>CM053597.1:138560888-138611266 GCA_028646575.1 Pseudocheirus occidentalis
TCCCTCTCTCTCTACCCCCCTCTGTCTCTGTCTTTCTGTCTCTTTCTCTCTCCCCTTCTCTCCCTCTCTCTCCCCCCCCTACCTCCTATCCCCTTTCTCCCTCACAACTTTCTCAAAACAGGTTCTTGCTCTGAGACAATAGGTGCAGAGACAACTAGTCTAGAGAGCAAAGAGACTGTTATACACTGTGGTGCTCAGGAAGAGAAGGGAGCAACGCAAGCCAGAACCAAGACACGACTGGGCAGGCTCTTGATGCTCCTTTTCTCTTACTTTACTTGTTAGTGCCCAATGTGAGCAGATATAACTAAGTTGAACCCAGCCCATTTTAAGCATTCAACAAAATTCAGAATCAGGAATTTTGATTAAAAGGAGGATTTCCTGGAGAGTCTTTAAAGGTGGAAACAGGCAGTCATCCTATGGCCATTTTTCCTCAGGGTGACTTTTCATCTCTAAGTTCACTTGTCTACGCCCTCCCTAGATCTCCCAGAGGTGGCAGTAGTGGAAGGAAATAAGCCAGGAAACACTAGACTCAAGGTCCTCTCTGGCATATAAAGACTGTGTGACCTTTGGCAAATTGCTTAACCTCTTAGTACTTTAGATGCTCTCAGACTATAAATTGCATGAAAGGTGCTGATCCACAAATGGTGGAAGGAATTCCCTCATCTTGGAGTTCCCTTACAGCTACAAACCATAGATCCAGGTCTTTTATACAAGTATAGTAGGAACTTAACTGAAGGCTTTAGGTGACAGAGTTTGGGGATCCATTGTCAGAGGAAGAAGAAGAAGGAGCAGCCAGAGTCTTAAAATTCTAGTGATGATGGAACAGAAACATCAGAACTCAGCCCTCCTTACTCCCCTTTTCCCTCTTTTGAAGGGCTTAGAATGACACTATCTCCATTCCTCCTACCCCTCATTCTGCTTTAGGACAACCTCCTTCCTTGGTCCAAAAAGCAACCATCCGCTGGGATTTTGTGATGCCTCCGTAAGATTTGTTTTAAATGACTGCTCCCAGAGGTCCCTGATTTGCCTTCATTACATCTTTGTATATTTGGTATATCTAAACTTAAGACAGAGGTGAAGGACTCATTGGTGGGTCTTCCTTTGTAGCTTTGGGAATGAGTGGCATATCCAATTGGCTTTGAACAGAAATGCGTTCTAATTTTCTAATCTCACTACCTCTCTTCAAGGTTCTAAAAAGGAATGTGTACAAAGATGATTTCCCTGGCCTCCTTGGTGCTTTTAAGAACTAGATTTAGAGTTATACCACCTGGTTTGAATGTTCCACCACTATGTGATCTTGAGCAAGTACCTAACCTTTTTGTGCCTCAGTTTGACCATCTGTAAAATGAGGGGATGAGCCAGATGATTTCTAAATTCCTTTCCAGCTCTAAAGGGTTATTGTTGTAAGAGGGGTTAAGGATATGCAGTAATCTCTTTGCCCTCTTTTATTCAATTTCTCCCATGCACGGTGACATACTTGTCCAAAAAGCTGGCTAGAGGTCTGGATGCACTCTGTCACTGGAAAATCAAACTAGCCAATAGGATTTGATCAATGACCTCAGCCTTGCTCATATCACACTTTAAACAATTATAAGTATTTATTAAGTACCTACTTACCATAGAACACTGTACTAGGCACTGGGCATATAAAAACCCCAATGAAATCATCCCTACTATCAAAAGGAGGAGAGACATTCTTTTAGAAGAAAAGGTGTACCCACGCTAAATGAGTTAGCTAGACCACACACCTATTACCAGAGTGAAACTTGTAAGATCTTGCTCTTTCTGCCACTGGGAATATTCTGATGTCACCAAAAGTTCATGGTCAGCCCTTGGTGCTTATGCTGTTAGGAAGGAAGAGTGATGGGGCTGCTGTGTGAATTTGGTGAACTTGACCACACTCTCTCTGGTCTCGAGAAGGCACATTCTGGTATTCTACAGTGGGGCTGTTCCCTGGCAAAGGGTGTCTTTCGCTTTGTGCTTTTCTTATTAGGCAGTTCTGGAGAGGGGGCTTGTGCATGCAGTCAGTACATGAAGGTATTAATGAACAGGAACTTTAGAATCTTATAGCTTTGGTTGTGTGTGTGTGTGTGTGTGTGTATGTGTGTATGTGTATGCTCATATGTTGGACAGTGGGCTGAATTTTAGAATCTTAAGGTAGTGAACAAGGGAAAGTGGCTCATGTAAAAGTTTGAAACACATTGTCCCCTTCTCATTCATGGGATGATCATTCCAAGGAGAAGAATATGGACAATTCAGTGGGATGTTGGAATACTCATTAGAACAAAAGGTTATTCCATTACAATTGTGTGCTATCTTTTTAACCTATAAAAATAAACATGCTAACTGACTTTGAGAATGCCATTTTTTTCCCGTTAACACGAGGCAGCTTCCCTCTGTAGCTTAGGGCCAACTCAGCAACTGGCAAATATGGACAGTGATAATGGTAAGAGCAGTAAGTGTGATTCAAGGAAAAGTTGGATATGGTAAAAGGCTTAGGGCTGAAGGGAGAGACACAAAGTATGTGAGTAGAAAGATCAAGTGCCTTGTACTCCCTAGAAATAAAACGTAAACCATTTCCAACCATGCGACCTTTCAGGAATCTACTACCTGAATCTTAGAGAGAAATCAGCTCAGGACCTTAGCTTTCCAAACCCACATGTGACCTGTAAAATGACTTCAGCCTTACAGGTGCTAGAGAGATGATGGAAAGAGCAATGGCCCTCCAGAGAACCAGAATTTATATCCTGCTTCTGATGCTCACTACATGTGTGACCTGGGGCAAGTCACAACCTCCTTGGGCCTCAGCTTCCTCATCTGTAAAATGAGGGAGTTGAATTTAATGGTCTCTGATGTCCCTTCTGGTTCTAGCTCTGGAGAGCTGGTGATACATGTTGATTAATGTGGAGTTGGAATTGACTTTCCTTAGCTGCTTCCAGGAATACTTGTTAGTCTAAATTGAATACTGTATCCTGATGGGTAAATTAGGTGACTGCTAGCCCAATTTCCTTCACATTTTTCAAATAAAATGTGCCTTCTGGCTAAGCTGAGTCATGAATAATGTAAGCCTCTTCTTTCTCAGAGGCTTCCTAAGGGGAATTTTAAGGCAGTCAGGGAGGGTGTGCTCAATTCCACAGTGCTGTGATTAAAAGGAGATAGAACCCCTGCAGCAAGCAAAGACACAGCTGAACAGACATGTGACAGTTTTACTTCAAATGTTTATTACAATCCGTAAAAAAGCAAATAAAAAAATAATAAAAGGACATTTTTGGAAAGTCAAAAGTCAGTATGATAGTTAAGATTTATAAGAGGGATATTTTATTTTTAAAAAGAAGTTAATGCCAACACTAAAAACATATCTTAGTATATGCAGCTTGGTACTTTTTTAGGGGGTGTACTTTTTAGGGGGCATATTTTTAGGGGACTCAGTTTTTTAAGGGAAGCAAGAATGTAGAACTCTTCCACTGTTTCAGCAAAAAATGCTGCATTGTGCTCCAAACTCTGCCACCGATTAGTGGATGGATTTGAAATACACGAAAGTCAATAGGCAGACTGAATTGGTGTCATGAACATAGTCATATTGAAATAATAAAATGACCATGCAGAGCAGTGTGATTACAACGTCTCCAAGTTGGCCTTTCAAAAAGTCAAGTGCAGATGAGCAGCTCTTACTTCTGCTGTCTCTTGAGCATTGCCTTCCTTACCATAACTTCTGTCACGTTCTTGTTCCACTTACAACCATCGATCATCCAAATCCCCACAATAAAGCATCCACTTGCTTTCCTGAATCCCAGGGGTGTCTTGGGATCATAGAATTGAAGCTGGGTGGGACTTTAGAGGCTGTGGAATCCAAGTTCCTAATTTTACAGATAGGGAAACTGAGTCATAGAGTATTCATATGATTTGCCTGTGTCATACAGCTAATAAGTATTCAAGGCAAGAGTTGAACCCAAAACAGACTCCAAGTCCATTTCTGTCTAAGTCAGGCTGCCTCAGTTTCAAAGATGTTCCAAAGCCACTTTTTTTACTGCATTCTGAGCCTGCAGAACTGTGTCTCTTGGCACTGGTAGTGAGTGGTCTTTCTGGGTTTTCTTTTCTTTTTTTTTGTTATATATGTTTATTTCCCAAACATACTCTTGACATTTTTAATGTTCACTATGTTCCCTGTAAGGAACTAGAAAATGAGAAGAGTCCTAGATAAAATTTAAAGTAAATTTTTAAGTTCACTATGTCTTTTATTTATTTAAAAATTATTTGCTATTAGTTTACAAGTTTTTGAGTTCCAAATTTTCTCCCCCCTGCCTTTCTCCCCATGGCAGCATGCAATCTGATATAGGTTCTACATATACCTTCACGTTAAACATTAGTCAAGTTGTAAAGAAGAATTATAACCAATGGAATGAATAACGAGAAAGAAGAAACAAAACAAAAACAAAACGAAAAAGAGAGTAAGTAGTTTGCTTCCATCTGCATTCAGACTCCATAGTTCTTTCTCTGGAGGTGGATAGCTTTGTTCATCATGAGTCCTTTGGAGTTGTCTTATAACCTTGCATTGCTGAGGGGACGCCAGTCTATCAGAGTCAGTCATCACAGATACGATGTGTCTGTAATTGTGTACAAGGTTCTCCTGCTTCTGCTCCCCTCACTCAGCATCAGTTTACCTAAGTTTCTTCAGAATATTATGAAGTTTGTTCCTTATTTCTTATAGCATAGTAGTATTCCATTCCATTCACATACCACAATTTGTTCAGCCATTACTCAGTTGATGGCCCTTCCCTCAACTTCCAGTTCTTTGTCACCACAAAAAGAGCTATAAATATTTTTGTACATACGGGTCCTTTTCCCACTTGTATGATCTTTTTGGGATCCAACCTTACAAGTGGTATTGCTGGGTCAAAGGGTATGTATGAGTCTTATTTTCAAATCAATTTGGCAAATATTAAACACCTGTTGTGTTCAAAGGACTGCACCAGGCGCTGGGGTCACAGAAACAAAAAATGTTAAATGTAGTTCCCGCCTTCAAGGAGCTAATGGAGAGCACAGTATATATACAGCAACAACAGGAAAAAAAACCAAAAAGGAGAGGAAAATTAAGGGGATCAAGGGAAACTTCCTGAAGGAGGGGGCCCTGAGCTGAGCCTTGTTGAAGGGCAACAAGAGTTTTAAGAGACCAGGAAGGAGCTTGATCCACATCAAATTCAGACCTCAGTATCAACTAAAAAGAATGAAAACAAATTAAATGAGACCTAGCTGGGGGTCATGGCACTAAAAAGTAAATGAGCAAAGATTGATATTAAGAACTAAAACAAAGCCAGTTAACTGGGTTATGTACAGTACAGTGTCCAAACTCTAATATCTGAAGATATTAGATCTAGGTCTAGATTCCTTCTCACCTATTTATAGAAGCACTAATCCCCAAGGCAGATGTTTTCTTAAGGGCGGATGGAAATCAATGAAGAAAGCACAAATAGAAGAGCAGACAGGCAAATTAAAGTTTCTGAAATTGGCAAGCAACATATGCCACCTAGACTAAAATTACCCTCCATAGCACTGTTTTATACACAGTCCTATAAGAATCAATAGTTATTCTGTGCGTCCACAAGGGGCATTCAAATGGGAGACACTCTTCAAACGTGTATGAGTCTTCTCTACCTTGGCACAATTTTTCACATAATTGTGTTGCTCCTGAAGTTACCATCCTATTTCTCGTCTTGCTTTTACTGTTATACTTTTTTTTTTTAATGGACGTTTTGTTTTTACATTACAAATATATTCAGAGTATCTTTACCCTGTAAGATCTCTCTTGTAACAAAGTTAAAGAATTAAAGAAAGCTCATAATACAATGACTTTATTTGAAAGTGTGTGTATTATTCCATGCCTGTAGCCCTCCCTCCCACCTTGGCCCCCCTTCTCCCGGTTAAGTGACTGGCTCAGGGTCATGTAACTAGCAAGTGTTAAGTGTCTTAGGCTGGATTTGAACTCAGGTCCTCCTGACTCTAGGAGCAGTGCTCTATCCACTGTATCACCTAGCTGCCCTAATCTCTCTGTTTTTAAAGTGCTTTTTAATTAACAGAAATCTATTCTCTCTCTCTCTCTCTCTCTCTCTCTCTCTCTCTCTCTCTCTCTCTCTCTCTCTCCCTCTGTTCATTGAAACAAAAAGAAAAAAAAGAATTCTTTGTTAAAATAAATCAGTCAAGCAAGTTGTCATACTGTCATACTTTTGTGATCCAGTACCCCAAGCCCTGGACTTAAATGGGCTGGATTCAATCTTTGATTTGCTTCATCCCCACCTGGAGTTTCTTCTGGGAAATCTCATAATATAATTCTAGTAAAACTTATATGCAGGTCTCCATAACCACAGGTAAAATGTTACCCAGCTCCTGTACAAGGCATATTGGGTACAGGTTAGACTCTAATTGTACAATTCAGAAAACACATGAAGGACTCATGCTGCCTTATAAACAATTGATATAGTTCTGCATCTCTGGTGAGTTATATCTTCTCTCCAGAATCCTAAATGGTCTCCCAAGATTCATGGTGCCACCCTGTGATTTCAGCTTCCTAAATGGTCTCCCAAGATTCATGGTGCCACCCTGTGATTTCAGCTTCCCTTGGAAGAGAAATTAACATGGGGTAGCTTCAAAGGCAATGCCTAACATTCCAATGAATCCCAGGTTCATCCCAGGAAAGCCTATTGACTCCGAGAACTATGGCCAAGGGTTTGGACTATATTTGGAAGTATGTTATTTCTAGAACATCCTCTTCTTTTCTGTTGGATCTGCACTCTATCTAAATGACTCATAATAATAATAAAGGATAAAGTTGAGGGGTGTTTTTGCTCCCCCATATCATGCATGGCTCACTCCCTTGCTCCTCCAACTCCAAGGGTGATCTACAATTCAGTGATATCAAACTCTAATAGAAATGGATTCTGGGGGCTGCATATTGACTTAAAAAACCACAAATTAACATTATGTTTGTTGTACTGGATTTTTATTTATTTTGCTAGACATTTTTAAATTATACTTTAATTCAATCCACGAACTCAGGAGTTTTTACTGGTGACTTGCTACTTCAGTCAACCTCAAATTTGATACCTCTGAACAGGATTCTCTTCTCTCCAAGAAGTTAGCAGTACTTACAAACTCCCTCTTCTTTTACTAGAGGGTTGTTCTCCAGTATTCTCTTCTCTCCCCAAGACTATATTGGTGCTCCCATCTCTCTGTAGAAGGCTCGATTGCAGAGTTCTCAAATGCAGGGTGGTTAGAAAGGCAACTCTAAGATTAGTGTTGCCTAGGTACTCTCCCTTCTCTCTCCGGGAAATCAGATTACCAAATCCTCTTGGAATTTGGCATTGCACATTCTATCCAAGAAGCTGGGCCTCAAACCCTCTATCACTTGCCCACCTGGTTCTACTCTACTGAAGCCACAGGGTTGGGAGTTTATATAGTTGGTCAATGCCTCTGCCTCTCCATGGGGACTCTCCAGTCATCCAGGATCCAGAAATTCTTGCTATTATACCACTTTCCTCAGTTACTGCTCCACTAGGGGTGGAGGATGGAGAGTGGGGAGGAGGTCCTAGAGAAGGGGGCAGGTATTCAGGTGTCACCTCTTCTCCCTGCCTCACCAAAGTCAAATCTAAGGTCTTTCTTCTTGGTCTTTTTCTAGATCTCTCTAAAAATAAGAGCTGACTATAAATCACCCTCTTTTTTGTAAGTCCAGAAAAACAGGTGGCCCCAAACAAGAGTAATTTAAATCCAATTAATTCCTAGTTCATGACCCTTCCAGAAGTGCCTTCATCCTCACGGGTATTACTTGGAAAGCCTCAGTAAAAGTTGCTTGTCTTCTCAAGAAGGGTGTCAATGGGCATCTCTACACCCACCATAGGCATACATTATTGAAGAATCCAAGCCTTCCCATCCTATCAACCGACCAAATTACTCCATTACTCCCTGAGTACTGCACTTTAATTAGTGGTTAGTACAATGAACGACAATTTCTGTTCTCACTGTACTGCTGAGATGGAACTCTTAGAGCCAACCAATAAACTTCTACTTCCCAAATCCATTGGTTTCTTCCTCAAATCTCATTCTTCTTGCCCCCTCTTCAGTACTGATATTATTAGCCACCCTCTCCTTCTTGAAATGTTCCCCTCCTTTGATCTTCTTGACACTATGCTATCATAGTGATCTAATGGTAATTTTTGGTCAATTGTACTTCACTTCAGAGTATGGGTTTTAGCCTGGGGATAAAGTTGGGGTGTGTAGAAGGATAGGGGTAGGACTAAATCTACCATTTCATAGATATAAGAAACTCTCAGGGGAGGAAACGTCCTCCACTAATACAGTTTGCCATCTTCTTTACAATTTATAGTCTTGGGGCGGCTAGGTGGTACAGTGAATAGAGGACTGGCCCTGAAGTCAGGAGGACCTGAGTTCAAATCTGGCCTTATACACTTGACACACTCACTAGCTGTGTGACCTTGCCCAAGCCAACCCCAATTGCCCCTCCAAAAAAAAAAAAAGCAAAAAACCCTCAACAACTTATAGTCTTAAGGAATTGACTCAACATGAACAGCTTGGGCTTCAAGCGCACACAGCCAATCCACTTCAGAAGCACAGCTATTCAAGACCTGCTCTCTCTCCAGTTTGCACCATAGCGTCTGTGCACTAGAAAAATTATCTTTTATTTGTGTTACAAGTAAGGAAGGGTGGGATGTGTTTCTAAACTTTCTACTCCTATTTGAGATGCAAACCAAAAAATAAAACATACACAAGTGTTTATAAACTACATTGGAGTCCATCTTAAAACAGAATGGATGATAGATAAGCATTGGAACTTTCCCAATTTTATTTTTTCCTCCCCCCTCCCCATAAATCTGTGAGGGTCAGGGGAAGGAAGGCAAGAGGTGAATACACAGTCTGCTGGTAGGAAAAAAAATAAAATGAAAAACAAGCCTTGATTTCCCAGGATGCTCTTGGCAAAGGGCATATGGCAACAATTACCAAGCAAGTTTCTGGGAGAGAAAGGGTAGCTGGGAGGAAAAAGGAAGAATAGAGAGAAAAAACCATGTCAGGAGAGAAAAGAAAGGTCTTGCTAAAAGTGGTACCATAGCATCCCTCACAGAGAGTGTTGGCAGCAGTAGCAGCTTCAGATGACCACTGGGCAGGTAGTACTGTGGAGGGGACAATAATAATGGACAGGATGGGTGATCAGCACCAGGGACTGAAGAAGTTATATTTGCCATAGGACTAGTGATCACTGTGGAGCAACTAGGTGGCACCATAGTGCACAGAGCGCTGGGCTTGGACTCAAGGGGACTCGTTTTCTTGAGTTCAAATCTGGCCTCAGACACTTACTAGCTGTGTGACCCTGGGCAAGTCACTTCAGCCTATTTGCCTCAGTTTTCTCATCTGTAAAATGAACTGGAGAAGGAAACAGCAAATCACTCCACTATCTTCACCAAGTAAACCCCAAATGGGCTCACAGAGAGTTAGATGTGTTTGAAACAAGTGAACAGTAACAAAAGTGATGACAATCCATTCAGGTTTTTCCCAGAGACTCTCCCTAAGGCAGTATGTGTTGTCAGAAACTGAGATGAAATGATTCTGGGTGGACAGGGGAAAAAAAAATGTCACTTAGAACTGAAGGCTGATTAATTCTGATTGCATTCATTAAGGGGAATTAGAATGCTTGCCCTTTCTATGTCCTGTAAATGCTTTAAAGTGACTTTGCTATGTTCGTGGCTATTTTAAATAAATACTTTATGTTCAAAAGTCTTGGAAACCCTGTTTGTCTATTTGTTTTCCACTGGAATGGCACCTAATACCCCTGGGGGGCAGATGCATTACAAGCCAGATTGTAATACTTTTTCCCAGAGAGAGATTCTGGGTGGGGACATGAATCAAAGAAATGAATTATTACTTAAAATCCTCAAGAGAGAACTCCATCTGACTGCCAAGAGTAGAGGGTTGAAGAGCTTCCCTTGGCACACAGGTAACAACTGACACACAGCTTTCTTGCTGGAGGCACTCCAGGGAGTACAGTAATGCCTCAAAATAACATGGTGTCTGTGGAGGAGAGAGTTCAGGGGCCAGTGCTAGAACAAGGCTAAGCATTTTGAGAGCGGTACCATGGCGGAAAGAGCACTGTCTCTGGAGTCAGAGATCTTGGGTCCAAATCCCACCCCTAATACAGATCACATTTTGCCTTAACCTCCCTAGGGCTAAGGTTACTCTTCTGAAAAATGAGAGGGTTCAGATAGGTGGCTTCAAAGGTACCTTCCCCCCCTTCAATTTATGGTCCTATGAATGTGCAAATAGAGCCATATAACTAGTCATGGGCAAAGGTTGGTAACTTGTATCCCCCTCTCCATCTTTGCCCTGGGCTTGAAGATGATATTAACTACAGCTTAATATTCTTTACAAAAAGCTTATTTCAAAATACAGTAAAGAATTTCAGAAGAATCTGTTATGGAGATTCAGTGCCCAGCACAGGACCTCAGCCATAGTGGGTGTTTAATAAATATCTGTTGAATTAAAAAATGACTCAGTGTATAAGTCACTTATACATGCCCTCCTTCACCCTGCTCAGTAAATTCGATTTGCTTACCCTTTGTACCTACCATTTGTAGCATCTTTCAACCATAAAATATTCCATGAGACTGAGCACATTTTTTTATAAAAGGTTAATAGGATGCTGGAATTCAGCTGTCATTCTGATATGGAATTAAACATAGGAAACAGGATGTGGAAGGGAGAGAGAGAAAGAGAGAGAGACAGAGAGAGAGAGACAGAGAGAGAGAGAGACAGCGAGAGAGAGAGACAGAGAGAGAGTGAGAGACAGACAGAGAGACAGAGAGAAAGGGAGACAGAGAGAGACAGAGAGACAGAGAGAGACAGAGACAGAGAGACAGGACAGAGAGAAAGAGAAAGAGAGGGAGATAGAGACAGAGACACAGAGACAGAGAGTCAGAGAGAGATGGAGAGGTAGATGGAGAGACAGGGAGAGAAGGAAGGAGAGAGGACAAGAAAGGAAGGAAAGAAATTCAGAGAGCAAAAAAGAGAAGAAAAAGAGGAAGAAAGGTAGGCAGAAACATAAACATAGATAAAGATAGATAGTGAGACAGAATGAGAAATGTCTTCAAGGCAGTTTGCTGTGCTAGAGATTTCACTTCAACACTGTATGTTCTGGTCTTTGTAGAAGGTTGGCCACAAGAAGCTTCAGGAACCATAAGGTCTGTACGACCATGTCTATTTATCCCTTTGTTGCCATTTGCTGAGCCATACAATGAAGACAGAGTGTTCTGAGGATTTTTGATGGTAGAGTCTGGAGAGGCAAGACTCCTCAGAACTGAAAATCCTTCTTTGCACTACGTGGCAATGACATTTCCCCTTTCCCTGAGGTTTTATGCCAGCATACACAGAACTGAGAATTACTACTCCATATTGCAGAGTACCTTACCTCTTTATAGGAATACAGTTTACAAGGTACTTCCATCATTTCCTTTAATCCCTACAACAACCCTGTGTGTAGATTGGGCAGGGAGTGTTCCCTTCATTTATAGATAAAGGAACCAAGGCTCAGAAGTGCTGTGACTTACCTGAGGTAACTAGTGACTTGTGTAACTAGTTGCATAACTTGTATAACCAGATAACTAGTCAGCACTTGTAACCTTATGAAACTAGATCCATTGTCCTTTTCACCAGCAAATCTTAGTCCCTCCCTTATTACTCACCAAATGCCATTGTTTCAATACTGGTTTTTCCCATGCAAATGTGACTGCCTAGTATATTAATTCTGTGTGGGTTTTGTGATGTGCCCAGGCTAGTGGCACATGTGAGCTTTAAGTGAGGACATAGATTTGCTTCATATCCTGGCCTTATAAAGAAATGGACATGTTATCCTGAGAAGGTCCATGCAATGACAAACTCATTCAATATCCAAAATCAGCTAAATGTTATCTACCCAGGTGCAAAGATCAATCCTCAGAAGATTTATTGATGTTGGAAAGAGGCTGAAAAGACCGAATTCTTGATCTGGGGTGATGTTCCTGCATGATAGGCCTCAGTGTCTCCAGTTAGCAGCTATGGCTCTATTGGCAGTATGGGACTTTGTTTTGCCTCAGAATCTCAGGACCCATCATGCACTTGCTCAGATGCAGCCTTCTGCCCCCATCTTAGACAAGTTGATGTGCATACTTCTGTGGCTAACCAGCAGACAACAGAGAAGTCATAAAACAGAGCATAACATCTGGATCTTACCCTGAAGTCTTCCTTCTCCCTCCTTAGAAACAACATTCTATGAAGCATGTCCGGGCAGTAGGTTTCTGAAGCCCATCATTGTTATATTGTAAGGTATGGAAAAACATCTGGGGAAGAAATAAGCAGTTTCGAGAATAGGGAGGGTTGAGAGTGGGGGGGGGGTGAGGAGAGGAAGTTACATGCATGAAGGCTCTACTAATTTCCAGTTCTATCCCCTTCCCCTCATTCAATGCCCATAATTGAAGAAAAAGATCAAATATCACATTGAATGACTTCTAAATGTCACTCCTTTTATTTGGAATGCCCTGGACAATGCTGCCATTGATATGATTTATGAATTAGCTGGACTCACATCTGGCCAAGAGAGCATTGAGCTTTTGTCCTTCACTTAACCTCTGGGTTTTGGTGACACTTGACCTATCCCAGTTTTCTCTCAGGAGGAAAGTTAGTCCTGGGCACAACTTCAGACAGTGGAGTTTGGCTGGAAGAAGAGACTTAGGATCTGAGGCTGCATGAAAAAAGTTGTTCATAATGTTAGGAGAAAATATGGGGGTTCAGGAAAAGTAATTGGACACAGGAAAGAATGTTCGAAAAACAAGGTGAACCTAAATGTTATCTATCTTGGAAGCTTTAGAATCTTTTCGTGACACAACTTTATTTGTATATCCTTAATCATCAACTTGGAATCAAATGCAACAATGAACTGTGTTCCATTTCCCTTGTATCTATGAAGCTTAACTAGATTCTTTCACATACATGTTGAGGTTGTTGTCCTCACACATGCCTTCTTCACAGTTCCCCAGATCACTTGGTATATTTCTCTTTCCCTACTTCCTTTGTGTCCTTAAAAGACTTTGTCTCAAGTATACTCTCCATCCAAAGGTATATTCAAGGGAAATGCTTCTTTTCACTATAACTAGGTTCATCATACTGTTTTGGGGTGATAACTATTTAAACTGTAGCCCAAGTCCCCACTTAGTGCATCACTATTGCTAGACATGTATAGAAGTCATAACTCCACTAGAAAATGACATTTAATTGCTATATGGAACAACAGAAAAAAATAGGATCAAGTGGGAAAAAAAAATATTCTCCGCACCTATACACAAAGGGTCCAAATCTCGTTTTACTCCAGAATAGTTAACATCTAATTCCATTTCATGCCATCTGATTCATCGTCTTTGGAGGGCACGGTCTCTTCACATTTATATGCTGAGAAGTAAGCCTTTAGTATACACTAGTCTGCTTCTTGGGGACTTGTCCTTAGGGCAGGCTGAAAAAAAGGGTGACTAAGAGCTCTCCCTCTCAGCTCTATGGTTATCATCATCCTGGTCCAGATGGGATTTAGAGGTTCAGGATGCCATTCATTGCCCTCTGTCCTGTGCATGATACATCTCTAACTATAGTGAAGCCCACTTTACAATATTTCCAAGCTGTAGAGATTCTTTAATTGCCCATAGTTCTCATCTGGTGAGGAATGAATGAACAGATGAATAAATGAATGAATGAAAGTAGTTATTGAGTACTTTCTATGTGATAGATATTGTGCTGCTGAGCTGTTACCATGCTGGGGATTCATGAAAAGCCTTCTAGGAAATATAATTCAGAGAATTTCCTCTAAGGATTAAGCTTCTTCTTTTTAAAATTAATTAATTTATTTGTAGTTTACAACATTCAGTTCCACAAGCTTTTGAGTTTTAGATTTTTCTCCCCCTCCCCAAGACAGCGTGCAATCTGACATAGGCTCTATGTATACATTCATATTAAACATAGGCTCAAGCTTCGTTCAGCCCCAAATATCACAGGAAATAAGGTCCATTGTTCTGGTCCTCAATGTGAGTGCAGAGGACACACCAGGATCAAGTCTTGGTAACGTGGCAAAGTGAAATAGATAAGGCCATTGGCTGAGATTTTAATAGCTAGGTCCATAAAGTAAATTTGGACATGCCTATTAATACCCAATTCAGAATACTGAGGAATCTCCTAGGCCTGGGTTCTTCTGACACCATTCCAACCTTGTTGGGGATGAATGATTTATTCAGTGTTTGGGCTTATCTCAGGAGTTTTAGTTTAGAGAGACCTCCTTGTTGTAGGCCTATAAATGTGAGCATCCCCTCTCATCATGGCTATTTGAAGAGATTTAGCGAGAATGAAAACAGAGGGCTCGAACTTCATCCCTGACTCAGAAAATTTAAAACTCTTTTCTATGAAGAGTATTTCTATAAAGGTAAAAAGTCTGTGATGCCTGGGGTGATGGCAGAGCTCAATGGAATATCAAGGCAAGTTGACTGTCTAGCCAACTCTGTTCATCTCCATCCCCAGGGAATCTGTTGTCTTATGTCTTATGTCCTGGGAATGTTGTCTTATGCCAGGTTCAACTTGGTCACAAATGAAAGTTCTAGATCTCAGTCTTACTCATTCCAATGGCCACAAGTTTCTTTTCTCTTTCATATCTTTAATTTCCTGGGGCAACAAGGTTAAGTTAGAATCATGATCCAGATTCAATTGAGTCATCCCCCAAATCATTTCTTGCTTCTCCTCTTTCTGTGCAGTCAAGGAATGGTAAGTCCAATTGGTACTTTTTCCCCCTTATTCCCTCTCTACTCCTAAATTAACCAGTCAAGCCCCCCTGGAATGTAGGAGGCTCTCAACCTGTGTTGCTGATGGAATCCATCCCATATAGCTAATAATAAGGGACCAATGTCAGGTCACCCAGGCAATGGGACAGCACCATCCTTCCTTCCTTTGCTACCATCATGTCTCCTTCCAGCAAACCATGGGCTCACAATCAGTCTCACCAGATCTTGCTGTCCAGGAAAAATGTTTTAAGCCAGATGCAGGCTGGCCCTAAATCTGGAGGTCAGGATCTGGAGAAATGGAATCAATAAGGCAAATGATTTTTAAACACTTTTCACTAGGTATAAACAGCCACTAAACAAAAGATACATGAACAAATATCCAGGAAGAATATATAGGTGCATGTCCTTAGGTTCCTACTCATTAGGAGGCACTTAGGTAATCACCAAGAAGACATTTGGGAGAATAAGCATTTCATTAAATCTAAAGAACAACTCTTACTTTTTGTTGTTCAGTGGTTTTCAGTTGTGCCTGACTCTTCATGACCCCTTATGGGGTTTTCTTGGTAAAGATGGAGTGCTTTGCCATTTCCTTCTCCCGCTCATTTTACAGATGAGGAACTGAGGCAAACAGGGTTAAGTGACTTGCCCAGGGTCACACAGCTAGTAAGTGTCTGAGGCCAGATTTGCGCTCAGGAAGATGAGTCTTCCAGACTCCAGGCTCAGTGCTGACATAGAAGATAAATGCTGTTCCATAGGTACTCTATCTATTGAACCACCATAAAGAGAATAAATATGCACAAAGAGTACAAGATCATTTTCAGGGAGGTTCACCAGCCATTGGGAGATCATGAAAAGCCTCCTGTATCCTTTCTTCAATCATGTAATCATTTTTCTCCCCAGTGATTTTCCACAAACACTAAGTAGCCAGATCCCAAACCTCCCCTGTGAAATCAGAGAGAAAGCCAAGAACTGTTTCTTTTTCTTCACTGAGAAGGGGCGGAAGTTGTGACACGCTGGGTCAATGCCTATCCACTGTGTGATGGACCTGGACCTGGATGCTAAACCCTATCGGAGGTGGGGAATCTTTGGCCTTACGATCACATGTGGCCTCCTAGGTCCTTGGGTGTGACCTTTTCACTGAGTTTAAGTTTTACAGAACAAATCCTTTTACTAAGGGGATTTTTTTCTATGAAGTTTGAATTTAGTCAGAGGGCCACACCTGAGGACCTAGAGGACTGCACCTGAGGACCTAGAGGGCCTTGTGTGGCCTCAAGCCGAAGGTTCCCTACACCTGTGGCTCTTTAACTCCCCTCAGGGCCCTCTTCTTTTCTGGACCATGCCTTGTCAAGACTGCAGCTGACTAGGTTGGTAAAAAAGGAAAAATTCCTACAGGTTAAAGCAGGACCTTTTGCTGTCCCCACATTGTCACAAGTTGCTGAGCTTGGCTAAAAGAATGGAGCCCATTATGACTGAGGTGGATGAGGGTAGGTGTACGTGGGGGAAGTGTTAAGGAGAGAAAATGGGTTGAAATTTAAGTAGCAGAGATGTGGGAGAGTAGCCGGCGCCTGCTGTTAGACAGCCTCGATGAACTCTGATAAACTCTGAGGCACTTTCCCCAGCCTTCTAATCCTTGCCAGACACAGAGAAACTTAGCACGCGATGGAAAGAGAAAGAAGAATTCCAGAGGGGTCGGGGGAAAGCAGGGAGAACAGAGAATGAGGCGGGGGTCTGGCCTAGGAGGGGTTCAGGGGAAGAAAGGGCCTTTCAACCTTTTCAATGAGGAGAGGAAAGAGGGAGACTGTACTGATGCATCTCACTCAGCTTCTGGCTCTGAGGTGAGATAGTCCTGCTGCCAGCCCCCCATGGGGAGTGAGCATAGAGGGCTGAAGGCCCGTACTCCAGGGACCACCCAGGGGCAGAGGCCCCCCCAGCCAGTGGCAGAGTGAGAGAGAGGCCCACAGGTACTAGGAAGATTAAAGGGCCTAGAGTATCACTAGGAGGTTCTCAGGGCAGTATGAAACAGAAAAGAAGCCCTCAAAAAGTCATCCCACATCATCAAGGGTGAAAGTCCTTTGTCTGGGGGGTGCCATGGTCCCTTAGTCTCAGACTCAACTCCCTTCATTCACATTTACCATGCCAGGAAGGAAGATTAGGGTGGGCCTTTCTTGGCACAACACAAAGTCTGATTATCAATCCTGACTCTTTTGTAAGGACGGCATAATTTTTTATTTTTACATCTTTGGTCTCTGGAATAGTGGTATACAGTAAAGTGTCAAACACTGGACCTACCACCCTCCTGAGCATCGTCTGAGCCAGATTAAAATGTAATTGGGAAATATTTAACAAAATAAAATTACGATAGATAATAGATGATGTTACTATGTGGTTTTCTAAATCACCATGTAGTTCTCCAGACTTGTAGGTGTGGTTTAATGGCCCTGTTTCAATTTGAGTTTGATAGCACATATGTAGTAGAGAGAGAACTGACCCCTATTTAGAAAGATCTGGGTTCAAATTCTACTTTCTGACAAAAATCACCTGCATGATTCTGGGCAAATCACTTAACCTCTTAGTGTCCCAGCTATTCTCTGAGTTTAGAAGCTGCAGGGCAGGGGCCAGTCTGCTTTGGTAGTAAAGTTCTTCACCAGGGTCGATGAAATCCCATATCCAGTAACAACAGTGACCATACAACCACCCCAGCACCCAGTGTAATGCCTCTGGGGCTGATGAAATCACATGTCCGACCACCACCACCACAACAGACAATTCTCAGACCTAGTGAGATGCCTTGTAGATAATTTTAGGACCGTCTGTCTAGAGCTCCAAGGGACCTCAGAGGCTGTCTAATCCACCACTTTCATTTTCAGATGAAGAAACTGAGGCGCAGGGAGGTAAATTGGGAGTTTACCCAGATTAACACAGGTAGTAAGTATGAGAGATGAACCAAGCTGTTGTTTGTCATTCAGATCTTGGTGACCCTGTGGACCCATAGCACACAATGAAACTTTTTTGGAAAAGATATTGGAGAGTTTTGTCATTTCCTTCTCCAGTGAATTAAGAGAAACAGAGGGTAAGTGACTGGCCCAGGGTCACACAGCTAACAGGTGTCTAAGGCCTGACTCCAGGCCCAGCGCTCTATCCACTTGAGCCATCTAGCTGCGCTTGAACCCAGACCCTCCCATTATTTCCCTCACTCTATTATAATGCCTCCTTCATGAGTTGAATAGATGCTGCCTATGTTTTATCAAGTTGGATTGACCACTTCCTGTTACTCTCCACATCTGATCCTCAGGTTTCTTTAAATTCTCAGGTCTTCAGCGAAACTGGCAAAACTTGACTGGGTGAGGGTATATGTATGGAGGGTATGTAGGGCAGAGGGGGATTACATTATAGCTCTAAACTCGGGAATGAGGCGAGACCAGTAACCACAACACTGTTTCCATAGCCTGGGAAATCCCAGACAAGCACGCCAGAATGTTTTGGAGTCACTTACAGAGCCTGGGTTCAGAGAGAGTGCCCAGACCCATGCTAGCTACCAGGATGTGTGTGACTCATTGTTTAGTTTGGCAGATTGGCACCGAACATCTGCCCCTGCCTTCTGGGAGTGAAAGGGAACTTTCACACCCCGTGGCCTTCATAGCAGGGGATCTTGATCCTGGAGAAGGGAGCTACACAATGTTCAAAGTTCACTTTGGGTAAAGGGGATGTAGATGAAAAGAGGAAACCTCACCAATAGCTTTTAAAAGTCTATTTTTATTTTTAAAAACAAGTCACCATAGTAGACACAGAAACAGAATTCCTACAGGTAACTAAACTAAGCCATGGATGCTCATTTATTTTTAGATAATCTTAATTTTATCTTAATCTTAATCAAATCTTCATAAATAGAGGGTAAGATAAAGAAATAAAGTACCAAGGATTTTGTTTCTTATGATGTTGGGAGACCAGAGATAATTACTCTTTGTGAGAAAGGTTATACATATGACTGCAGAACAATAGCATCTCTAGGGGAGAATTCTGATTTTTTAGGAAGTGGTGGCAAAGTGGAAAGAGTGCTGGCCTGGAGTCAGGAAGATTCACATGTGACCTTCTAGGTCCTCAGGTGTGACCTTTTCACTGAGTTCAAGTTTTACAGAACAAATACTTTTACTAAGGGGATTTTTTTCTATGAAGTCTGGATTCAGTCAGAGGGCCTCACACACTTAGTACCTATGTGGCCCTGGACGAGACACTTAACCCTGTTTGCCTGAGTTTCCTCATCTGTAAAATGAGCTGGAGAAGGAAATGGCAAACCATTCCAGTTTCTTTGCCAAGAAAACCCCAAAAGAGGTCATGAAGAGCAGGACATGACTGAAAAAGGACTGAACCACCACTGGGAGGTATGAAAAGGACATTTTAAAGAGACTTAGGACTGAAGGGAGAAGAGAGAGTCCTTGATTTCTCTTTATTATTGGGTCTGCTGTACCTCCAAATCTATTGCAATGCCCAGTTTTCTGGGAAATCAATAGTGATGTCTATAAAAGAAAAATGGAAGCCTAAACAATAACGCTAGAAATACAAGGCTTGTAATTGTTTCTATAAGGAAGATGACACTGGATTACCTCTCCTAGGCCAAGTTTGGTATTTCTTGACTTCATTACAACATAAAAAGAGAGAGAGAACTAAAGGGCATGGGGAAGGCTGCAAAACCAAGCCTCCACCACTCAACACAACCCTAAATGAGAGTACCTCCCAGGCATCCCTCAAGACAAAGGTCACCTGTGAGAAATGGAGGAAATAGAGGAGTAGTTGGGCAGCCTTGCTTTCATGACAACTCAAGGACAAGAGAATAAAAGGAAAAACAGACCTACAAGAAGATTCTCTGCTCCCTGGGTGGTGAGAGAGAGAAAGATAGAGACAGAGAGAGACAGAGACAGAGACAGAGAAAGAGAGAGACAGAGAGAGACAGAGACAGAGACAGAGAGAGAGACAGAGACAGAGACAGGAAAGGAAGAGAGAGAGACAGAGAGAGTGAGTGTCTGTGTGTGTGTGTGTGTGTGTGTGTGTGTGTGTGTGTGTGTGTGTGTGTAAGGTAGGAAAGCCAAAGGTAAAATTCTAGGAGCCCTGCCTGTAGCTTCCAGTACAGTTAGGTCAGGAAGGCAGAGTTATGTGCTCTCTCAGCTCCATTCCTAGGATGAGGCACTTGCTATTAGCATTGGAAGCTCTGCCAGGAGGAAATTGGTTTGAAGGGGATGCTGACAATCATTTAGTGAAGAAAGATGCATTTCCCTTTTCTGAGATTCAAGCATGGAATCCCAAGGGTCCTGCCCTATGTCTATAATAAGGAGTTGTGTCCTGCAGTGCTGTGACTTATTCTTGACAGGAAGTAGATGGAGGAAAGGCAGGCTCTTCTACCCTTATCTCTATTCAATGACCAAAAAGTGTCAACTATTTACTGTTTCAGGGAATAATGGGTCTAGGTCCACAGTTCTGTTATTAACTGAGTTCTTAACATTATGGAGGAAAGTGGGGGTCCAGGGAAGCCTGGATAATAGAGTTGTCTAAGGTAGCTGAGAGTGAGGAAGGAAAGCCCAGTCACAAACTTCAGCCAGCTTAGGTGGTGTGGCTATGGAGTTCCTAAATCTAGGTATAGCTATAGAATCCCAGAAATCTCAGAACCAGGTAAGACTTAGCTTTCTCAAGTTGCCAACTTACCTGGAGAGACCTCACTGATCTCCAGTCAGTCCCAAGAGGCTTCAAACAGCACCAGACCCCAAGCTTTAATCACAGGACCAGATACCATGAATAGACTGTGTGCTTCTCCTAAAAATAAGAGGGATAAGAATGAATTCAGAGATGGATTGGATTATAATTCTGGAGCCTATAAAGATTTGGATCTGTTTGTGAATAGGAGGTTTAATATGTCTCTATTGTGGAATTACCGCTTTTTAATTTTTTATTGTTTATTTACTTTTAGTTTACAAGATTCAGTTCCACCATCCCTTGAGTTTCATATTTTCTCCCCTCTCTCTCCCCCCCTCCCCACCCATGGTGGCATATAATCAAGTATAGGATCTGCAAATGCTTTCACATCGGACATTAGTCTGCTTGTATAGAAGGCTTGTAACCAATGGAGTGAACGATGGGAAAAAAGAAACAAAACCAAACATAGAAAAGAACAATAGCATATAGTTTGCTTCAGTCTCCATTTAAACTCTGTTCTTTCTAGATCATTCTCTGAATGTAGATATCTCCTTCCATCCTGAGTCTTTGAGAGCTGTCTTATAACCTTGCATTGCTGAGAAGGGTCCAGTTTATCAAGGTTGGTTGTCACACATACAATGTGTCTGTGATTGTGTACAAATTTTTCCTGGTTCTTCTCTTCTCACTTAGCATCAGTTTGTATAAGCCTTTCCAGGTAATTATGAAGTACATCTACTCCTCATTTCTTATAGCACAATAGTATTCCACTACATTCATATACTATAATTTGTTTAGCCATTCCTCAATTGATGGGCGTCCCCTTAATTTCCAGTTTTTTGCCACCACAAAGAGAGCTGCAATAAATATTTTTGTACATATGGGTCTTCCTCCCTATTGTGGAATTACTTCTTGCTTGTTTTTCTGTTTTAATTAAATTATCTTGCTAATGGATTTATGGTTTGTATCATCTGTAAGTAGAGAACATTGCATTAGTGGGGGCTCAGAGCATGATTTGCATAATTGAAGACCCAAAACACTGCATCAACCTGGGAAAGCAAAGACCTCCAGAATCACGGTGTGAAAGGGCCCCAGTGCTACACATAAACATGAAGATGAACTTCAGAGCTAATTACTATAATTGTCCTCTTCTATTCCCCGGCTTAGTCCCATGAGGGGTTGATTTATAGAATGTTAGCTAAAAACAGTGGAGGTAAAAGATCTGAATATCGGTGATCCATATGATAGCGCCAGAACGTTTTCCCTTCTGTTCTTTTATTGTATCATCTGAAGCGGTGATTCTAAGAATGAACTTAAATAGATGTGGCTTCTGATGTCACTTCTAACTTTGAGATTCAGCAATGATGTGGTCTATGAATGAGTACTATGAAACTTTCTAATATATCAAGATCAGTCTCTGTGGGTAATCTTTTATATGATACATTGCTGTTGTATACAGCATTATTGTCAATGATACTATTCAAGCAAGCAATCAGTGAGTCTTATTAAATACCCACCATGTATCAGAATGGGTAGAGACATGGACCTGGAACCAGAAAGATTTGGATTCAGTTCCCATCTTCCTCTGTGCTGTACTGGCTGGGTTACCTTTGGCAAGGTATTTAAATCTCTTAGTGATCTAGGCAGCCCTCTGGGATTGCAAATTGAAGAGAAGGTGATGATGTTGAGAGGAAATTTCCTCCAGAAGCATTCACTCTACCATTCCTGACCCTCCACCTGATCATTCATAGTATTAACACACACAGAGCTCACTCCTGCAGGTTGAGATACCCAAAGGTCAGTTACTGGGAAAAACACTCTACTCTAGGTTATTGGTGTCACCCAAAGGGGCAGGGAAATTGCAAGTCCACTGTCTATCCCTGTCCCTACTATGTGCCAGGTTTGGAAGCAGACACTTAATGGAGAGCTAATATTTCAACAACTTTTATTAACACTGCTTCTTAAAAATGTCTGAGGAAAAACAATCTGATAAACTACATCAGGGATTCTTAACACATCCATGGAGATACACACACACATGCACACACACACACACATGCTGGATTATTATTACAGTATAGCTGGTTTCTTTGGGGATTCTAAGTATTTAAGAAGCGTTATTTTGAGAAGTTCATAGAATTCACCCATAACACACAAAAATGGCCCTAAAAGTACATTTGCTTTTGTATTCTGTCAAAGGTCAGGGCATCTTCTCTGTATTCTTACAATTCTCTTCCTCTGAACAGCCTCAGATTGTGGGTAGAAAAGAAACATCCCTATAGGTAGAATTTTTACCTGCTGTTTTTTTTTTTAGCAGAAGGAACCATCCTACTAGCTTCTTCATGAGCCCCCAAAGCAGCAGAATCTTTTATTTTCCTAGAAGGCTGAAGATGTTTAACTTAATTTAAGGAACTTCCTAATAATTATTTCAGAATCATTTAAGTGCCTGCTATGTGCTAGGCACTATGCTAAATACTGAAGATAAAATTATGAAAAAGAAAGTCAGTTACTGCCTGGCTGCTGTCATTAAGTAGAGGTTTTCCCAATTTGGAGGAGCTCCCCAATTCTCATCTCCATTGAGAGGAGTCTCAGGAGCAGATACCTGATACTAATCACATGTGAGTTGGGCTGATGTGACCTTGACATTCCTGGTTGGAAGGAGGGGGCGGGGCAGTGATGAAGAAGCTCCAGGGAGTACGCTGGGTGGGAAATGGAATGCTGTCCTTAAATGAGATGGGCACCCTTGTAAGGAAGTGGATTTACCATCACTATAATGCCAAAGTAGAGGCTAATCGTGATTAGGGTTGCTAGAGAAGTCATTCGTAATACCCACAACTCACCCTTGCAGGATAGGGTATTCATAGGTCTACACCAGGGGTGGGGGATCTGCAGACCTCGAGGCCACATGTGGCCCTCTAGGTCCTCAAGAGCAGCCCTTTGAGTTTGGATCCAGTCATTGAGGACCTAGAGGGCCACATGTGGCCTCGAGGCCCTGCAGATCCCCCGCCACTGGTCTACACTACACTCTTCTTAGGACACTAGGAGCAAACCAGAGGATCACTGGGGTGTGTTCTGCTGTTGCTCGTTAGTTCCCCATAGCTGTTCTTCCCACTAATTTTCAGTACAAATTAATTAGCATTTAGAAAGAGTTTTTACTAAACAAGTATAGTAAGGACTTGTTACAGAAACTTCCTCTCCCAAACAAGGGATACATTTTTGCCTTGCACATGAAAGATTCCCCAACATGGTAGTTACAAACACAGAAGACTTTTCCAAAGAGTAATCTCACAGTTCCTGATGACTAGAAGTTCATTTTTCCCTTTGGGGAGTCCCCGTGAAGTTCCCATTAGGTATAGCTGGGCTCTGAGGGTCAGGGCCTCAGAGAGTGCCCTCCTTATGTTTAGAGCACCCTCAGTGTTTCTCCCAGGTCCATGTGTAGCAGCTACCATCCATCAGCCCCTGCCACACCAAGGAAACTGTTACCAGCTCCACCAATTTAGATTGTTTTTTGACCTTTTGAGGATCACAAGGTTATATCATCTGGTCAATAGGAGTGGGGGAGGAGAGGAGAAATAAAGAGAAAAAAACCATCTTCTCATCCCTTGAGGATGATATCTTTTTGGGAGTCCTCTGCTGCTGGGTTCATTCACCACTTGGCTATCTTGCTACTGGAATATATACTTCCAAACTGGCTTGCTGTGTTATACATAGTCTCAGAGGAATGTCTGATTCTTTCAGCCAATAATAGGTGTTTTGTCTGCTTTCAATGATCTGAAGCCCTTATGATCCTTTCAAATATACTAAGGACATATTCATGCCTAATTTACTTTTGATTGTTTGACTAAGGTGTCTGGATTTTTCTTGATTAGATTAATTAGAGATTGGAATGGATATTCTTATGCTTACAATAATATCATAGGCTTATAGATTTCTGTCTCATTTAGAGGTTAGAACAGAAGAAATAGGGGGTACAGGGAATAGAATTCTGGGCATGGAGTCAGGAAGATTCATCTTCCTGAATTCAAATCCAGCTTTAGACACTTCCCAACTGTGTGACCTTGGGCAAGTCACTTAACCCTCTTTGCCTCAGTTTCTTCATCTGTAAAATTAGATGGAGAAAGAAATGGCAAACCAGTCCAATATCTTTGCCAATAAAACTCCAAATGGGGTCTTGAAGAGTCAGACAGGATTGAAATGACTGAACAAACAATTTCTAAGATCCTTTCGAATTCTAATTATAAATGTGTGAAATGATAGGTACACAGGATCAGTGGTGGAAATAACTTTATTTCTCATGCAGTCAACCCCTTTCATTTTATGTATGAGGGTACTGAGCCCCAAAGTGTTAACTCTCCATTTCTCCACCCAATCTGCACACATGTATACATGAAAGAAGATAGAGTTTAACCTGGTATTTCTAAATTAATAATGTAAATATTTGTATGAACTGAAAATTCTTCCACTTCTGAACTTTGATCAACAAAATGGCTACATCTTGATGTGGGGATATGGAAATAAGTTAAAGCTTTTCTTACCTGTACACTTTAAAAGCCGTTAGGGGTAAAAAGAGAAGATACGTGATGTTTTGCCATTTCGTTTCTGCCAGTCTGGTATTCTTTATAGGTATAGATTCATTCATTCAGCATATACTTGTGTAGCTGACAGATGGCATCTCGTTACACGTCAATGCCACCCTTCTTGCTTACGTTAGCTGGAAGAGGGAGTCACATTGTAAGGAGGCAAGAAGCCCACTCCCATAAAATCATAGGCCTGAGGCATATAGGAAAAGGGAAAGGAAAGAAACATTCCAAAGAAAAGAAGATAAAAAGAGAGAGAGAGAGAGAGAGAGAGAGAGAGAGAGAGAGAGAGAGAGAGAGAGAGAGAGAGAGATGAGAAGTCACCTACAAAGACTAGCCCTGCATTGGTGGGAAATGGCACCCTTCAGCCTAGGCTATCTATAGAACCAGAACTGGCATTGAAGACAGTGGGTCTACAGGAACTTGGAACTCTATCAAGCATGGGGAGACCAAGTGTTCAGGTCACTACAGATACACTTTAAATATCTAGCAAGTAACCAGACTGATGCATAACATCCCAAAGGATGTACTCAGAGAGGAAATGATGAACCTAAGATTGATAATAAGTGGCAGATCCAGGCTTAGGACTAGGGCTTCTCATTCCAGGTTAGTGTTCTTTCAATATGGAGAATTACGTCCCTGAGTCCTAAGTCCTAATTATGTCCCTAAGTCCCTGAGTTATATTGCCTTTGGAAAATTGTTTAAATCTTTCCGATTGTCAATTTCCTAATATGAAAATGGAATGATAATACCTCCCACTTCATAAGGTTATTGTAAGTTTTCCTGACTCTAAGACTGATCCTCCAACCACTAGCCAACGCTTTCTCTTTTTCCTTTGATAAATAATCCTTATATCTGATTCAAGTCCAATGTCATGAGTATAGCATATATAGTATAACACCCCAACTTCACCCCACTCCCAAGTCAGCTTGTTATTTTCTCTGTGCTTGAATCATACATCCTTTTATTATGACCATGGAAAAGACCATGGTCTTTCCTTCCCATAGAAAAACACATTTTTGCCAGGATTTCCTTTTGCAAAGGACTGTCTCTTTTTAGGTCCATGCAACACTTTGTATTGTTTCTTCCCCATCCTGAGCAGAGGAAGGATTCCAAGGCAAGTTCATGGCTCTTGTCACTGTGCTGGTAATTTAGAGCCTTTCTGGAAACCCTTTTAGAATCACATTGATTCTAAAGGGCACAATGAGCATCACGATGATGAACTCCAGCTGAGAGCCTGGGACCTGCTCCAACAAAACCTCTTGAAGCTACATAACAATTGAAGCAAAAGAAACCTTGGGTGTTAGGTGGTGACATTAGTCATCAACACCTGAGAGAACATTACATTCCACTCTATACTCTGTCCTTTTCCTAGCAACTATGGGAAATGACCTCAATGCTGCGCAAAAAGCAGATAGTCTAAATTTAAGTGGAAGAAGGAAAGAGTAGGAACTTTAGGAATTGTGGGCCAAATTAATTTATCCATGGCAATGGAGACACAAGGATAGTCTTGGAACCCACCAATAAGTTCTAAATCCACTTTGAATCAATGGTCTCATTATCTTGACTTCATAAAACTTATGATAGAATTGCACCCAAAGCAATCAAGTTGCCTCCAAAGTATCAAACCTTTCGATAGAGTTGCCCAAAGAGTAATATGTTATTTCCCGGCTCATCAAGGTTTTGCTTTGCTTTTTGTTTTTGTTTGTTTTTTTTCTCCCTGAACAACCTCTGCTGAAAGTCTTCAGGATCTGTAGAAATAGCCCCTGAATGATTAAAACCTGACCAAAGTCAGTTTTTCTCCTGTATCCTATTTGTGCCCTAAATGAGGACAATGGGCAGTGGAGTAAAGGGAACAGAGCTAGCTTTGGAGCTTAGAAAACCTGGGTTCAAGATTTGCCTTTGATGCATGCTGTGAACCATAAGAACCTAGACACATCTCAGTAATCTAGGCATTACATGTGTACACACACGTACATTGTGTGGGAAGGAAATGGAAGTCTTGGCAAGAATTCAGTTTTCCTTAGGGAGGAAAGACAGAATGGTGGTAATGGAAGATGTATTATTCAAGGAAAGAGAAAATAAACTGCTTTGGTGGTGACATGAAGTTGGGATGTTATATTACATGCACTATGCTTGTGATATTGTGTATATATATATGTATATATGTATGTATTTCACACACACATATATGTATATGTTCAATGACCATGTTTGTTGGTTTTAATGGTATTTCTTTGAAACAATTGTGTATGTGTATATGTACACACACACAATTCTTCAATTGATGGGCGCTCAATTTGATTCTTATTTTTTATTGCCAGAAAAAGCATTGGTATGACTATATGGAACATATAGAATATTTTCTTTTAAACACTTTATTGATGCCTTTTCTGTTTTTTTTCATTATACATAACGCTCTCCTTTGATTTAAAGAAAAACAGTTAAAAACCATCATACATAGCCACTGGATGTATAATAGCTTGTGCAGCATTCTCCATCCTTCCCTCCATATGGTGCTTTAAGGTTTATAGAGTGCTTTGCAAATATTATCTCATTTGAGCAGCAATCAAGGAAAGTAGATGCTATTATTATTCCCATTTTTCAGAAAAGGAAACTGAGGCTGAGAGGTTGAGTGACTTGCCCAGGGTCATACAGCTAGTGAGTCATATTTTAACTCAGGTCTTCCTGATTTCAGATCCAGCCATCTATCCACAGGGTCACCTAGCTACCACATATGAAGGTGTCTATCTGCCTGTAGCCCCTCCAGCATTGACTATATACCTCCATCTTTTTTCATGTTTGACAATTATCTGAGTATGAGATGAAAATTCAGAATTTTAAAACAACCCACATTTCTCTTATCATTGATTTGGATCAGTCTTTCATAGAACTCTTGGTCATTTTCAATTCTTCTTTTGAAAATTGTTCATATCTTTTGATCACTTATCTATTTGTAACCTGTCTCTTGATCTTAATTACGCATGTTAATTTCTATATATTCATCTCTTTTTTTTTGGAGAAGGGAAGACAGGGCAATTGGGGTTAAGAGACTTGCCCAAGGTCACACAGCTTGTAAGTGTGTCAAGTGTCTGAGGCCAAATTTGAATACAGAGCCTCCTGAATCCAGGGCCAGTGCTCTATTCACTATGCTGCCTAGCTGCCCCTATTCAACTTTTCTTAAAAAAAACAACCCTTTCCCCCCATCGTTGGTTTTCCTTCTTATCCTAGTTATACTGATTGTGTTCATGTAAAAGCTCTTCAGTTTTATATAGTTGATGTATGTAAAATCTTTTATGTTCATCTCAATTCCTTTTTGGTTAAGAATGTTTCAATTAGCTATAGTGGTGAAAGATTATCTCCTTCTATTCCATACACATAGATACGGTCTTTTATATTTAGACCATGTATCCATTTAGAACCGATTATGGTATATGCTATAAATGGCAGTCTAAACCAACTTTCTGCCACATTGCTTTTCAATTTCTTCAGCTGTTCTCATCTAATAGGAAGTCTTTCAACAAACAGTTTGTGTTAGTAGGTTTATTGAACACTGTGATCCTTGATTAGCTAGTCTGTTCCACTAATTTACTTTTCTATTTTTTAATCAGTTCCAAATTGTTCTGATGATTATTACTTTGCAACATAATTTGATATCTGGAAGTGCTAGGCCCTCTTCATTCATACATTTCATCTCATTATTCCCCTAGGGAACCTGCTCCAAGTATCTGTTGTTCAACTCTCAAACATGTTATGCCTTTTATAATTAATTTGAATGGGATTTTTCTTTCTGTGATTTCCATCTGCATTTCCTATTGTCATATAGAAATGTGGATGATTTTTCTGTACTTATTTTATATTCTACTATTTTGCTGAAGCTATTTTATTCAATTAGTCCCTTTGCTGATTTTCTAGCATTCTTTAAGTAAACTATCATGTTATCTGCTCTATTTGCACCTGCTGGGAGGCAAAGACCTGGGATTGTTACTTCCTGTCTGTTGATTGAGAGATATTGAGAGATAATCCTTAGAACATATACTTCCTCCTGCTCATGTCTATCATGAGTAAGTCCCGTGGCCTCATAAAACACAACAACATTGCTTGCCACTATGTTATGACCTTCAGGGACCTCTTTGAACCTTCTAAACATCAGCCTTCCTTAGGGGACCTCTTCCCATCTGTTGATACTATGATTGGACTCCTTCCCTTCAAGGTTAGCCTTCTTCCACTCCCTCCATTTCTCCCCACCCCAGTGATACTGAATCTTTTTTTCTAACCCTATGCATTTTATTTTTATATATAATATCTTATCCCCCCAATTACATGCTAAAACAATTTTCAACATTTAAAAATTTTGAGTTCCAAATTCCATCCCTTTCTTTCTCCCTCCCCTTCCCCTTCCCTGAGATGACAAGCAATCTGATATAGCTTATACATGTTCGTACATGTAAAACATTTTCGTATTGGTAATTTTCATATTCTACAAGAACACTTGAAAAGAAAGAAAGGAAGGAAAGAAGGAAGGAAGGAAGGAAGGAAAGAAGGAAGGAAGGAAGGAAGGAAGGAAGGAAGGAAGAAAAACAGCATGCTTCAGTTTGTATTCAAACAGTATCAGGTTTTTTTTCCTCTGGAGGCAGATAGCATGCTTCATCATGAGTCCTTTGGGATTGTCTTGGATCATTGTACTGCTGAGAACAGTTAAGTCATTCACAGTTCTTCATCCTATGATATTACTATTGCTGTGTACAACATTCTCCTGACTTCTCTCTGCATCAGTTTATGTAAGTCTTTCTAGGTTTTTTCTGAAGCTATAGTGATACTGAATCTTGAAGAACAAACTCCTTCCCCAAGCCCAGCTGTCTACTTTCTTACTGCCATCCAGCCAAATCCTATCCCCTCAGTGTTTTATAATCTAGATCTTCTGCCTCTTCCTTTTTTGCCTTCCGGAATGTCTGCTTATCAGCCTTCCTGTTACCTTAAAACAATCCTTCTCTCACACTTCCCACCTTCTGGCAGTCTCTGAGAATGGGCTGCCTCCTGATCACACTGCATCCTGGATTACCTTTTCCAGTAGTGGCTAATACTTTCTCTTATATCCATAGATTAACTGGTTATAGCAGAACTGAAATGCTTCTTTTTCCTCACTGCCAATTATAGACTTGACTTTTCATCTACTTTCATCACTCAGCAATCTCTCCTCCTTTGAGGTGCACAGTATGAAAATTTATCTACCCACTTAGCCACCCAGTTGTTCCAAATCTTTTTTTCTTAGGGCTCTAAGAAGGGTCTACTCCTTGTCTACATGTTTTCCCCCTTCCAGCCCAGGAACTGCAAAGAATCATGTTAATCATAGCAACTCTCTGTCTCTCTCTGTCTCTTTTTATCTCTGTCTCTGTTTCTCTCTGTCTCTCTGTCTCTGTCTCTCTCTGTCTCTCTGTCTCTGTGTCTCTCTCTCTGTCTCTGTGTCTCTCTCTCTGTCTCTCTGTTTCTCTGTCTCTGTCTCTCTCTGTCTCTCTTGGTCTCTCTCTCTGTCTCTCTGTCTCTGTCTCTGTGTCTCTCTCTGTCTCTCTCTGTGTCTCTCTGTCTCTGCCTCTCTCTCTGTCTCTCTGTCTCTCTCTCTGCCTCTCTCTCTGTCTCTCTGTCTCTGTCTCTCTCTGTCTCTGTCTCTCTGTCTCTGTCACTCTCTCTGTCTCTGCATCTCTCTCTGTCTCTCTGTCTCTCTCTCTGCCTCTCTCTCTGTCTCTCTGTCTCTGTCTCTCTCTGTCTCTGTCTCTCTGTCTCTGTCACTCTCTCTGTCTCTGCATCTCTCTCTGTCTCTGTCTTTCTCTCTCCCCTTTTAAACTTAGGTATTACACGAAAACAAACATTCTCCCTAACCCTGGCCCCAAACCTGAACACCCTGATTTGTAGCTTTTAGGGAGAAGACCTATCTCTGAGCTATGTGAAAATTTTGTCAGTCACATGATCTCTCCTTTTTTTCTTTCAAGTGTAATCAGTTGAGAATCTCCATGTAATAAAAGGATGTAAGCCTCCTGCTGCATGGGCTCACCTGCCCTTCATTCCCTCTCCCTTCCTATCCAAACATTCTCCTCAATCTGGCCCACCACAAATGCCGTATAGAGACACTTAGGTGGCATATTGGATAGAGCACCAAACTTGGAGGCAGGAACACCCTGGGCAGGTCACTTAACCTCTTTAGTCCCTAGTTTCTTCATCTGTGAAATGGGAGAAATAATAGCACCTGCTGCGCAGGGATGCTTGTGGGGCTAAAATGAGATAGTATTTAAATAATAATAACAGGAGTGGCTAGGTGGTACAGTGAATAGAGCACAGGCTCTGGAGTCAGGAGGACCTGAGTTCAAATCCAACTTCAGACACTTAACACAAAAACTAGTCATGTGACCTTGGGCAAGTAACTTAACTCCAATTGCCCTGCATTCCCTCCTCCAAAAAGCAAATAAATATTGAACTTTACAAGTGTGAAAAGTGTTTTACATAGTAGTCTCATTTGATCCTTACAACTGTGAGAGGTAGATGCTTTTCCTGTTCTAATTTTACAAATGAGATAACTGAGACAGGCAGAGGTTAAGTGACTTGCTCAGGGTCACATAGCTAGTAAGTGTCCGAGGTAAGATTCAAACTCAGGTCCTCCTGGCTTCAGGTCTAACACTCTAGCCACTATCCTACTTAGCTCCTAACCAGTAAAGTGCTTTGCAAGCCTTAGAATACTGTATAAATGCTAACTACTGTTATTCTCCTTCCAAGAAGCTACTCACATCATTATCTGTGAGTCGGATAATTTACCTCTGAATCATCAAACATAATTTCTCGGCGAGATTTCCTTTCTTACCACCTTCCCCACACTCCCCCATCTAACCAGTTCCTCAGTGATTGATTTATTGCAGGTATTTCAGAAATTAGGAAGAAAATGGGCTCAATGACCAAGGCTAGTTAGTTTGTTTTCTCAATCCCTCCTTCATAAGGAGCACCCCTCTTTCATCCACATTGGCAAGGTCAATCTCTGAACTAAAGTGAAATATTTTGACCCCTAGTCAGTCTTCCTCAATCACAAAAGAAGTATCCCAGGGCTCCACCATTCCATAACAAGGTAGAGGAATTCAGTCCATCATTGCCAAGCCTCATTCACTAGAAATCACTTTGAGCAAAGTCGACCCCTACTCTGGGTAGCATGTGGGCAGATCAGATGTCTGTTGACTGCTGATGTGGACAAGTGTCAGCAAAGGGATGTGTGGTGACTAAAGGTCTCAGAAAAGAGCCGAGGGTTTCCATTATCCTAGGCTTTCTGGGTAATGCAATCTGAAAATCAATTCTCATTAAACACAAGTGATACTAATACCTCTGACAGGTTACATCTTAAGTGATAATTAAAAGCATATTTCCTGACACTTAGCTGCTATGTAATGCATCTCTATTTATGCCACAGAGGGGGTCTCATGCTAAGACCTCAGCAGACGCTCATTAGCTCCCCCAGGAAACCTCCCAGTTCCTGGATTGTCATTCATGATTTTAATCTAATTTTCTTCACTCAAGTGAAATAGAACCAGACATTAACTCTTGCTCTTTCCTCTCCTTTCCACCACCATACCCCTTAACAATTCTTGTAACATATTTACAGGCCAAGGAAGGTAGGTTTGATTTTGTACTCAGTGTCCAATGTGTTTCCCAGATGTTGGTCTGTTGATCTTCAAAAGTGTTTCAGTGAGAAGAGGAAACTCATCTCTGACTCTTCCACTCATAAAATGGCAAATAATGTTGATATGGTAGATCATGTCACTTATGGTTCAAGACTACAGGAGAAATGGACTCAGCTTTTGGGTCCATGGAGCAAAAAAAACAAAATGAAAAAAAATGGGCCTTAAGTATTCAGAAGGAAGGTGGGTTATAGTAACACAGACTTAGAACTAACCTTAAAGTCTGTCTAGTCCAAATCCTTCATTTTACAAGGACCTCTGAGGCCCAGAGAAGCTAAAGACCACAAAACAACAAGTGACTGGAACTGGAATTTGGACCATGGCCCTCTGACTCCAAGTCCAGTATTCTTTCTAGTATGCCACTGTCCATTGTTCTCTGTGGTCTATCATAGCTGACCAGAGTATTGTAGCTGCTAGAGACTCAGGATCAAGGTACCCAATTCTGATTTTTGTGATGGGAATGACTGTCACTTTGAAAATTCTGTCCTCCCTCTAACTTCTATACATGCACACAAACTCCTAAACGTGGTCTGGATGTGCTCCTGCCAATGGGCCTAAGGTCTGGGGAGGCAACCACCTAATGAATGATTAATACCAACAAAGGGACTTTTTAAAAGGTAAACTAGCCATTTTATTTTCTCTGAGGTGTTCAGGAGTCTTGATAAACAGAGAGCTCTTTGAATGAGTTTTAGAGGGAGTCTAGGGGAAGTACTCACAGGTCTGAAGTGGGGTGAGGGTTTTCAATGTTTTTATTCTGCATGGAATCATTGCTGTATGCCCTCATTACTATGCATCCTAAAGCTCATGTGGAAACGTAGATAGGGTCATACAGTTGGTTTGGGCAATATATCAGAGTCAAAGACACCGATCATCAGATATCCCTGATTTCTGTGGTTTCCATGACGTTGGATGATAAATTTCTCTATGCCCTTGTCCTTGGTGGAGTGGCATGGCCAGCTGGTGCACCCAGTGACCAGGTACCTTCTTGGTGCAACCTTTAGTTCTCCTTTTCTTGGTCATTTTGTGAGAGATAAGCCAGAAACTTTAAAGCAACTTTGGTGTTAGAATTAATTCAATCTCAATTTATGCCATTTCTACTTTACTTTCATCCAGGACTACTGGCTCCCTTTTATCTTGACACCCTCTAAATTTTAAGTAGAATAAACCCCTCCTGATATCCTTCATTCCTCTAACCTTGGTCCTAAAGACAAATTCTTGGGTCAACATCCATCCCCATAACTATGCGTGAAGTTTCCATTTCCATCTCAAGTCAGGGTTGAAGAATTTGAGACTGACTCGACTAGACAAACATTCACAGAAATGGATTAAAACATGAAAGAGTCTGCAAAGTTGCGCGGATCAAAGGAGATAGGGTGCACATTTAATGGACATCTATTATTATCACTATCTCACAATTATATTTCATTTTAAGGTTTACAAAGTATTCTGTGTCTGACAATGAGCCTTTATGTTAGGTAGTACAGTTGTTATGCATATTTTTTAGATAAATTACCCAGAGATTGGGAAATAGGAAGGATGGTGGTGCCCTCAATAGAAAGAAGAAATTTAGAAAGAATGGGTAGGTCTTAAGAGAAAAATAATGAATTCTGATTTGAATATAGTGAATTTGAGATTCCTATAGGCCATCTGGTTGGAGATATCCAATAGGCAGTTGGTGATGTAAAGCTGGAGTTCAGTAGAGGGACTGGGGCTAGCTTTATAAATCTGTGCACTCTCTGCATAGAGGTGATGGTTTAATCTTTGTGAGCTGATGAGCTCAGAGAGGAAATATATAGGAAAAGAATGGGTTCAGGACAGAGATTTGCAATTCAACCATGCATAAAGAGTAATCATAAGGATGCTGCTGCAGCAAAGGAGAACAAGAATGGAGGAAACCTAGAAGAGAGCAGTGCATAAAAAAAACAGAGAGGAAATAGAGTCTAGGACAGGGGTTCTTAACCTTAATTTCATGAGCTTGTTTTTTTTTTAAAGTAATTTCCATAAAGTTGATTTCCTTTGTAATCCTACGTATTTAATTTTATGCATCTAAAAATATCATTCTGTGAAGGCATCCATAGGCTTCACCAGACTGTCAAAGGGGTCCAAGGAATGAGGTTTGCCATGGAAATGGGCCGTGGGAAGGTAGATATGATTTTAAAGCAAGGAATGACTCATACAGTTTATGTGCTATTTAAAAAAAAGAAAGCCAGTCTTTCAAATGGTACACTTAGAAAACAACAGTTAAGAACTGAATGGAAATCCCTTTAGAAATAGAATATAAAGAAGACAGTAATGAGAAGGGAAAATGGGGGAAGGAAGAAGGAAGGAGAGAATCATTGTACCATGAATGTACATACCGCAGATGAAGGTCAAGCTAATGAGGGGACAGGTAAAAGTTTCTTTAAAAAAATTCTATCTGAAGCTGTTGCAAAGATGGTAAAGTTTTAAAAAGGTTTTATCAGTAAATTCAGAATACCAGGACATGTATTTTGTATGAGTGAGGGACAGTGTAGGTTGGGATTTATGTGTGTATTCACGGAGTCTGGGATCAGTCTGATGCTGGTGAACTGATTTAAAACCCCTCATTAAACTTGGCAACTATAATCTTGAGTATAAGTGGATTGAGCATTAGATGGGGAACCTCCCCCTCAAAAACTTCATGCTAAACATTATTGATTAAAATTAGATACCTGAAATTTATGAGAATCTGTTATAAATGTATAAGATAAAGAACCTTTTCCCAGTATATAAATGGTCAAAGGTTATGAATAGGTGGATTTCAAAAGAAGAAAAACTATCTACCATCTGAAACAAAAAAGTGTTCATAATAGCTAATCGAGAAATGGGAGTTAAAAAGGTATCATTGGGAACTATCAAACTGATGAAGAAGGTAAAAGATGAAAAATCTCAACATTGTCCAAACTATGGGAAAACAAGGAACCTAATTCATTGCTTGTGGGGATGTTGTAAATTGCTTCCATTGCTTGGAATAGCAATAGGAATTATACAACAGATGTAAAAATATTGAAACTGCTTAGTGATCCCACTACTAGGGTTGTGCCTCAAGGAAAATGAAAAAAAAAGAAAGAAAAGGCATATTTATAAGATATACATGTATAAATAGGGATATAGATATGTTGCTAGGGAAAGAAAACAAACATTTATCACTTTACAGATATAAGCTGATTTGATTCTGCCAACAGCCCTGAGAGACAGATGCTATTCTTGTTTCAATTTTACAACTGGATAAACTGAGGCAGACAGAAGTCAAATGACTTGCCCAGGGTCATATAGTTAATAAGCATTTCAGGCCACATTTGAATCTTCAGGAAGTTACAGAGGATAGAGGGCCAGACATGGAGTCAGAAAGCCTAAGTTTATTTGATCTCAAATACTTACTAGCTGTGTGACCTTGGGTAAGTCACTTAACCCTGTTTGCATCAGTTCCTCATCTTTAAAATGAACTAGTGAAGGAAACAGCAGACATTCCTGTATTCTGCCAAGAAAATTCCAAATGAAGCCACAAAAAGTCAGACATGACTGAAAGGACTGAACAACTTCGGGACTCTAGGCCAAGTTCTCTAACTACTACTCTACTTGGCTACATTATTTGTAATTTAAAAATCTAGAAACAAATTAATTGCACAACAATTAGGTGATTGTTGAATAAACTATATTATTCCAATGCAATGGAACATTATTATGCTATAGTTATACAAAATTTAAAGAATCCCCAAATTTGAGAGATTTAAATGAAGTGATGTAAGGGGAAGAATGAGCCAAAAGAACAATGTTCACATTGATGACAACTATGTAAATGAAGGGACAATTAAATACAACTCAAGTTTAAAATAATGAATTTCATTGATAGTACTTTGCCGAAGTGAAAACTCAAAGCCTTGTTTTCTTTAACTAGTGGTAAATAACAAATATAAAATCATTTACACCACATCTTTGTGTTATCTAGAATTAGTGATATTTTTCTTTTCATTTTTGGGAGGACCAAGGGGGGAACTGTTCTTGGTTTTATTAATTAAAAATGGAATTAATAGAAAACTTTTAGTGGACCCAGTTGTTTGTCTTTCATTCTCAAAGAGGACAAATGATATCAGGAAGGAAATGCCTTGACTTGCAAATGAACTGGATTTAAGTGAGGCAGGGCTGTGCCTCTCTCCTCCAGAATAATTTGGGTCCAGTAGCAAGACAGAGATCAGAATGAATGGAGATGGCCCCAGATGCAGTAAGAGCCTTTTGCCTTTTTAAACTAAGATCTTTCCCAGGTCTTAGTTGGTCTGAGACAACACACATTCAGTGATTAAGGCTGGGTAAGAAATGAGGCAAAAAATGAACTCTTTTACCTGCTGGGAAAAAAAAATCAGTCTGGGTTTCTGGCCAGAACAGAAACAATTGCCCTTTACACTCACTCTGAGTCATCAAAACCCAAACAATGACCAAGTAAGGCTTGGACTGAGGCTTACTGTTGGCCAGTCTGAGAGTCGGAGTGATTTGGATTTAAGGCATAGTCAAGTAGCTCCATTTGAATCCCAGTTGGCTTTATCAAAACTAGGTTTTCCAGTGCTGTATTTCAAGGAATAACAAATGAAACTACATGGGGCAAATAGTTAATTGTCCCAGTTTTTCTTTTTAAATGATAGAATAAATAAGTAGGCAAGAGAAAAAAATGTAGCCCATAAATCCCAAGAAACCTTCCGAGTTTTCAGCAATGAAAGTTTACATTCCTTTGGGCAGAGTACCCACAGGTAAGGGTATGATTCCCCATGTGGACAGAGGGAGAGGAGGGAAAGAGGGAAGGAAAGAAGGAAAGAAAGAAGAAGGATAGCATTGTCCAAATGAAATTGACCAGTTGAGTCTCCACTGGATTCAGTAATATGATTGAAAGACTTCTTCCAGTGGCATTTAGCAGCAGAAGTGTTAGAACAGAGTAGGCTGATGGTATGGGATTATCAGAGCAAAAAAAATGGTTGGAGCAAGGGAAAAGTTTATAAAGTTCAGATACACAGTTGGACTGTATAAACAAAGGATCAAGGTTGTGAAAGGAGGAAAGGGAGGCTAGAGCTGAAATATTGGAATGGGAAAATGGGACTAGATGACAGAAGAACTAGGGGTCATGGTGAATAAAAAAATAGGTTTTGGAGAAGTGAGGTATATGATAAATGGAAGCACAAGAAATTATAATCCGGACAATTTCAGAGTGAAAGATCATGGAGATGGTACAATTGTGGTGATGGTGAGATCTAAGTGACCTTTGTTAGTGGCTGTTATGGAGAGAGGGTCTGGGTCTTAGGAGCTGAAGAGTATGATGTACTGGGAGGCCAGAATATTCAAAAGAACATTAATTAAATTACTAATGCCCCCAAGTATGAGGGCAGAGATTGGAGGGAGGGAGGAGGGAAGGGAGGTTCTAGACCAAGTATTGAAGTCTTTGAGAAAAGAACAATGACAAAAAAGATCTAAAGATACCTCCTACTTGATCTTTCTGCTTCCAGTCTTTCTTTTCTCAAATCCATCCTCCATCAATGACATCTTCCTAAAGCACAGTCTGACCATATCACTTCCTTTCTTTCAGTGGTTCCCCTTTGCCTAGAAGATAACATATAAACTCCTGAAGCTGATATTTAAATCCCTCTTACAACCTGGACCTCACCTCTCCAGACTCTTTCTGCTGTTTTCTTTTGACAAAATTTACATTCCATTTACATTGCCATTTCCTGGATTCAATATACTCTGTATCTCATTCCTCCTCATCTCTGCCTTGTCTTCCTTCAAGGCTATAGTCAGATGCTATCTTCTCTGAAAAGCCTTCCTTGATCTCTACAATTGGTAGTGAACTCTCTAGCCTTAAACATTCCTTATAAAATATTCACTTATTTACATGTTGTATGTGTTGTTGACATGTTTGTTCATCCTGCAAACTCTTGATCTTATCACCAAATAGATATGGAAGCCAAGGGCAATGCTCTTTTAGACAATAAACTCATTTGTAGTTGTAAAGAAGGGGATTGTGGAAGATTTTAAACAGACTATCCATACAGAACAGAGAGAAACAGTGGAGGAAAAACATGTTTGTAAAGGATTGCTGAGAGGCCAAATTAAACAAAGTCATTCTGAGGACATTTAAAAACGAAGCTGGAAAGACAACAGATGTGTGAGAAATAGATTAGTATCAGTAAAGATTTTTATAACAAACTCTTTTCTTCATCAAATACAGCAGAGTCACTGTGTGCGGATTCTAACTGCACAATCCTCAAGGTGCCACATGAGGAAGAAATAGTACTAAGGAAGACAAAGATGGGGAAAGTGGTAAGCCGAGATAACTAGAAAATGCTGGTGCTGGAAGTGACACGATGTTGAGGACACTGAGAGATCAGTTCTTACAGTATAAGAAAAAGAGGAGACTACCAAAGGCTTGGCAAAATATACCAAACTTTCATTACTGAAAAAGTAACTCAGAAAATATTCATAACTATTGGCCCATCTGCCTAATTTTTTTCCTGTCTGCAAAATGTTTAGGGAAATAATCTATGTGTGTACTGAATGCATTTTTTTACAAAGGTAGGAGAAGGTAACAGGCTTTCATGAATGACATTCTACAGTTGACCACATCTTTACAATTACCAGTTACTAAAAGCGATAAAGAATATAAGATCTTGCTGTTTATTGTTTGTTGTTTATTTATAAAAAAAAAAACAACAAACCAACCACCACCAAATATTTGATTCAGGAGAGAAAATTCACATTTACAAATTTCCTCCAATAAATCGTCTCCCATGCATGGCAAAATCATGCAAAATTCTTTAAAATATATAACAAAATGTATATTTTTGTTCAATGACCCTCTGGTTGGTAAAATGAATGGAAGCATAAAATGAGATATATGCTCAATAAAGGCTACTGCTAATAACATAGCAAAATCATATAAGAAGCTATTATAATATCAGTCTAGCACTGATTCCAAAAGGAAGGAGGATTCCCATGGTTGATAACATTTTTTAGATGCTCCCATTTCTTCTTTTGCATCTATGAACCACCTTCAATAGCCGTTCTTACAAAATCTATAGAAACTTTTACTATCTCTTTAAGACCCTTTGGAATCTTAAATAGTAACAGTTTAATGGCCTTTTTTCTTAAGGAGTCAGTGGGGAGAGTGTGAGTATTAACCTTGATCTATAAGGAATCTGTGAGGAGATAGAGAATTTCAAATGTTAATTTGAATAAAAAAAAGAAAGAGAAAAAATCAAATTACTGGTGTCAAAAATTAAAAGGCTGAATGCACAACCAAAGTTGTGCATTTATTAGGAGCAATTATTAGGAGTTATTTTGCCCAATTATATGCCAGTAAAAGTGATGATCTAAATGAAGTGGGTGCATATATATATATATACATATATAATGTAAATTGCTTAACCCTATCTCAGAAAAAGAAATTGAAAAAGCCATAAATGAACTCCCTAAGGAAAAATCCTCAGGACCAGAGGGATTTAGAAGTGAACTCTACCAAACATTTATATAAACTATTTGAAGAAATAGGTAAAGTAGTCCTTCTAAATTCCTTTTATGACACAAATATGGTTTTGATAATTAAACCAAGGAGAGCAAAAACAGAGACAGAAAACTACAGACCAATTTACCTAATGAATATTTATGTAAACGATTTAAATAAAATATTAGCACAGATATCATAGCAATATATCACAAAGATTATACACTATGTCCAGGTGAGATTTATATCAGGAATGCAGGACTGGTTTAATAGTAGGAAAATTACAAGCATAACTGATCATGTCAATAACAAAAAGAACAAAAGTCATAAGATTAAATAGATGGAGAAAAAGCTTTTGACAAAATGCAACACCCATTCCTGTTAAAAATACTAGAAAGTATAGGAATAAGTGGAGCTTTTCTTAAAATGTATCTATCCAAAACCAAGAACAATCATAATCTGTACTGGGGATAAACTCAAAACCTTCTCAATAAGATCAGGGGTGAAGTAAGGATGTTCATTATCAACTGTTACTCAATATTACATTAGAAATGCTAGCTAAAGCAATAAGACAAGAAAAAGAAGCTGAAGGAATAAAAATAGGCAATAAGGAAACAAAACTGTCACTTTGTAGATGACAAAATAGTATACTTAGATAACCCTACAGAAGCAACTAAAAAACTAGTTGAAACAATGAACAAATTTAACAAAGTTGCAGGCTATAAAATAAATTTACATAAAGTATCAGCATTTCTACATACTACTAACAAAACCCAGCAGGAAGAGATAGGAGAAGAAATTCCACTTAAAATGGCTGCAGATGATATAAAATATTTAGGAGTCTACCTGCAAAGACAAACTGAGGGACTATGTGAACACAATTACAAAACGCTTTTCACACAAATAAAGATAGATCTACTGGAGAAATATTAATTGCTCGTGCATAGACTGAGACAATATAATAAAAATGATCATTCTAAGTTAATTTACTTAGTCAGTACCATACCAATCACTACCAAAAATTATTTGTGAGCTAGAAAAAAAATAATAACTAAATTCTTCTGGAAGAACAAAAAGTTAAGACTATCAAGAGAATCTCTATTTTAGTAAAATGTGAAGGGATGCAGCTGAGCAGTATCAGATCTCAAACTATATTACAAAGTAGTAATCATGAAAACACTCTGACACTGGCTAAAAAGCAGAGTGGTGGATAAATGAAATAGATTAGTTATACAATATAGAGTAGTAAATGACCATAGTAATCTAGTGTTTGATAAACCCAAAGATCCAGACTTTGGGGCAAGAACTCACCATTCGGCAAAAATTGCTGGGAAAACTGGAAAGCAGTTTGTCAAAAACTAGGCATAGACCAACACCTCACACTTCATACAAAAATAGGGTCAATATGAATAAATGAATAAGACATACAGGGTGATATCAGAACTAAATTATGGGATCATGGGAAAATGTACCTATCAGATTTATAGATAAGGGAAGAGTTTTTGACCAAACAAGAGACAGAGAAGATTATGGAAAATATAATGGATCATTTTGACTACATGAAATTAAAAAGATTTTTTTCACAAACAAAATTAATGCAGCTAAAATTAGAAAGAAAGCACAAAACTGAGGGTAAAATTTTGTAGCAAGTTTCTTTAATAAAGACTTCACCTCTTAAATACCTAGAGAACTGAGTTAAATTTATAAGAATATGAGTCAGTCCCCAATTGATAAATGGTCAAAGTATATAAATAGGCAGTTTCCAAAAGAAGAAATCAAAATTATCAAGAGTCACCTGAAAAATGCTCTAAATCCTTATTGATTAGAGAAATGCAAATTAAAGCAGCTCTAAGATAAAACTTCACATCTATCAGATTGGTTTACATGATAGAAAAAGAAAATAACAAATACTGGAATGGATACAGAAAAATAGGTATGTTGATATGCTATTGGTGTAGTTGTGAACTGGTCCAACCATTCTGAAGAACAATTTGAAGTATGCCCAAAGGGCTATAAAATTTTATATACTCTTCGACCCATCAATACCACTACAGGGTATGTATCCCCAAGAAACAAAAGAAATGGGAAAATGATTTATATGTACAAAAATATTTATAGAAGCTCTTTTTTGTGGTGGCAAAGAATTAGAAATGGAGGGGATACCCATCAATTGGGAAATGACTAAACAAGTTGTAGTATATAATTGTGATGGAATAACAAGAAATGATGAACAGGATGGTTTCAGAAAAACCAGAGAAGTCTTATATGAAGTGAAGCAAAGTAAAGGGAGCAGAGCCAGGAGAACATTGTATACAGTAACAGCGATATTGCAATGATGACCAACTGGGAACTCTGATCAAAACAATGATCCAAGACACTTCCAAATAACCCAGGATGAAAAATGCCATGTGCCTCCAGAGAGAGAACTGATGAACTCTTAGTTCATATTGAAGCATACTTTTCCCTCTTTCTTTACTTTTCTTGTTTTCCACTAGTATAATCATTATTGTTTGCCTTCCCAAGGAGCAGAAAAGGGTGTGAGGGAGGGAGAGAATTAGGAACTCAAAAATTTTAAAAATGAATGTTAAGGGGCAGCTAGGTGGATAGAGTACCAGCCCTGGAGTTAGAAGGACTTGAGTTCAAATTGAACCTCAGACACTACCCAATTACTAGCTGTGTGACCCTGGACAAGTCACTTAACTTTGTTTGCCTCACCGAAAAAAAATAAATGCTAATTTAAAAAATGTAATTGGGAAATATTTAAGGGTATAAATTTTAAAAATATTTTTAACAAGAGCTAAACAAGAGAAATATATGACCAGAAGGTGGGCCAGTCATGTGACATGATCAAGTAATAACTATTGGACAATTCTTGAATGCCATTTGCATTGATATAAGAACAAAAGAACTAGAATTATTCCCCAATTCAGGATTTATAGGAGGGCATGAACAGAACTCACACAAACTGAAAGGGAATGGATGAGTTTCAATCAACACTACTGGAGGGATTACCCACTTCAGAGATACCATAGATCTATCAAAGTATAAAAAGCTGTGCCCCCTCAAAGTAAAATGTTAGCTGCTTATGGGTGGGAGTTGTTTCATTATTTTTTTTAAATATCATCAGAACCTAATCCAGTGCCTTATTATACATGGTAAGTGCTTAATAACTATTCATTGAATTGCATTGCATTAAGAGCTTGCTATACCTCCTGTCTTGACTTCTCTGGTAGAATTTAAGGCCAATGAGACATTAACTCTCTTTCCTAGAACCCTTTGAAATATTCTTCTCTAAATCTAGAGTTTCTGCCAGATTTAGCCTGATCTTCCTCTTCATCATTGTAACAAATTCTTAGATATAAGATTCACTTCCACTTTAAGGTCTCATCATTTCTACTCCAATCACAATTTTCTCCTTGTTAGCTAGAATCGATTCCAGAATAGCAGTTTAAATTGTATTTTTCCTCTCCTTTTTGAATAGTCAAGAAATCATTAGCTATTATTCTGTTTTAGACAGAATGTCCTGCCAAATGTCTGTATAATTAGTCTCCCATTACTTACTTCTATATCATGACTTCATCCTATGCTTGCTACTCTAATGGTAATGCCATTTGAATTTGAAGATCCCTTTTTATTGGCAAAGGTAACAGGTACTTAGCACTTTGCAATTAATCAAGCCTCTGTTAAAGAAGTAGAAAGTATGAATCCCTGTTGCTGATGTAACAGGAATGGGTTGGCTGAAACAGGAAGAAGCTAATACTGTGTGTATATAAGGAGAGGTCCCTGCTGGGTTAGACAGATCTTCTTGGAGCAAGCTCCGTGGAGGCAGAAGCTGCTGCCACTGGGGAGGCTGAAGAGGAAAGCCCTCCCCGCCCCAGCCCCTTTCCCCAGAGAATGATTTTGATTTTGAAAATCTGGATAGCGTGATTTTGATTCTGGGAACCAGCTGAAACTTCTGTTGAGTCTGAGAGCCAGCTGGAGCTGCTGAAGCTGTTGAGAATTTCTGAGAGCCAGTGGAGCTGAGGGCCAGCTGGAGCTGCTGAAGAGCTGCTAAGGATTTCTGAGAGCCAGCTAGAGCTGCCTAAGACTGAGGGAGCCTGACTGTGATGACTTTTTATGAACCTGTTTGTGGCTTTGTTAAGCCTTGACTTTCCCAGAGCAGAGAATGTGAAGGATTTAAGGTGGACCAGATACTGTGAACTTCAGTGTGCAGCAGGACCTGCATGGAGAGCTGGACAAGGACCTGGGAGCTGTCTGCCTTTGAACCCAGGTGACATTTTGGTGAATCCAGGTAGGATCTGGGACCATGGAAGGGAATCCAAGGAATCTGAGAGACCACCCTGAGTCAAGCTGAAAGAAGACTTTATTTGGATACTGTGTACTGACTGAGAAATTGTGATTTACTACTGACCTAGGGTGGAGGGTCTGTGTATTTTCTGATGATTGAATAGTGAATGATGAAGGATGATTGAACGATTGAGTTGATTGAATGATTGATTGACTAAAATGATTGTACTTAGTGACTGATGATTGAATAAGTGACTGATTTTTAACTTAGTGTGCCCCATGAGTAGAGAACTTTGACTATTGTACTTTGTGTCCCTTAAGGAGGCAAACTTCCTTAAGGATGACTGAATGATAGAGATGATTGAATGCTTGAGTTACTAAATGATTGTTCTTTGTTGAAAACTTTGTGATCACTGTGGTGGAAACTATGTGGCCATTTTCTGTGATAAGTTGATTGAATGCTGCATTTTGATTTTCTATGATAAGTTGTAACGTTGTGAATGGTGTAACTTGATTTACTGTGAATGTCTTGCTCTGATTTGTTATGGAATAAACAGAGTGTTCACTATACTGTGTAATCAGAACCTAAAAAGCTGTTCACAGTAGCATTCACAGTACATTTAACTTCTGGAAAGCTGCTCATGTGTGGCATTACAGATAGCCATGTCCAAACTCATCTATTTCCCCATTCCAGTCACAAGGGCTGAAGTCCACCCTAGTGACAAAATAATTTCTGCTTCTCCTTCTGTTGATCTTCACCCAAATGTTCTCGCTCCTCACATTCAATCCAGTTCAATTCAGTAAACAGGAAAGATATTGATAAAGTAGAGAGGAACCAGAGAAGGGCAACCAGGATAGTAAAGTGCATCAAATTCATGCCCTAGGAGGATGCGCAAGGAACTGAGGATGTTTAGCTTGGAGAAGAAAATATTGGAGGGAAGGACATGATAACTTTAACTTATTTGAAAGATTGTTCTATGGAAGAAGGATTAGATTTCTTCTTCTTCTTCTTCTTCTTCTTCTTCTTCTTCTTCTTCCTCTTCTCTCTCTCTGTCTCTCTGTCTCTCTGTCTCTCTCCCCTTCTTCCCTCACTCCCTCCACCACTCTTTTTTCCTCCCCAGTCAGTCCCCCCCCTCTCTTTCTCTGTAGACAGACAGATATGTATTTTCTCAGAGGGAAGTCACTAGCATTAAAGGAGACAAGGAAAACCTCAGAGAACAGTATTTTTTGCTGAGATTTAAAGGAAGGCAGAAAAGCTGAGAAGTAGAGATGATGAAGGAGAACATTACAGGCTTGGGGTACAGCCAGGGGAACGGTACAGAATGGGGTGGAGTATCTTGTGTGAGAAACAGCAAAGGCTTGAGAATTTTCTTTGGATCTCAATGAGCTATGTTCATCCTCTTTCTCATTATTACAGATGTTCATTACATTATTACAAATGAGTGTAGCTTCAATGATGTACAGTTAACCTCAGATGAGAAGTAGAAATTCATTTCTATGCAAAAAGTTCATTTTAACTGAAGCTTTAATGTCCTAATTCTTTCTATGGGAAAAAGAATGGCCTTTGGAGGCTTTGCACATTATATCCTCGAGTCTGTGATCACATTACAAATGACAGCAGCACCCCTATTCTGCTCTTTCTGCATTATTTTGTTGCTCCTTTTGCATCCTTACATTCCTTGCTCTTATCTCAACCCATTCTCTGTTTCTCACTCAATAGTCCCAAAGTACAAATATTAACAAACCAAAAAAAAGGAGATAGAATTTAGTAAATACTTATTTCTCTACTACTCTTTGACTTCCTTTGGGGCCAGTGCATTTCTTTTTAGACTTTGAGCTCTTATGCATTTGGCTGAGGACAGAACCAGACTCTCACCCACCAAAATAAAAACATCTATCCCTAGAGATCCTGCCCAGTGTCCAGCAAAGCATGAGGCAAACTGTCAACTTTGGCTTTCCCAGAATGTGGAAAAATCTCTGTTATGGAAATACTGTGCAATGCCATGACAACCAAACCATGAATGCATCCCACACAGCTCCAAGAGGAGCAGATGCATGCAGAGCGTGGATGTGCTTTCCATACGAGTGTGAGCTCCAACAGACTAGAATCTACCTTACGTTCAAAGGGAAAGTAGCCTCCTCTTTTCCTGAACAATGAACTGAATTCTTTTCATAGGAAGAGGGAGTTGGTGGTGTTCCTCCACCCATCTATTAAAAATATCTAGAACAGCAAGAATAATTTCAATTGCTTCTTTCAGTTCAGTGTTTGATATTTGACTATATAGAGCTCCCTCCCAGATTAGGTAGAAGATTGCTTTCCTTTCCCCTCTCTTATCTGACATAATAGTAAGAATGGCTGACATTTCAATGGCATTTTCGATCTTCACAAGAGTCCTGTGAAGTAAGGAAGGAAATGAGAATTTATTTAAGTCCTTTCCATATGCTAGGCACCATACTTTCCAAATATTATATCATTTGATCCTCATAACAACTTTGAGAGGTAGATATTATTATTCCCATTTTACAGGGGAGGAAACTGAGACAAACGGAGGTTTAGTGACTTGCCCAGAATCACACAGTAAGTTGCTGGGTCCATATTTGAACACAGGTCTTCCTGATTCCAAGTCCAGGGGTCTGTCCACTGAACTACCTGCTGCCCCTGAAAAGTAGATGTTATTTTACAGGTGAGGAAACTGAGGCAAATAGAATTGTCTATGTCCACATAACTAGTAAATGTCAGAGGAAAAATATGAACTCAGTTTTCTTGAGTTCAAGCCTAGCTGAACTTATATTACACTGCCTCTCTTGATCACTGAGTGATACTCTCGGGTGCCAATCATATGAGGTTCAGAGGAGTTGACTTTATTGCTTGCTTTCACATCCTTCTTTGCTCATCAACCTAGTTCCTATTTCTTACTCAATCGTCCCCAAACACTTATGAAATCTTAATGAAATAGAGTTCAAGAAGAACATGACCTGATCTTGAACCAAAAATTTTCTTGGTTCAGAAATGTTGGGGTTTACTTTAGACTGGGAGAACTGCAATGAAAATTATGGTTTTCCTTATACCAGAGCAGTAGAGGTGATCCCTTGAGTTAATATAATCATGGAAAGTAAGGGAGAAGACAGCAGAGGTAACTAGGTACGGATATGCTAATGAAATAAGAAGATATGGATACTCTTGTTTATTATCTTAGGAAGTTCGAAAGATTTTTCTGATTAAATCAGAAAAGCAGATGGACATTGGTTGGGAAAAGATTGGCCTCCTCCCTGGAAGTCTTTAAAATGCTCTCAGTCAAGCCCTATAGGGTGAGGTCTTTTAGGCAGGGAATAACACAATAGATTGTGACTCTTGCACTCCTAAGAGACAGTAGCATGATGGGGAGGAAAGTTTGTCTTACAGTCATGGCATCTAACAGCAGAGATATTTGTCTAGGAGGAGAAATGGCATTGAGCAGAGAGGCAGTCCAACAATTCAAGAGACTGAAAAACATAGTAGAGGAGTGGCCAGGTGGTGCAGTGAATAGAGCACCGGCCCTGGAGTCAGGAGAACCTGAGTTTAAATCCAGCCTCAGACACATAACATAAAACTAGCCGTGTGACCTTGGACAAATCACTTAACCCCAATTGCCTTGCCTTCCCCCCTCTAAAAAGCAATAACAAACAAACAAATGAATGAATGAATGAATGAATAAAAGAAAAACATAGTGGAGATGTATCCAATGCATCCAATAGGGGTGCTGAGACACAACTCATTATGGGGCAATATCTTTATGCAAAAAACTACTTTAAGGAACAGAACTTCTGGCAGCAGAGAAGAGAGCCAGTAATGGATTCGAGAGAGAATGATGGGGCTGCTAGGTGGTTCAATGAATAGAGCACTGGCCCTGAAGTCAGGAGGACCTGAGTTTAAATCCAGCCTTAGACACTTAACACAAAAACTAGCCATGTGACCTTGGGCAAGTCACTTAACCCCAATTGCCCTGCCCTCCCCCCTCCAAAAAGGAAAAACAAAAACAAAAAAGAGAGGACTTCTGACAAGTTGTGGAACTGCAGAAGAGGGCAGAACTAGGGGGCCCAACTGGGTGACTTGCAGCCTAAGTATAACAGGAGAAGAAGAGAAAGGACAGTATTCATTGGATACATCTCCACTATGTTTTTCTTTTATTTATTCATATATTCATTCATTCATTCATTCGTTTGTTTGTTTATTTGTTTGATTGTTATTGCTTTTTAGAGGGGGGAAGGAAGGCCATACAGAAGGAGAGCTGCTTTGGCCATGTGTGTTCTCTTCATGTCTGCCTCCCTCTGGTTTATGACTCTAAGTCTGTAACCACTCCTCTCAATGATGTGGGATGTATTCGTGGGACTGTGCCCCTTTGACTTGATTATTTTGTAGCTACTGCTATTACTCGCCCATGCTGGCAAATGTCTTTGCTTTGAGCTAAATAATAACTAAGAGCCAAAGTTCATAAAGCACTTTGGGGTTTGCAAAGCACACCTTATAGTTCAATAAGTATCAGCATTAATTCAAATGCTAATAGTGTTCCCTCTGTTTTCTTTTCCTTTATTTTCTGTGATTGTTTTAACTCAAGGGAGCGCAGACCAAATCACCCCCACTACCCTGGCCTGAGGAAAACCATCCTTTGCATTGTAGCTCTCCACATTTTTGGACCAAAAAAAGTTTGGTTCTTCTTGATCTCAATTTCATTAAGGTTTCATTGTTATAGACATGTCATCTCATTTGATTTTCACAGCAACTTGGTGGGGTGGGTGCTATGATTCCTACCATTTTAGAAATGAGGGAAGTAAGGCTGTCAGAAGTTAAGTGATTTATCCAAGGTAACAGCTAGCAAGTATCTGGCCAGGATTTGAACTCAGTTCTTCCGCACTTCCAATCCTGGAGGCTCATGAACTTTAATTTTGAGAATTTGGATCTACTGATGTGACTTCCCAACTTATAATCATGCAAATGCCAAGTTGTCTTAGAGAAAATGCTATATTTAGAACCAATGTCCCCTGGCCTTGCTCAGTATGCTGAACACAAAAAAGGCTAGTGACTGCTGAAATAACTCAGGAAAACCTTGTGTTGAACTCGTTTTGTAGGAGAGGGATTTGAGGTTTAAAGAAGTGATGTAATGTGCATTAACACTTAGCGGCAAAGTCAAGGATGAAACTTAGACCTAAGTTCTTGCTCCTGGATTACATAGTTATATATAGTTATAGAATTTATATATGATTGAGTTTCAATTATCTATGTAAACACTGCTGATATTGGGGTAGCTAGGTGGTACATCCAACATGATTACAAGTTGGAAAGTCACATCGGTAGATTCAAATTCTCAAAATTAAAGTTCATGAGCCTCCAGCACTGGCTCTGGAGTCAGGAAGACCTGAGTTCAAATCCAGCCTCAGACACTTACTGGCTGTGTGACCTTGGACAAGTCTCAACCCTGATTGTCTCAAAAAAAAGGTTTTTTTAAGATTTAAAAGCAGAAATTTGACTTCTTTATCCATACTGTACTGCACATAAATCACTTTGCCCCACTAAATTATTTTGTATATTTTCAGCTAATGCATACTAATTTTTTCTGTCTTTTTAAAATATTTTTTATTTGTTTTCTTGTTTACATCATTCATTTTCATTACATTTTTGAACTGCAAATTTTCTCCCCATTTTGCCCCTGTCCCAACCCTAAAACAGCAATTCCACTGTAAAACCCCTCCCTTGCTCTGCTCTCTTACTTTCTGGTAGAGCAGGGAGGGTCTCCCTATCCCA
>CM053597.1:138611766-138692291 GCA_028646575.1 Pseudocheirus occidentalis
TCTTGGTTTCTCATAAAGTCATTAGCTTCTACTTGCTCCACTCTAATTCTGAAGGAATTATTCTCTTCAGAATGCTTTTGAGATTCTTTTTCCATCTGGGGAATTTGACTTTTTAAGGCATTCTAATGCAGACTAATTTTAATATTAATACACTAATATTCTAGGTGAGGCAATGTAGGATAGTGCAAAGAGAGAGAAAGACTAGAAGTCTGTTTCAAATTCTGTTTCTGATCCAAACTGACTGGGTGACCCTGGGAGAGTCACTTAACCTCTCACAATCCCAGGCAATTCTTTGAGACTGTAAGTTGCGGAGCTCATGCAGATCTGGAGAGATAGAGGAGATTTACTCATCAGGAGTTCCCAATGTCAATGAAATCACAGTTCTGGTTAAAAAGAATGTCAGCCCTCTTCCCAAACTACCTTATCTTACTGGAGTTTAAGGCAGCAAGATGACATGGTGAATAGACTACTGGGTCTGGAGCGAGGAAGTCCTGAGTTCACATCTGACTTCAGACACTTAACTGTGTGGCCCTTGGCAAATCACTTAACCTCAGTCTGCCTCAGTTTCACTAATGTTAAATGGGTATAAGAACACCTGTCTCTAAGGGGTTGTTCTGAGGATCAAATGACATGATATTTGTAACCCACTTAGCCCAGGGCCTGGTACACAATAGGCATTTAATGAATGTTTCCTTTCTTTAATGACTGTGGAATTTTCATGAACAAAGGCTGCCTTGAACACTTATAGGCATTTAACACTGGTGTATATCTAAGTACAACCTAAAACCTTAAAAATAAAATTGGTATTTTATGCATCATTTTAAAAGTTTCTATTTTTGAAAGACAATTTAGTTGTTAATTTTTTTAGAAATTAAGTTTAGTTTTTAGTTTCTTTAGTTTTATGAATAAAAATAAAATACTTTATACTTATATATCCTCTTATTCCCTTATATATTGAATACTATTGAATATTCAGTAGTTGAATATTCAGTTCAAAAGTTTTGCTGGGTGTACTCTAATGAAATTTGATGTGTACATACCTTTGATCCTTTACAAATACCTATTAAATGGGATTTCTTGATTTGAATTAAGTATAAACTGAACCAAAGCAGAATTTAAAAAATTAAAGGCTATTTGTGCTTTTAGAAAGTTCATCATATATTCCAAAGCCCCCCAAAATGCTTCTTTGGATTATCTACTGTTTAAGATTATTTATGCACCTTTTTACCTTCCATTGGTATAGACACCAATTCAATGTTATCTGAATCCTTTTCTCCCTTATCACAGGGGGAGTCCCCACGTACCCTGTACATCCTTCTGTCTATTCCTCACTGCCGAGTAGAGAAAATTCTTTCAAGTCCTCAAAGTAGGGTGGGGAGCCTGGTTTCCTCCACTGCCAAGGGCATTACTGAAACCAGCTGGAAGTAGAGTCATTAGGCAAGAATATGGGAAGAAAGCAAATGAGATAGCTTGTCCCAAACTGGTTCTTACAGCATGAGGAAGATGCACGAATCATACCAGCCAGCAAAGGAAAGAAATCCAGGAAAGTCATCGGACCTTGCCAAATGAAGAGTGCTGGCATTACAAGAGTTAGGGCTGGAGTATTTAAATGGAAACACATTCTTAACAAGTAAGTTCCAAACACAATCCTTCCTGTCCTCCCTTCCACTGCATCCTCATGCCCAGGTCTTAGGCTATAGGATACCAATATTCCCTACTTATTTCTAGTTTCATGAGCAATTTGAAGCACCACTCTTCTTCTAGATGGTTTTCTCTTCCACCCAAGGGGTGAGAATACAGAAAATCACAATGGAATCCTTCCTACGCCATGCTGAGCTTTCCCAGTCTCCTTCTCTTTTCCAGCCCCCAAGTCAAATGCTTACGTGTGTTTTATTCTGAAGTCTGCACATTTGTGAAACAAACCAGTCCTGCCTATCCTTAAAACTATGAAGCTCTTATTACACAAAGGACATTTTAAAAATATGTAGACAATTCTGACATGTATGGCTGATAAATGACTTGTTGCTTCTGCCACCAAAGAGCAAATGGGGTAAGGAGGTAAGAAGAAATTCAGCCTAGATCAGGGGTGGACACGTTCTAATCAGGGGTGGAGAGAAAGAGGTTGAAAACACTTCAAAAATGAGACTGAGGGCAGCTAGGTGGCAGAGGGGATACAGTACCAGCCCTGGGATCAGTAGGACCTTAGTTCAAGTCACTTGATCCTATGACCCTTAGCAAGTCACTTAACCCCAATTGCTTTACACATGTGCGCGCACGCGCGCACACACACACACACACACAAAGACCAAAAAAAAATTGGACCCAGGGATTATTTGTGGATTCTAGGATGGTTAGAGAACAATTCATCTGAAAAGGATCTGAAGGTTCTAGTAGACAGCAAGCTCAATGAGTCAATGGTATCATATGGCAACTAAGAAAGTGAATGTGATCTTGAATAGCATTAAGAGAAGCACTTGTGGGGCAGCTAGGTGGTGCAGTGAATAGAGCACCGGCCCTGGAGTCAGGAGGACCAGAGTTCAAATCCGGCCTCAGACACTTAACATGAAAAACTAGCCGTGTGACCTTGGGCAAGTCACTTAACCCCAACTGCCCTCCAAAAAACAAAAAACAACAACAACAACAACAAAAAAAAGAGAAGCACTTGTTATTGTTCCATAGAATCTGACTCTTTGTGACCCCATAGATCATATCGTCCATTAGGGCTTTCTTGGCAAAGATACTGGAGTGGTTTGCTATGTCCTTCTCCAGTGGACTGGCAAACAGAGGTTGACTTGCCCAGGGTTACATGGCCGGTAAGTGTCTGAGGCAGAATTTGAACTCGTGTCTTCCTCTATCCACTGGTCCCCTAGCTGCCTCTGTGAGAGGCACCATGTCCAGCAATAAGGAGGTGATAGCCCTGATGTATTCTGCTTTGGACAGAACACATCTAAAGTATTCCACATAAGAAAGTAATTCTGGGTATCACACTTTAAAGAAGGAAAGGAATAAGCTCTCTCTAGCAATCAGATGACAAAGAGCCTGGTGTTCATGTCACATTAAGATCAATCAATAGAACTGAATGAATTTCATTTGGAGAAGAATAGAGTCGGGGGAAACCGTTTCCAAGTATTCAGAGAGCTAGGATATAGAAGGATTAGATCTATTTTGTTTAAGTCCTAAAGGGAAGAAGTTGAGCAATGGATGTTAGGATTCTTACCACAGCAATTGGCTATCTCAGAATGAATGGGATTTGGATAGAGGACAATGGAGTGTTCTATTCCAGGCAGATAGTATCAGCTGAGCAAAGAAAGAAGGCGGGACTATTTCACCCCCAGTCCCTTACCAAATTGTTAATTCCTTGAGGGCAAGGACAATGCCTTTCACAAAGATGCTTGATAAAAGTTTGTTGAACTGAGTTTGATAAACACACATAGAAGGTGAGTTTATTGGATGGTGATCAGACCAACCTGGCTCAAACAAATTCTAAATATTGGAAGTGGCAGGAGATAGTTGGAGTCATTTGTGTGTGTGTGGAGGGGAGGGGGTGTTCCTGGTGGATGAGTGTGACAGAAATGTGCTCAATCCCATTTTCTGGGAAGAGATTACAGAAAAGTTAAATCCAAAAATAAGTGATGAAGTTGGGAATACTTTTAGAATAGTCTCTTTAGGGTAAATTTGGGACTTTAAAATTGTAATAACCTGAGACTTAGGCTCTGGTTGTCTAATCTCTTCCCTTCACACAAAGTCGATCACAAGACGAAGCAAAACAATAACAACAAAAAAAATCACCTTCAAAATTTTACCAACGAATTATAATACTTGGAATCATTGGTCATTTCTTCTAAGATGAAGGTTCTTAACTATTTTGCATGTGACTCTGACTCCCTTGGCAGTCTCATGAAGGCTATGGACCCCTTCTCAGAATAGTGCTTTTAAATCCACAAAATATAATACATAAGGGGCAGTTAGGTGGCACAGTGATTAGAGCTCCAGCCCTGGAGTCAGGAGGACCTGAGTTCAAATCCAGCCTCAGACACTTAACACTTACTAGCCGCGTTGCCTTGGGCGAGTCACTTAACCCTGATTGCCCTGTCTTCTCCTTTCCAAAAAGCAAATGCACACACACACACACACACACACACACACACACACACACAAATACATAAGATTACAAAGGAGGCTATTTCAATAGTCCAAGAGGTGATGAGATCTTGAGCAAAGGTGGAGGCACTGTGAGTGGAGTGAAGGGGTGTGTGTGCAAGGGATATTATGGGGACAGGAATGATGAGATTTAGCACGTTGATTAGAGATGTGAGGTAGGTAAGAGAAAGGAACTTTTCACTGAAGGTGAAACTGAGGTAGCATATCTGGGAGACCAGAAAGATGGCGGTGCCATCAACAGGAACAAAGAAATTTTAAAGTTTTTTGGAAACAATATGAGTTTTATTTTAGACATGTTTACTTTGCAATGCCTATAGGACATCCAGTTAAAACATTTTAAAACAAGAAAAAAAAGAGAAAAACTAGTTTGCTTCAATCTGCATTCAGACTCCATAGATCTTTCTCTGGATGTGGATGCCATTTTCCATCATGAGTCTTTCTTTGTATTGCTGAGAAGAGTTAAGTCTATCAAAGTTGGTCATTGCATGATGTTGCTGTTACTGTATACAGTGTTCTCCTGGTTCTGCATGCTTCACTAGCATGACTCATCACATCAATTCATATAAGTCTTTCCAGGTTTTTCTGAAGTCTGCCTGCTCACCATTTCCCATGGAACAATAGTGTTCCATTACATTCATATACCATAACTTTTTCAGTCATTTCCCAGTTGATGGGTATTCTCTCAGTTTCCAGTTCTTTGCCACCACAAAAAGAGCTGCTATAAATATTTTTGTTCTTGTGGATTTTTTTCTCTCTTTGGGATACAGACCTAGTAGTGGTCTTGCTGGATCAAAGGGTACCCACAGTTGTATAGTCCTTATACTTCCAAATTCCTTTCCAGAGTGGTTGGATCATTTCATGTCGTATATATTTATACGTACTTGTTATCTCCTTCATTAGAATATAAGCTCCTACTGAGCAGTATGAGTGTTTTTTTTGTATTCATATCCCTATTGAGTACATCACTTAGAACACAGCAGGCATTAAAAATATTGGTTAATAGATTGATGTAATCTTTGTTCCCATTCTCTAAACCACTCCCCCACCCAACATTTTCTTTATATAGAAAATGAAGGGTGGAGGTATTGAAGTAATTGATCTCTACAGTTCCTTGAAGCTCTAAATCTTGAGATCCTACAAGGTAATGTAAATCAAGTTTGGAAACTTTTGGGCCAATAGCTTATAGGTTTAACTGAATGGGGGAAGGCTGAAGTGAGTAAGACCTGGACATAAGTCATGTTAGGGCCAGCCTCTTTAGAGAAACTTATTATAGACTAAGTCTTGACTACTACTACTCTTGACTATTCCTCCTCCTACTACTGAAGATTTGAGTTAAATCCAGACTCAGATGCTTATTAGCTGTGTTACCCTGGGCAAGTCACTTAGCCTCCATTTATCTCACTTTTTTCAACTATAACATGGGAGTAACAATAGTAACCTAGTGTTGTGAGAGGCAATGAAATAATACTTATAACAAGTGCTTAGCACCTATTATGTAGGTGCTATGTGTATCCCTTTCTCCTATTTGAACAGGACTGGAGAGATAGTAAACACTTTGGTTTGGTTCCCAAAGTTCTTTGCTCTCAAATTACTCTAGCACTTATAGTACTGTCCCAGTAATGAAGGAAGGACCATTCTCTTAATGAGCTAAAGCACCCTCCTATCACCCTTTCCCCATTGCCATCTGACTGCTGTGGTCAGTAAGGAATGGTGAGGAGAGGGACACCAAATGCCAATGAAATGTAATGTATGATAATGAATGCTTTCCTGGGGTCAGGACTGGGAGAAGAAACAGGGGGCCTTTGTGGCATTCTGAATCTAGAAATATTTGTGCTGTGGAATACTTTGGTTAAAGCAGTCACTTTCCCCCTGTGAAGGAATAGGCTTGCCAAATGATGAAGCAGGCTTCAGAATAATACCTTAGCTGGTCTGGTTATTTTCAAGATGGTCTAAAGTTGGGTAGTGCTAATAACGTATGCAACTCTAAAAATATATACATGGAGCTGCTGGGGAAGGTTAGGGAGGGAACAGTTGAATTGGGTAGAGCTAAAAGGGCCTGAGGGAGATCAGGAATGGGATGGGAAGGACATTATCATCAGGTGACACTTATATATATATATATATATTTGTATACCTGTACACATATGTATCTCCTGATGGGTAAACACACACACACGTGTGTATATATATGTGTATGTGTACATATGCACATGTGTATATACATATATGTGCATGTGTGTGTGTTTGTAGTCCTGTCCTGAGCATATCTGAATGGTGATATTTTCCAGTAACTAGGAAGTATCTGTATCATTACACCAATATTAATGGAAGCAGACTGACTTCTGGGTGGTCTAATCAATTGTCTTACCCTCCTACCCAGTAACTGAGACAGACCATTTTTGTTTTCTCTCTTAATTTCAGTGTTTTTTCTCAGCCCTACCATCTCACCACCTAATAGGCATAGGCTGCCTTGGACAGGCATATTACGGATCGCCTCCAATCCCCAAAAGACAAACTCTGTCCAGTGTAGAGGTGACCCTAGATTCTTAAAGGTGAAGCTAGTGTTATACAAGCCTTGGAAGCTCCTACCAAGCTGGAAGTACAGACTTCAAGGGTAGGCTCAAGAGCAAATGTCATTCCATGACAAACTATTGCCCTGTTGCCCCCGAAGGGTTGACTTCTCAGTGGTGAATGGTTTGGTTTCAGGATCTAGTGTTGAGGGTGGAGGGCCTGCAATCCACATCGATGGAGAGAACACCCACACTGATAAAGTCCCTGAGATTAAGAAGTATCAAAGTAGATTTGACAAGACTAATAAGAAACATAAGGAAGAAGGGGTTAAAGAGTCAAAGGTGGTGAAAGGGGGGAAAATGTAATGGGAAGGCATTTAATGAGAGGAAATTTGAAGTGTAGGAGAGGAACACTGTGGGGATAAGAAGTGGGATCTTGTTTCAGATGCAGACCGCAAAATGGAAAACAGAAAGAGGCTGACTTGGGCAGAAGGGGACAAAGAGCAGTCAGAAGTGAGGAATGGAAGAAACACATCAAGTTGAAGGAAGAGTAGGAAGAAAGGAACAGAGGGCCCAGTTTTCTCGTTGGCAAAGCCTGCCAAGACACCTACACATGGGATTGTATCATTCCTTGTGCCCATCACAGCCTGCATAATAGGAAAGAGCTGAAATATGACTGCCATTCACAAAAAACTAAATCAGATATTTCTTTAAGTCAATTCTATTGCTTCCAGATGAGGACACAATAGTTAGGTGGTCCAGTGGATAGAGCACTGAACTGGGAGTTAGGAAGACCTGAATTCAAATCTGGTTTAAGGCATGTTCTAGCTATGTAGTCTTGGTTAAATGACTTAATCTGTCTGGCTCTGTTTCCTTATCTGTAAAGTGGGGGATAAGGGTAGCTAGATGGCACAATGGATGGAGCACTGGGTTTGGAATCAGGACAACTTATCTTTATGAGTTCAAATCCAGAGACACTAACTGTGTGACTCCAGGTAAGTCACTTAACTCAGTTTTCACATCTATAGAATGGGCTTGAGAAGGAAATGATAAACCACTCCAATATCTTTGTGAAGGAAACCCCAAATGGGGTCACAAAATCAGGCAAGACTGAAACAACTCAACAACAAAACAACAAAAAAGTAGGGGATAATGATAAAACTTGCCTTCCAAGGTTGTTTTGAGGACCAAATGAAATAATTTCTGTAAAGCGCTTTGAAAACCTTAAAGTGCTAAATAAATGCTAGATATTATTATTATCATTATTAATTATTATGATCAATGGCCAGCATCACTGAGGGAATGTCTTTTCTTTTCTATGTTCTGGTATACTGTGGGAATTCAACAAAATAGGTACCAGAGAAAGCAGTTTGGTGTAGTGAATAAAGAGCTACCTTTAAAGCCAGGAGGAGCTGAGTTCAAGTTCTGCTTCTGACTCAAACAGGCTAAGAAATGCAGTGCAAGTTTCAATGCTCTAAGTAATTCTAATACAAATTGCAGAAAATGTACCTACTTGCTTTGGTAGTGATAGAATTTCCTCACTGTGTGCTCCCTATACCAATGAAATCACAGGTAGAGTCCCTGTGTCCCCTAACTTTAAAAAGTGTGAAGCTGATACTGCAATGCCATCAAACATTGCAAAGGGACCTGAAGAATTATGTAGCCATTTTAAAAAGCATCTCTTTATAGCAATAAAATTTCCAATGCAATGCTAAAAGTTAAACAAAATTTGAAGAACCTTTAGAAATGGATTTCCTCCCACTGAGGCAGATTGATTTCTCTTCCTTCTGTAATCAAGGCTGATCATTGCCCATCCTTTGAAAAAATCACTCCCTCTGTACAGTTAAAGACAGAATTTTTGAGTCATAAAATCCCTTTACACACATTGTCTTCCTTGATATAAACTGAGCTTTGCAGTTCAAGGAGACTTCTCCAACCACTTTCCCATCCTAAAGGATTAAAAAGAAAAAAAAAAAATCTTCTGATGAGTTATTTCTAAGGGAATCTTGCCCTCTAGCTTTCAGTCTTCCAAATTGAGCAAGATGTTGGGGCACACTTTTATTTAAGCCAATAAACTGATGGACATCACCATCTAGTGGCCTGATTTCATAAAGCAAGTCTAATAAGAAGAAATCAGAGAGTTATGAGAGAAATTATAATAAAATCTCTTTCCTATATGAAGAGGATGTTGATAAATGAGTTCTCCAGCCAATAGTAGATTTCATGCTTGAATTATTTAAAATTTTCATGACTTCTAACACATTATCTATATTTTTCACCCTCTGGTTAAGAGGGAAACTGGGGTTAGATTACATCTCCTGGTCATTTATTAAAAACTATACTATAGTCACAAATCCATAGGATATCAGAGCTGGAAAGGTCCTATAAAGCATTTAATCCATCATTTCACAGGTAAAGGAACTGAGACTAAGAGAAGCTTCCTAGTGTGATTTTCGGCAGCACAAATGGTGTGTAGAATGAAGTGATTGTACCACTGTCTTGGGCCCTGGCTAGGTTATTCCTAGTTATTATGTTCAGTCCTAGATGCCACACTTCTAAGAAGGAACTGAACAAAACAGAATGCATTCAGAGGAAGACAACCTGAAATGAGAAAGGATTGGAGTTTATTCTGAAAATGAGAAGATTTGGACAGATGCAAAGCAGGGATGTCTTAATGTCTTTTGGAGGGATGTCACATGGGAAACAAATTAGACATGACTAGCTATGAAAGGCAAAACTAGGAGTATTGAGGGATGTTGCAGAGAACCAGATTTTGGTTAGATTTAACTTCCTAACAAAGCAATGAAATGGGTCATTTTAGGAGTCAGTGAAACCCCCATCACAGTAGGTAAAATGAAGAGTGCTTGGCTGCTTGTCAGGAATATTATTGAAGGCATCTGGTCAGGTACCAGCTTGATGACATCTCTAGGCCCTCTTAACGCTGAGATTCTATGAGGCTAGTGTGGAGAAGCTGAGATGTGTTAGTGTGGGGGAGAAGAGGAGAATGGAACAAAGGTCAATTTTGTTGTTGTTTGGTCATTTTCAGTGGCGTCCAACTCTCCATGACCCATCTGGGGTTTTCTGAGAAAAGATACTGGAGTGATTTGCCATTTCCTTCTCCAGCTCATTTTACAGATGAGGAAACCAAAGCAAACAGGGTTAAGTGACCTGCCCAGGGTCACATAGATGAATCTTCTTGAGTCCAGATCTAACACTCTGTCCACTGAGCCACCCAGCTACCCCTACATTGAGCTTGCAGTTCACTAAAACCCCCAGATCCTCTTCAGAACAACTACTATCTATCTATGTCTCCCCCTGTCTTAGACTCATCAAGTGGATTTTTTTTATCTAGTTCTCTAGCCTTTCAAGATCCTTTTGGATTCTGACTGTCATTTAGTGAGTTAGCCCTCCATACTCTGTTATTGAATGCTGCTATAGGAAGTCACAGAAAGTATAGACTATGTCTTATTATTATTATTGCATCCGTGGTTTCATTGATGTAGGGAATTCCTGGTGAGGAAATTCCCTCTATTGATATAGATCAGAAACTATTCTGGAACTATGCTCCTTAACCTGGACTTTGGGGGCAGTAAATGACTTACCCACAATCACATAACCTGGTATGTAGACTTGTGAGACTTGAATCCAGTCTGACCATGAGGTTGGCTCTCTGCACTACACCATGCTGCGCCTCCTGCTTAATTTACAATATCTAATTCTACTGGACTCTTACTTCTAAATGGGAATCCCATTACTGTTTTCTAATTGATTCTGTATCCGATGTCCCATAATGTCTATTTCAGTGTCTTCTTCCCTTAAGCCCCCTCCATCATCCCTTGACCATCTCCTATCCCTCCTCCATCCCTTACTATTCATAAAATACTTAATACAGTGCCTGGCACACAGTAGGCAATATAGAGATCCCTTGTTGTTTAGTCTTTTTTCAGTTGTGTCCACCTCTTCATGATCTGCCTTTTGGGTTTTCTTGACAAAAATACTGGGATGGCTTGCTGTTTCCTTCTCCAGCTTGTTTTATAGAAGAGAAAACTAAAGCAAACACGGTTAAGTGACTTATCAGGGTCACACACCAGTAAATGTCTGAGGCCAAATTTGAACTCAGGTCTTCCTGACTTCCAAGCCTGTCACTCTATCCACACACCACTTACCTACCCTTAGAAATGCTGTTTTTCTTCCTCTTCTTCTTCTTCTTCCTCTTCTTCTTCTTCCTCTTCTTCTTCTTCTTCTTCCTCTTCTTCTTCCTCTTCCTTTTCCTCTTCTTCTTCTTCTTCCTCTTCCTTTTCCTCTTCTTCTTCTTCTTCTTCTTCTTCTTCTTCTTCTTCTTCTTCTTCTTCTCCTCCTCCTCCTCCTCCTCCTCCTCCTTCTCTTTCAACCCCTTCACCTCCTTCTTCATCTCCTTCCAGTCAGTTGGATAATCAGGACTGGAGTTCCAGAAAGAGATTGGAGCCATCTGAATAAAGATGATAATTGAATCCACTAAGTAATTACCAAAGAACAATGTATAGAGAGTAAAGAAATGAAAGCCCAGGACAGAGTCAAAGAGTTCCCTTACAATTCACACTCACTTATAGTACTACTTTCATCTCCTGAGCCCTCACTGCTATGCCCGTTTACCCAAAGCCAGTTACAGCAATACCATTGACTCTTAAATACCAAACATTTACTTAATAAGGAAAAGGCAAGAATTATTACAACATTTGTTCATTAGAAGGCAAAAACAGGAAGAAAAAATACAGCATTTGCTTAGTAAGAGGCAAGAATAGGAATCAAAAAATAAAACATTTTATACATAAACATGAGTTGTGCTCTGTGGGAGACAGTGAGAGGTGCATGACTACGGAAACTCAAATTCCTGGAGAAGGTGAGGACTCAGGACAGCAGTCCCTTTTGTCCTGGATCTCTTTAGATAACAGGCTACAACACATCCTATGTGTAGGAAAACTTCTTTGCTAACTTTTTCTTTTCAGGTCCTCACAGCTCTGTGGCTAGGCAAACCCGCTTTTCTGCTAGTCTTTGATACTGAAGCAGTGACAAATTCTTTTAGCACACAGCCAGCCTTGACAAGATATCAAGAAAGTGTTACTATGTTTCAGCAGTTCTCTTATCAGATCTGCTCTGGATCTCTGAGCAATCTCTCATTCTACAATAGTGGGTGGTGATAGGTCCATGAAGCTTTTCCCTAGCCAGATCTTCAAATAACAAGGGATTTGCTTTGTTTAATAAGATCTGCAGCAAAGTAAAATCTCTTCACACAGCACAGCAGATGCAAAACCTGGTTTTTTCCCTTACATTTCTCTTTCTCAAACCAGAGAAGGCAATAAAGGGCAACACAGACCACCCCACCCCATCCCCAAGGTTCTCCTCTCTCATGATGTTTTTAGGTGGCTCTAGGATCAAAAAGCTCAGATAGGTCTCCTTTGAGTAGAAGGATTAAACTCTTCCAATGGGGACTGAAAAATGTCATGTGATTTAGTAGTTTTAAAAATTGGTAATATTTAAGAGAGACAGTTCTAAAGAAGTCAGATATCAAGGCATTGATGAGTAAATTGAAGTGGAAATAACATATATAAATGAGGTTCTAGTAAGGAAGGAAGAAAGGAAGAGTTATAGGATGAAAACTCAAAGGAATGACAGATTAAAATTCGTTATGAACATTTAGAAAATTAATTATAATTTGCCTACATTTTAAAAAACTATATACTTTTAGAAGGAGTTGAGGAGTTTACTAGCAAATAAAGATGGTACAATATTTACATTTCAAGGCAATTAGGAAACCATTGACACACTACTTCATTAATGACTCTGAAACGTTATATTGACTAAGTCACTTTCTGAAAAACAGAAGATTTTCCAATGTGGATTTCCTTTATTGAAAAGGTAACTCCTTCAAATACAAGATCTTTAAAGGAGATGAGTGGCATCACCTGTTACTGCTTCAGTACACCATTTAATTGGTATATATTATTAAATGTATTTTCTGTACAAAAAATAAAATCATTGCCTAATTATTATGAAACCATGAGTTCTGAGTTATTTCTGAAAACATAAATCCCTTAACCAGGCATATAAGACCTTCAATAAGTTAGGACTCCTACATAAACTTTCAGCCTTAACTTCATGATGGTCTCCTTGGTGTACTCTTGTTCATTAACCAGTCAGTCAATAAACATTTATTAAGCACTTACTTATGAGCCAGGTACTGTGCTAATCTCTAGAGATATAAAGAAAAGCAAAAACATGGCCCCTTTCCTCAAAGAGCTCACATTCTAATAGGGAGAAACAACATGCAAATCATCACACATTCAAGTTATGTGCTGTATAAATGGAAGGCATTGGTATTGGAAGAGAGGAGTGGGAGGACCAGGAAAAGCCTCCTGTACCAGGTGGGATTTGAATTGAGTCATGAAGGAAATAAATCCAGGAGGTGGAGGAGAAGGAGAGCATTCCAGGCATGGAGGACAGCCAGTGCAAAAATATGTCGTCTGGATATGTAGTAGAGTGTACGAGGAATAAGAATGAGGCCAATTTGCTGCATTTATAGTATGCAAAGAGGGGAGACTGGATCTAGGTCATCAAGCCTAAAATTGCCTCCTTGAAACTGCCACCTAGTTCTTTCAGTGGTCCTAAGAAGAACAAATTGAATCCCCTTTCTCTTCAATTTCCCTTTAAATACTTGATATCAGCTTCTGTGTGCTCCCTAAATCTTCTCTTCTCCAGACTAAGCATTCCCAGGTTCTTCAAAAGATTTGCATATGACTATATATCTCATCCCACAATGGGACTAGAAAAATCATCAAGAGCAAGAAATGTTGTTCATCTTTATATTCTTAGTATTTGGCATGGTACCCTCTGAATGGTAGGAACTTTAATATTTATTGAGTCAAATTGGTCGAATGATTCCCCAATCCACTCCTACCCTCAAGTAATCCTTTTTGCAACCAGCAGTATGTTTTTACAAAACCCCTTGTCATTAATTCCCGCACACTCCTACTTTTCTTCCAGTCAGTGCCAAAGAGGTGATTCTTCTTACAAGGTCAACCTTTCCCATTTTCATCATGAGATTGCATCCACAATCACCCCTTCCCAACCTCTTGAGTCTTCAACTTCTCCCTATCAGTAAGTTCTTTCCCTATTGCCTTCCTTATCACTTTAAAAAGATTTCACTAGACTCTACAATTTCCTCGATTTATTGTCTTATATCTTTCCTGCATGGAGCTCAGCTGTATATTTCATGGGTCAGCATCTAGACCAGTGGTTCTCAACCTTCCTAATGCCACAACCCTTTAATACAGTTTTTCATGTTGTGATGGATGTTACCATAGCTCTTCTGGTTCATCTAGTCCAATGGGGGCTTCGCTCTGGGTCATCAAGGTCACTGGCTTGGGATCTGCTACTGTCTCTCCCATATGTCTCAATATTGCCCGCTTTCTCTAGCTCTTTACTGTTATATCATTCCCTGTTCTGCCTTCAAACAAATTCAAAGTCTTGATTCATCTACAATCATATCTGACTCCTAGAGCCTGAAGCTTCATGGAAAATGTAGTTCTGATCCAATATTCTCCTGTTTGTCATGCTGCACACTGAAAAGTGTAGGTCCACCTTCATCTGCTCTCTCCAAATATTTGAAATGTTTTCATGTGGAAAAAAGTTTTAGATTTCTTATTTGCCTTGGAGGGCAGAACAAGGAGCAATGGAAGTTACAAAGAGGGAAATTTCACCTTAATGCATGGAAAAACTTCTAAAGATTGGATCTCTCCCAAAATGCCATAGTCTACTTCAGGAGGTAGCAAGTTCCCTATCATTGGAGACTTCAGAGAAAACTAGATGATAACTTGTGTTCTAGGTAACTGCAAATCATGAGTGATGAGGGAGGGAGCTGGAGAAGAAATCTGCCCATCTCCTGTGCTCCCAGTAGAGGATTAGTATGAGCAGTGACTTCTAACTAGGATTATAGAATCCTAGAGCTGGTAGGGACCTCAGATGTCATTTAGTCCAATCTGGTACATAGCCTTTCTATAGTATAATACTAGCTAATTGTTATGTTAATGGGAGTTGAAAGTCTTCCCTGCCCATTGACAGGCCTCAACATTGATAGAGTCCAACAAGAGCTTGATTAGTGGAGGCTTGTTTTCCAGGAAGGCATACATATTTTGTTACTTTGTAATTAGGCAGTAAGTCATGAGGGTTATGATATCCTCTGGCCCTGGAGAAGTGTATATATACTCTGAGGTTAGCACTTTGCTTTGGGGCTCACTCATTGGAAGGGTGTTTGTACGATTTGACCAGAAGAGACTCTGGGTAACTGTTAAGGAGCCTCCTGGCTTTGAAAACCTAGATGTTAATGCTTCTTTCTCTGGCGACTATGTATATTTGTAATGGTCAGACAGTTGGATCTATCTGTTGATCTGTGATATATGTATTATTTGGTCAGATGGTTAAAAGCCCTGTCTGTTGGTCTTTATGCTATTATTTCTGCTTGTAATTTCTTTTTGTATTTTCTCTGAAGCTCAGGGTACTGACTTTTTCCTCTGAACTAAGTAAGAAATATGTGTGTGTATGTATGTGTGGGTGGGTGTGTATATATATGTGTGTGTGTGTATGTGTATATATACATACATTATATATATATATATATATATATATATATATATAGGTTTGATTAAAGTAAGATTGTTGGTTCCTTTTGAGTTTCTTTCCTTTAGAAAAGCAGATCAAAGAACCTGTGCCAGCAGCTCCTATGTGCTGGTGTTATTGGTCTTATATCCCCACAGAAGGTGCAAGTAGCATTATTGTTACAATATAATATAACATAATAGAATAGTTTAACATAACACCATATACTATAACCAATATTTACATAACTCTAAGGTCTGCAAAGTACTTTGTGTATATGATCTTATGTCATCCTCACAACAATCCTGTGCTATTATTTCTTCTTTTTTTTTTTTTTTGCTTTTTTTTTTTTTGGAGGGCAATTGGGGTTAAGTGACTTGCCCAAAGTCACACGGCTAGTAAGTGTGTCAAATGTCTGAAGTCAGATTTGAACTCAGGTCCTCCTGACTCCAGGGCCGGTGCTCTATTCACTGTGCCAGCTAGCCATCCCTTATTTCTTCATTTTTTACAGATGAAACTCAGGCTAAGAAAGATTAGGCAATTTTTCCAGTATCACAAACTTCTAAGTATCTTGGGCAGGATTGTGCTCATATCTTTCTTTTTCCAAGCTCATTCACTCTTTTGCTTGACTACTTCCTGTAGAAATGAACTAGCTACCTCCCACAGCAGTCTATTCTATTTTTACGTAACTCCAGTTCTTAATAAATTTGTACTTATATTGAAGCAAAATTGCCTCCCTATAATTTCTAATCATTGGTCTTTGGCAGCTACAAAGTTTAATGGCTAGAGCCCTGGACCTGGAGTCAGGAAGACCCAAGTCCAAAAGCAACACACATTTATTAACTGTGTGATCCTGGGTAAGTCATTTAAACCTCTGTTTGTCTCAGTTTCCTCAACTGTAAAATATGGGTAATAACAGCGTTTATCTCAAAGCGTTGCTGTGAAGCTCAAATGAGATAATATTTGTAAGGCACTTACTTAGTTTAAAGTGCCTGGTGCATAGCAGGAGCCCAAGAGATCCTTCCTTCATTCGTTTGTTCATTTGTTCGTTCATTCGTTCCTTTCTTTCTTTCTTCCCTCCTTCCCCCTTTCTTCCTTCCTTCCCTCCCTCCTTACCCCCTTCCCTCCTTCCCCCTCCCTTCCCCCTCCATCTTTCCCTCCCTTCCTTTCTTCCTTCCTGCCTGCCTTCCCTCATTCCCCTCTTCCTTCCTTCCCCCTTTCCCCCTTCCTTCCTTCCTTCCTTCCTTCCTTCCTTCCTTCTTTTCCCAGAGCCAAGCAGAATCAGTACACTCCATTTTCCACATAACACACTTAAATATGCGCTTAAAGCTAGTGTTCCCCTTAAGTTTCATTTTCTTCCTGATGTTTGAGGTAGGGATACTTCAGTTCCTGATGGTAAAGACCAGGAAGATCAAGGCTTAGGTCTAAGTTTCTGGTCAGTGAATAGCTGCAAGTCTGATTTAATCAGCTATATCAGCAAGGGGTCTTGGGCAAGAGGTGAAGAAAAGGATGGATGAATAGCACCAGAGGGTTACTGACTGCCACCACAAGCTGACCACTGAGTAGGCAGCATGAGCTTCAGGGACACCTCACATTGTTTTCCTTGTGGAAAATGACATGCTATATATTCCAGGATCATGGGGTTAGAGATATAGTAATTCAGAGAGATAAGATGACAAATAAAGAGGCAAAGAGTTAATGGTGTGTTGCCTTGTTGAGCAGAGCTTGCCATGCCTCATTAGATTTAAAAGAGTTATCCAAGATAGGGTAATTATCAGAGACAGTAAAACTGTTGTATTAAAAGATAAAAAGCTAGTATCATAGAAAAATAATTAACTGCTTAATAGGGCAGCTACCAAGCAGAGATGTCTGGAAATCAAAAGTCTGAAAAGCTGCCAAGATCACTGGGGTCTGGAGTGAGGCTGTTCAGAGGCTTGTGACCCTAAGGGTTATTGAGGATGTTAATCCATACCAAATGGCTCTGGGTCTGCTTGCAGTGGCAGGTTAAGGGGACCAATAAACCTCTCCTATAGAGTTGTGTTTATTAGGAGGAAGCCTTTCCCACTGAGGCATTCCATAAAGTAGAAACACCACTAAGTAGTAATAGCACAGCCACAAATGCCATGAACTCACTGTGTTATTTGGGGCAATAATAATAATTATAGCTGACATTTATATAGCACTTTATGGGTTACCAAGTACTTACATACATTATCTAACTTCCTTTTTCTGATCAGCCTATACATTTGGAAAGTAGACTACATTATCACTAAGGTCTAAATTCTACAGTTCTATGATTTTAAGTCTTAGTTAATCAATCAACAAACATTTAAAAAGCGCCTACTGTCTGTGTGACAGTCATTGTGTTGGGCACTGGGAATACAAGTACAAAGAATGAAACAATTCCTAACCGAAAGGAGCTTACATTCTCATAAGAGAGACAACAAAGACATTTACAATGTATACAGGATAAATCTAAATTCAATAAAGATAAATACATTCAAAGTGGTTCAATACAAAGTAGTTAGGAAGCAGTTGGGGTAATCAGGAAAGGCTTCACGAACAAGGTGGTGCCTGAGTTTCATCTTAAAGGAATGTGGAGGTATATCACCAAGGCAATATTCACAGCACCATTGGTGACTATGAATATGCTGGCATAGTTCCTAATTGCAAAATATAACAGACTGTCTTAACCCCAAAGAGTGAGATGTGAGAGATGGGATGGAGATAAAATAGGCAAGATTTTACAACTGACTGGATACATATGGTGAGAGAGAGTGAGAGAGAGAGAGAGAGAGAGAGAGACAGAGAGAGAGAGAAAGAGAGTGAGAGAGAGAAAGAGAGTGAGAGAGAGAGTAAGAGAGAGAAAGAGAGAGAGAGAGAGAGAGAGAGAGAGAGAGAGAGAGAGAAAGAGAGAGGGGGGGGGGAAGAGTAAAGAATACAGAATACCAAATTTATAAACCTGAGAAACCATGAAAAGATGATGGTGTCTTTGATAGAAATTGGGGAGCTTGGAAGAGGGGATGGTTTAGGTGAAAACAATGAATTTTGTTTTGGATATGTTGGATTTAAAGTGTCTTGAACATCTAGCTTGAAAGGTTTACTAAGTAATTGGTAATATGGGACTAAAACTAAGGTAGGAAACTGGGGCTGGGTTTATGGATTTGGGAATTATTTGCATAGAAATGATACTTAAACCTATGAGATCTAATGAAGTTATGGAGAGAAAGTATTGAAGGGGAGAAAAGGGCCCAGGACAGAAACCTGGGGGAAACACTGAAAGTTAGGAAGTATTAATGCATATGATGACCCATCAAAGGAGACCGAGAAAGAATGATTAGAGAGGTAAGAGACAAATCAGGAGAGAGAGAGAGAAGAAGGAGAGAGACAGACAGAGACAGAGAGACAGAGAGAGACAGAGACAGAGAGTTTTTAGGAGAAGGTGTTCAATAGTGACAAAAGCAACAGATAAATTAAAAGGGATTTGGACTGAGAAAAGACCATCCCTGAACAGAGTATGTGAGGGGGAATGTGAGAGAGGCTATGCCTCTTTCCCTTCTATTTGGAAGAGTAGGTTCACACTCAAAACATTTGCCCCAACAAGTTCACTTCCAAATATGACATAACTAATAGATGCATCTGAATCTGTGTCTCTGTTACCCCTGGGCTGCATCAAGTACCTCGAAGGCCACATGTGGCCTCTAGGCAGCAGGTTCCCCACTCCTGGATTAAGGTCTTTTGAATGCACCCTTCTCTGTCTCTCCTCCACCTGGTTAATAGACCAGAATCAGTTGTAGAATGTCTGTACATGCTCCAAAGTCCATATGGGGACTGTGTCAGCCATATGTACTGGGCGTGCTCATATGGGCTAGGTTGGCCAGTCTTCCTTTATTCTCTGATTTAATGACAATAGGCTATAAATTCAGTGACTATAGGATCTAGCACTTAATAGATGCTCAATAAATGCTATTAAGTAAACTGATTTAAAGTCTCTTGATGAACAGTTGCTGCAAAATATTTCAAAGATGGTCCTGAGGCTATAACAAATATTAGCTCTATTTAGCTTTTGAAGTCTTTCACAACCTGACCCCAACCCATCTTTCCCAATTTATTATGCATTCTTCCCCTTCCCACACTCTGTAGCCCAGCCAAACTGACTTGTTGTTCCTCATACATGAGCCATTTCTGCATCTTTTCACTGATCATCTTTCATGCCTAGAATGCATTCCCACATCGCCTCCACCTCCTTGAGTCCCTTATTCCCTTAAAAATTCTGTTCAAGTGATATCTACTACATGAAGAATTTCCTGTTCCCCCAGGGGCTAGTACTTTCTTCCATAAAAACATTTACCTTGCACTTATTTTGTACAGTTATCCCTTCCATAATGCAACTTTCCCCCATCAGTTTCACTATATCTCAGGTTGGCATAAGAAATTAAATGGGAATTTTGGGGAAGTTTTATGGAAGCCACAGACAACACACAAAGGCCAGCAGATAATATAGAAAAAGTTTAAAGACTCAGTCAATCATATTTTACAATAAGGTACTATCAATGCCCCATAAAAGAAAAAGAAAATTCAAACTTCTTCTCTGGTATGAAGATAGGGCCATAAAAATCTAACATGTATTTTTCAGATTGCATGCCCCTAATCTCTGTGATGTGGAAAAGATAACTGTATATATGGTAGGTATGTGGATAGGTGTTCTGTTTGGGCCATTTGATTAGGTATATATGTGGTTCACAGAGAGGCAAGAACAGTCATCTGGCATGTCCCTTCACCTTCCTCCTAGGGGGACTTTGGTTCCTGTGAAGAGAGGAGGATGGGGCTAGAAGCTGGCCACTCTGTTCTCCTCAAAGAGGAAGGTACTAGACTAGAATCATATCTCTCTGCTCTCTTAAATATTATTTGTGTAGGGGAAGTAATTTCTAGGTTCAAGTTAAACTGCTAATCATTATTCCATAATGGGAAAAGGAGGAGCCCCATCTCAATGGCCAAGGTTTGACTTCACACCAAATATCAGTTCCACAATGAACACCCATAGCAAATGGCAAGAGTCCCACTTAACCAAGTTAAACAAAACCGAAGTCAGAAAGGCTATACATTGTAGAATATGTAACAGACAATACATAGAGTAAATGAGCTCTCCCCCTTGGAGAGAGAGAGCTCAGCTCATGAGTGAGAGTCTCAGATCTCGTCCAAGAGGAAATGCCCCCAAAGTCTGTAGTGTAGCAAGCTAGGACTCTTGTTGCTTGCCCTGCATTCTTGAAAAGAACCATGACATTGGGAAGGTGATAGCGTGTCTTGCAGGTAAATTGGATTTAAATGAGGCAGGGCTGTACCACTCTTCTCTGGAGCCATCTGGGTCCAGTGCCCAGATATAGATCAGGATGGATTAGGGACACTATTGAGGTTCTACATATCACTTCTTCTCAGAGGGCTTCTCCTTTCATGGACTTAAAGAGATGCTAGAATCATGCATCTTTTCTCTTGACATTGAAGCCCAAAGAGCCAGGAACGAAGAGATCTCTTCTTGTTCTTCTCTCCTACTCTCACCAGCTCTGCCACTCATCCAAGTGGGGGCATTAAATAATCTGGCTCCACCAGTGAGGACAGTCTCCCATATAAATGACCCTTTGAGCTAAAGGATCTGTAATTTGTGTTCTATTAATGGATAAAGAGCTGGTCTTGCTCTTCCTCTGATAGACACTGGCTGTGAGACCCTTGGCAAGTCATTTAATTTGTCAGTGCATTAGATAACTCTCCAAGACTATAAGTTACAGAGAAGGTGCCAATCTGCACTAGTGGAGGGAGCTTACATATCTGGGAGTTCCTTGTACCAATGAAATCACAGGTCCAGTTCTCATCCCTATCCCAGTTTATGCTTATCTCTATACAATAGGATGTGAACTCTCTGAGGGGGGAGACAGTTTCATTTTTGTCTCTTGATATTCAGTACCCATCACTTTCGCTGGCACATTGTTGATGTTTAATGAAACCTTTTTGAGTGATTGATCAATGAAGGACGCATAAAACTTGCCAGCTTCCTGAATTCCTTATATGTGTTTCAATCTGCAAAACTAACCCTTTTTTCTTGTTTTTGATTCTTGTTTATTGCAACCTCCCCATTTCCACTTTGTGCTTCTCAAGCAATTTTTAGATGATCCTAATTTTGCGTTGCACAAAGTAACTTTCCTCTAGGGTAGGGACTCCTTGTTTTTTTCAAGTGAGATCTCTAGGGATCTGACCACTATCTACTAACAAATGGAACAAACAAACAAACAAACCTGCATCATTAGCAAAATAAGCTCAGCAAACTGATGCCTGGGGGTAATTGGGAAAATGATGCATTTCCCACTTCTTTCTATAAAAGCCCTGTATACGAAGTAGGACAGACAAAATACAACACCTGTTCTGACAGGCAAATCCTTTTATCCAGCTAAAGTTTGAAATCCTGCACATGGAACCTTCCTACAAGAAACTGGAGGATACAGGGTTAATATACCTTAAAAACAAAAGAAGTATCTGGATGTTTATTTTGAGGGCATATTAACCCTGTATTCTCCAAGTACCTGCTGGAAGGACCCTTGTATAGGATTTGGAACTCTTGGTGGATAAGAGAATTTACCTATTGGAGCAGAATAATCTGCCTAGCCATGTCCATCTCATAAAATAGAAAAAGAAAGAAAACTGCCTTCAGTTTAATACTTCACATTTAGTGGATTGGAAACAGCAGCTTTATAGACTAGAAGCACCGGTGCTAAAAATGGGGCTTTAAAAAACGATCTTCATCCCTCATTTCACCTCTGTGAAGCAAGTAAAGGCAGGTGATATTCCTCAAATGGAAACACCACAAAAGATGATGAGCTGGAGGAAAAACGCTTTCTAGAGCCATTTCTGTGTGATGATTGAGACGAAACCTTCCCTTGTAAATGTTCAATAATTGACACAGTACACATATTTCCAAAATGGTAACCAGTGGTATCATGAAGGAAATACCTTATTCCATTTGCACACATGTAGGATGAAAAACATAAGCAAATAAGCATGTTTATTTACTCATCATGTATCTTGTGGGAAATGAAATTGGGAATCATAGAATTTTAGAGCTGACTGGAAAACCATACAGATTATCAACTCTTACTTATTCATCTTATAATTGGGGTAACTATGGGCCACAGTTAAACAGCTTGTTAGCAGCAGGCAGGGACTAGAACCCAGGTCTCTGGATTTCAAGTTGAGGGCTTACTCACAGGGGTGGGGAGCCTGTGGCCTTGAGGCCACACGTGGCCCTCTAAGTCCTCAGGTGCAGAACTTTAACTGAATTCAAACTTATTTGTTCTGTGAAATTTGGATTCAGTCAAAGGGCTGCGCTTGAGGGCCTAGAGGGCCACATGTGGCCTTGAGGCCGCAGGTTCCCCACTTATGGTACTGAATCAAGACCAGATTAAAATTCAGAAGCCCTCAACCCTAGCTATTAGAAAGCTACTATCTCTCACTCTATCTTCATGCAAAATGAGACCATAAACACTGACCATTTAGGCACAGCATAGCATTAATTATTGCAATGTTTCAAAAAGGCTAAAATTTCATCCATGTGATAGCTCCCTTCATGGATATGTCATTACTCCTTTCATAACTCAGAGTATTTTGGTGAATTGCTCTGGAAGAAAAATTCATCTCTGTCTACTTGGTCAACATATATTATACACAATGTGCCAGATACTGTGCTAAGTGATAAAGACACAAAGAAAGGCAAAAGCATGGCCCTTGCCTAAGAGAGCACACGATCTAACGGTGGGACCATGTATCAGCAAGCACCCGAGCATACCTAGGGCAGCTGCTAGCACAGCTTCTTAGATCTGCTTTTCTAAAGGAAAGCAACTCAGAATGGGCTAACAATCTTACTTTAATCAAACATATCATTTACCTAGCTCAGGGGAAAAAGTCAGCACCCTGAACCAGAGAATACAAACAAAAATTACAAGCAGACAAAAATACAGACAGAGAGACAGATCAGCAGACAGGCTTCCAACCGTCTGACCATTACATCCATACCTAGTTAGTTACCAGAGAGGGAAGTGCCAACATCTGGGTTTTCAAAGGGGGCAGGGCTCAACAGCTGCCCAGAGTCTCATCTGGCCAAATCACACAACTCTTTCCAAAGTGAGCCCCAAAGCAAAACCTCACATCAGAGTATATGTAGCCTTCTCCTGGGTCAGAGAATGTCACAACCCTCTTGACCCACTGCCCAATCACAAAGTAACAAGGTGTGGGCATTCCTTAAAAACAAGCCTCTGACCACAGACTCCACGTGACCACGTTCAGCCTATTAGGGGGCAGAGTATATTTTCAAATCAGGGAAGGTTCTCAGATTCACTTAAGCCTATCAAGGGGCTAAGGGGCAGGGAAGATTTTCAGATTCTCATTACAGACTACCATGCAAATAACTGTGTAGATACCTAGTAATATACAGCATAAATGGGAGTTAATCTCAGAAGAAAGACGCTTGAGGGAGACAAAGGATGGGTGACTGTGACAAGCCTCTGTGCATAAAGTGAGATTTGAGCTGAGTCCTGAAGAAAGCCAGGTATGCCAGGAGATGGAGGGGAGGAGGGAAAGCATTCCAGGCATGGGAGTCAGCCAGTAGAAAAAGCAAAAGGCTGGAAGATGAGGGACTGTCATATCCAAACTTATGATGAACCTTTCTATACCTAGATATACATTCCATCACTGTGATCATGTTTGAAGTCTTCCCAGTTTCAGAGAAGCTTCCAAGGCCCACTTTGCTCTAACATGGAAAAAGAACCCAGGGTCACCTTTGTACCGTGGTAAGAAATTTGAGTAAGATTTTAATGCATCAGATAATTATAATAAGTAAATATTGCTGGAGCAGACTGATACACAAACATGGGCAGTTCTTAATATGTACACGCATTTTCTGTTGGCAGGATCCAGTTGCAAAGCTTTCCAGAGTGATTAGATCTTGATTAATTTTAAAGACAAAGACAGAAGAAACAGTATATTCACTATTGCTGGCTCTCTGGAACCAGACTGTGCCTCTAAAAGCCTAGGGCCATAGATCAGAAGGCAAATACTGGTAGCTAGAAGGGAATCTCATTTCCTCCATGACACCAAACATTATTGAATGTTTTTTCAAGAATTTTAATTTCTCAAACAAGTACACATAAATGGATGCGGCACTTTTGCATAAGTTTAGGGGGTGATGGTACCAAGTTATGCAGAGTATAAAGGAAAAAGTCTCCTCCTCCTCCCTACTATACCCTCCAAGAGCAAAGTATTCATCAATGCCTTAAGATGCAAAATATTATTCTTCAGTCAATAAACATTTATTAAGTGCCTACTGTGTGCTGTGTACTGGGCTCAGGATTGGAAACACCGTGCCAAATGCTGTTTTTCATGGGGAGACATATGAATAGATGCAAAGTGAAGTAAGCAGAGCAAGGAAAGTAATATAAATGATGATTACAGCAACAAAAGGGGGAAGAACAAAAAGAAAAAGAAATATAGTGTAATAATTATAAACCAGGTTGATTCTGAAAAAAACAAAAGGATGAGAAAATACACTTCCCTCCCTTTACAGACTAGGTGGTGCAGTGGACAGACCGCCTAACCTGGAGTCAAAAGGACTCATCTTCCTGAGTTTAGATCTGGCCTCAAACACTTACCAGCTGTGTGACCCTGGGCCAGTCACCTAACCCTGTTTGTCTCAGTTTCCTCATCTGTAACAAAGAAGAAATCTCTAAACCACTCCAATATCTTTGCCAAGAAAATCCCAAATGGGGTCACAAAGAGTTGGACACAATTGAAAATGACTCAACAACAACAACCTTCGCAGAGGATGGACTGTAGGTGTGGAGCACCCCGTCAGATCGATTTGTTGGCTAGTTAATTATCCTGAGTTATTTTTCCTACTTTGTTATAATGGGGTCTATATTTGGAAATGAAGACAATGTAAAAACAAAAAAACAGTTTTTAAGGATTGGAGACTGTCCAAGATGGCAGAGTGAGAAGAAGCTATAGAGTACAGCTTTCTTCTGCATCTACTCCAACAAAAGATCAAGGAAGAACTAGACCAAGCGGTAACTGGGAAATGCAAGAAGAAACCACAGTGTGTAATTTTTCTAGCTCATGTCAGCACAGGAAGACAGCCTTCAAAGATCAGGTGGGATGGGACCGTGACTGTGCAGCAGGATGAGGAATGGTTGCAGATCCAGCATATATGTACTTGAAGTTGTGTGGTAGGCAGAGAACAGGAACAAAAGCTGTCTGGCCACTGTGTCACTATGGCCCCAGAACAGGATCTCAAATTCAGCCCACAGATGGGGCTCGGTCTAATAGATGAATTATCAGGGCAGGGAGTTTGAACCAAGGATAAGGCTGCTGTTCTGTTACTCTGAACCTGCAGAGCCTTCCACATAGACTGTAGGATCTGCGGCCAACAACACTGGAGCTCCAACCAGCTCCATGTCTTCACTTGTATGGCCTAGTCCCAAATTGGAGTCTGAAGCTCAGACTAGGGAAGCAGTTATCAGACTTTGCCCTAAAACAGACTGTTTCAGGTATATGGAATGTTTTTAGATCTGTGGCCTGAGATGCCTCTGAGATCCTTGAAGAACTCAGCATTTAATACTCTGGGAAAGCAAAGCAGGATTCCAGAGAATACAAAACAGGACTAAACAAGTCCTTGACATTTCCTCCAAAAGTGTATGATGCCTGGTCTTAACACAAAGTCACAATTTAGGAAGTGAAGCCAGAAGAATAAACAAGCCAAAAAGTAATTAATGATCAAGAGATATAATGAAGTCAGGGATGCCCAAGATGAAAAACATAAAATAAAGCATCACTCTATAACACTAAAAGCAAAGCCTCAAAACAAAACATAGCATGGCCACAAAGTTAAACAAAATTCCTGAAAGAAAACAAGCAAAAACTTAAAAATCATATTGTAAATGGAACGAGATCGTTAGAGAAAAGAATAAGAAAAGAAATGAGAGGCCTATAAGATGGAACCAAATAAAAGTTAATGACTGTGAGACAGCAGGAAATACTAAAAGTTAACAAACTCGTTAACTAAAAGTTAACAAACAAAATCAGAGAAGACTATATTACGTCATATCAAAAACAACTGGCTCAGAAAACAGATTAAGGGGGGAAAAAATCTAAGAATATTGACTACTTGAAAGCCACGATGGCAAACAGAGCCCAGATGCCATGTTTCAGAACATCAGACCTATAATGAGAAGGTGGGACTCATTGGAAAAGACCCTGAAATTGTGAAAGATTGAAGGTAAAAGGGAAAGGGGATGGCAGAAGATAAGGTGGATAAATTGTGTTATAGAAGCGATGAACATGAGCTTGGACAGACTTTGAGAGATAGTGGAGCATAGAAGGACCTGGTGTGCTATATATGGTCCATAGGGTTATGAAGAGTTGGACATAAGTGAATGAATGAATAACAATAAGAACAGAAGATATACTATAACGAGAAGGCAAAATAAAAAGAGAAAGTATCTACCAATCACCTCCTAAAAGAAAATCTAAAATAAAAACTCCCGCTAATATTATCTAGAGCAGTGGTTCTCAACCTTCCTAATGCCGGGACCCTTTAATGCAGTTTCTCATGTTGTGGTGACCCCCAACCATAAAATTATTTTTGTTGCTACTTCATAACTGTAATTTTGCTGCTGTTATGAATTGTAATGATATGCAGGATGTATTTAAATTGAATGTAACCCACAGGTTGAGAACTGCTGGTCTAGAGCTTCCAGGTCAAAGGAAAAGGAATGTCAGCATCTAAAAAGAAAGAATTCAAGTCCTGAAGAGCCACAGTCAGGTTCGTATGAGATTTGAAAGCTACATCTATAAAGGAGTAGAATGCCGGAAATACAGTATTCTAAAAGGCAAAAGATACAGGCTTACCACCAAGAATAACTCATTCAGACAAACCGTGATCCTATTGGGAGAAGCGGATAGTGGGGGCAGACTTTTAATAAAATAAAGGATTTTTCAAGCATTTCTGATGAAAATACCAGAGCTGAGTAGAAACTCTGAAATACCATCAAGAGAAATATAAAAGGCAAATATAAGCAAGCAATAAGAATAGACTAAAGGAAGATGATGTATTTACATTCTGTTAGAGGAAGAAGCAAGTATCCCCTTAGAATTCTAGTGTTATCAAGAGTCATGGAGGGGAGGTGTTTAATAAGCCAAAGAATCTGGAGTGTTTTTTTTATTATGTTTTGATCTTTAAAGAAGAAAGGAAAGGGAGGGGAAAGAGAACACACTGGGAAAGAAAGTGGGAGAAAGGTGTGGGGAAACATCATCTAATCAGAGCATGCAAGTGTACTGTACAAACAAGAAGGAAGGGGTGAGAAGAAGTAGGCAATTTTTTTTGAATCTCACTTTCATTTGAACCAGTCAAAGGAGATGGAAGACATATAAGCATATACATGTACATGTACATATGAACACACATGCATGTTCACACAAGTCTGATGTAAAAATATTCAATAGAATTCAACAGAAAAACTGATAGGGAACTAGAAGAGGGAAAGGGGGATTAAAAAGGATAGGAGAGGAATCAGTGGTAGACAAAACAAATCTCAGATGTGGAGGATAGATCATGAGTGGGGGAGGAGTTAAATATAGAGAAAGAAAGGGGTAAGCGTCTGGAATTGGTGTCTGGGTGGGGCGGAGAGAAGTGAGGCAACAGGAATAGACATCAGGCATGCTCCTCTCTCCAATCGTTTCTCTGTAAAGAGAAGGTGGGAGACAAAAGCAAGAAAAATCATAAGAGAATAGCATGAAAGGAGACACACAATTAACAGTCCTACCTGTGAATGGAAATGGAATAAACAGTCATAAAAAGGAGGAGGATAGCAGGATAGAAAGCAGAATCCAACAATATGCTGTTTACAAGAAACAAACTTGGAACACAAAGATTCACTAAGAGCTGGAATTAAAATGTCTGGAGCAAAATCTACTATGCGTCAGCTAACTAAAAAAATCAGGGGTAGCGATCATGAGCACAGGCCAGACAAAAACAAAAAATAGACCACGGAAAAAGATGGAAAGGGAGACTACATTACAGTTAAAAGCACTCTAGACGTTGAAATCACATCAATACTTGACGTTCATGTGCTGAATGGCACAGGATCTAAATAATGAAAGGAAAAGCAAAATGAGTTACATGTAGAAATAGATGGTAAAACTATATCAGTTTAGAACTTCATTGTTGGTGGCACAGTGAATAGAGCGCTGGCCCTGGAGTCAGGAGGATCTGAGTTCAAATCTGTCCTCAGACACTTAACACTTACTAACCGTGTGACCTTAGGCAAGTCACTTAACCCCAATTGCCCTGCCCTCCCCCCTCCAAAAAGCAAAAAAAAAAAAAAAAAGATTAAAAAAAGAACTTCTTTGTACCACTTTTAGATCTAGATGAATCTAACAAAAAATAAACAAAAAGAAATTTAAGACTTTTAGAAAAGTTAGGTCTCAGGTAATTACTGGATGTGAACAGAAAAGAGTAATACATAGGATGTTACCCAAACTGATCCTTTATTGGGGCATACCCTTGCAGACAAATGCAAAAAAATAATCTGATATGTTAAACACGTTCTTTACTGTTCATGAGGCAATACATTTTATCTTCAATAAAGGGCTGTTGAATAAAGAATTAGAAATTAACTGGAGATGAAATGATTTAATCATTTTTTTTTGGACTGGGGAAGGCAGGGCAGTTGGAGTTAAGTGACTTGCCCAAGGTCATACAGCTGGAAAGTGTGTTAAGTGTCTGAGACGGGATTTGAACTCAGGTCTAGATCCTGACTCCAGTGCCGGTGCTCTATTCGCTGTGCCATCTAGCTGCCCAAAACAATTTAACCCTAAAGAATGAATAAGTCATAGAAATAATGGATAGGTACAACAAAGAAAATGTTAAGAATGAGGCAATTTACCAAAATTTGGGGATGCATTTAAAATAGTCTTTAGGAAAATTTTATATTTTAAACACGTTATTAATGTAACAGAGAAAGATCAATTAAATGGTCATACTACTAAAAAAAAAAGGTAAAAACCTATATTGAAAAATGAAAATAGGAATTCTGAAAATCAAAGAAGAAATGGACAGTATTATACACAAAAAAAATTTAATGAACTTTTAAAAGTAGGAGCAGTCTTTCTGGGAAAAATCCAGTAAACCGATAGATAATTTGATTTTTTTTAAAAAAGGAAACTAAATTATTTGTATCAAAAATGAAAAAGGAGAATTCACAACAGATTTTTAAAAAAGCATTTTGTGCATTTTATAATTTTTTGGAGTGGTATCTTCTTTTTTATTTCTGCTCCCTTGGCTATTATTATTGTTGTTGTGGTGGTGGTGGTTGTTATTTTTACTTTTTGGAGGGGGAAAGGTAGGGCAGTTGGGGTTAAGTGACTTGCCCAAGGTCACACAGCTAGTTTTGTGTTAAGTGTCTGGGTGGAAATTTGAACTCAGATCCTTCTGACTGCAGGGTCCGTGCTCTATTCATTGTGCCACCTAGCCGCCCCTACTATTGTTATTATTATATAGGAATCTGTTGATTATTGTGGGTTTGTTTTGTATCCCACAATCTTGTTGAAGCTATTGTCTCAATATCTTTGATGATTCCCTAGGATTTTCTAAGTAAACCATCAAGTACACAGCAAATAGGAGTAATTTTATCTCTTTTTTTCCTATTATACTGTTTTATTTCTTCCTCTTATTACTATTGCTAGAATTTCTAGAATTATTATCAAATAATAGCAAAGAGAGTGAGCATCTTTACCTTCCTCTTGTGTGTGGGGAGAGAAAAAGCTTCTAGTCCACAGGCTTTGCATATGATTCTTGCTTCTGGCTTTGGGGTAGATAACTTTTTATGAGATATTTCCTAAAAAGATCCCTCTATACCTATACTATGTAGGGATTTGGGGGGGGGGGCAGGTGAAAGCATAAACAAGTGCCATATGTCGTCAATGGTTTGGGTTTTTTGCATCTATTGAGATAATCATGAGGTTTAGGGTTATTTTTATTTGTAATGTAGTTAATTATGTTTTGATTGATTTGTTATGATTGGTTTCCTCAAGTTAAATCCTCCCTGCATCCCTTCTATAAATTCACCACGGTCATAGTGAACGGTATGTCAAATGAATCACTTATAATCTTTTTGATGAAATCTTATTTAAATTTTTAAAATTTGTATTCATTGATGATATTGGCCTATTCTTTTTTTTTTCATTCTAGGTATTAGAACTTATGTGCCTTATAAAAGAAGTTTGGTAAAGTGCTTTCTTTCTCTTACTTTTGAGAATTTATTGAGAAATTGTTTTTAAGGATAACTTATGGAGCACTGATAATAATTGTTCCCTAAAAACTTGATGGAATTCTCCTGGAACTCCATTGGGACCATGAATTTTTATCTTTGGTTGTTTTTTTTTACAGGCAGTTCTATTTCTTTTCCAGAGATTAGGTTATTCAAGGCCTTTGTTTTGTCCAATTCGTTAATACATTTTTGAAACTCTTTTAAAAATTGAAAATAATGTATCTGTATTATGTATGACAATAATAACATAGAAAATGATCATTTCCAGATTGACACTGCCTTTTGATGGTCTCGACTTCTGTTTTCAAAACTACCATCACTCGTCAGTTACGTTTTTCTCTGCCGTTTTATCTGGTTGAGACTGTTAAGAAATATGTTGGTGCAGAGATATCATGTCTGACTCCCTGAAGACAACAATATTGACTAAAAGCAAAGGCAAAAGTATCAGATAACCTACTAAAAACAGAGTTGAGAAATCATTACACTTTTATTACATTGATCCAGTTCCTAGCTACCTGGAGGGGGAAAAATGACTTTATTTAAGCTGGAAGTCCTTTTGGCTATTGCACCACGGACAAGGAAGTGGTTCATTAATTTGCAAATAAGTGGCCAGAATGTCATGCTGTACAAAGAACAGTGGTAATATGATTAACACCAAACAAATAGTGCTGAGAAACAAGAAGAACGAATATTTTAATTTCTTTACCTAAAAACTGGGGAACAATCATACCTGCCCAGCTTATCTCACGGCATTGTCCTGAGGATCAAGTTTTTTTAAAAATGGAAAGATCGTTGTATTTTAGACCTGCACAACTACGGCCCACCAAAGGATTTTGGATGGCCAGTGAAAAATGTAGAGGATGTAAAAAGAAAGCAAAGGTGTAAGGAGTGTTTTGTCTGTGCCATACTTAACCCACCTTCCACCGGTGATTATCATGCCCATCATTTAACTTGGTGGGTGGGTTGCCTCTGCACTTTCTCCTGTTTGTCTACTGACCAAGGCAACCAACCATCCTCAGTCTGTCTCTAAAAACCTGTCTGTGACCCAATAAAGTTTATTCTGTTTTAATTTTGTCCCCTCCCTACAGCCAAGTTGTGTAGGTCTGCTACATTTGGAATCAGAGGAATTAGGTTCAAAATCCAGCTCTGATAATTACTGCCTTTGGCAAATCACTTAACTCCCCTGGAGGTTAGCCAGTTTGTTATTTTAGAAAATGGGGGCATTAAAGGAGGTAAAAGTTCACTCTACCTGCACCCATCTCTATGAGGTTGGATGGTGAGAAAGGAATAACTAACTTTGGCAGCTGATTTGAAGAATGAAAGTAGAAGCAACAGGAATGTGGTCATGGCAGAAGGTGCAGCACTTCCAGTCGGTGAGAGACAGAAGGGCATGATGAGCCAAGATTGAAGATGTCAGGATTCTCTTGGCCAAGACCAGCTACTGGTCCCTACTAGCTGCAGTAAGGGGAGATTGGAGGTTCTTCATCAGCACAAAGCAGAGGTGCCTTGATAGGATAGCCAGGAGAATGATGAATGCCCACTCCAGGACCTTCTGTCACTATGTAGCTGTGTCAAAGGAGGAGCCAAAATTCAGTCCCAAATCAGAATTGTGGGATTTCATCGGTGTCCTCCTGTCTCTATATACCCAGTGCAGAGGGAACTGTTATATTATCCTCTTTCCTGGTGCTGGTGGTGAAGGTTAAGGAGTTTTTAAACATATTCAAATTGTGTTTTTCCTGTACCTATTAGGTTCAAAGCAGCTTGTATAATGTTTGGTGCTGCTATGATCTGGTGGAGCTTCAGGGGATCAGCTACATGGTAGATTATTTGTGAGGGTTTTTTTTTTGTTTGTTTATTTGTTTTGAACTAGAAAGCACCTGTGATTTCACTGGTGATGACATGAGGAAACTTCCCATACTAATGCATATCAGTAGAGCTCAGTGGCCTTGCGGGGGAAGGAGTGTGGAGAGAGGTGAGCTGACTTGCCCAGGGTTACAGTTCAGTACTCATCAGAGAGTCAACCAGCATGAATTGTCTGCTGTGTTCCAGGCGTTGTGCTAAGCTATGGAGACACACACAAAAAAACGGATAAATTAATAAATGAATGAATAAAAGGCAAAAACCAGTCCCTGCTCTCAAGGAACACACAGTCTCGTGGGGGAAGACAAAATGAAAACAACAATGCAGAAACAAGATAAATTGGGGGTGACCTCAGAGGGAGGGCACCGAGATTAAGAAGGATTGGGGAAGGTCTTACAGAAGGTGAGACTTTGACTGAGACTTGACAGAAGTGCTCTCTCCCTCTCCCTCTCCCTCTCCCTCCCTTTCCCTCTCTCTCTCCCTCTCCCTCTCCCGCTCCCTCTCCCTCTATCCCTCTCCCTCTCCCTCTCCCTCTCCCTCTCCCTCTCTCTCTCTCTCTCTCTGTCTCTGTCTCTCTCTGTCTCTCTCTTCCTCTCTCCCCCTCCCTCCCCTTCTCTCTCTTTTCTCTCCCTCTCCCTCTCCCCCTTCTCCTCTCTCTCTCTCTCTCTCTCTCTCTCTCTCTCTCTCTCTCTCTGTCTCTCTCTGTCTCTCTGTCTCTCTGTATCTCTGTCTCTCTCTCTCTCTCTCTGTCTCTCTCTGTCTCTCTCTCTCTCTCTCTCTCTCTCTCTCTCTCTCTCTCTCTCTCTCTCTCTCTCGCACAGACCTTACACTGTCTCTCACAGGTGTTTTATTATGTTTCATTTATTGTTTTATCTGGTTCTGTGCCAAGAGTAAATGCTGTGCATAGTAAACATATTTGTGTACTTCTGTGGAAAGCAGCTCCTTTGTGGTAAGGTCATGTGAGTAGAGTTCACTGGGGTCTGAGACTAAGTAGAGGCTCAAAGGCTGATTTCTGATTGAGTAAATGCACACCCTTCTGATTACAAACTGGTGATGCTTTAATCTAGAGAGAGGTAGACCTGATAGAACATTGAACAATCTCTGAAAACCAGAGTGTATTTTAGTACTTTTTCTTTTTAAAATTTATTATATTTTAAATTTGTGGAATAAAACAAGCATTTCCATAACATAGTATAATAAAAAGGCTAATAGCAGCTCAAAATCTTATGGAAGTGAATGTTAAAAACTAAAAATAAATTAATTAATTATTAAAAAAGAAAATAAATTAGCCTTACCTGACTAATGTAAAAATATGTTTAATATTAATATATATGTAGAGCCTATATCAGACTACACACCATGTTGGGGAGAGGGGAGGGGAAGGAGGGGGAGAAAATTTAAAACTCAGAAGCTTATGGAAGTGAATGTGGAAAACTAAAATTAATTTTAAAAAATGATGAGCAGACAGAATTCAGTAAAACCTGGAAAGATTTATATGAACTGATGCTGAGTGAAGTAAGCAGAACCAGGAGAATAATATACACAGTAACAACCACATTGTGCTATGACTGACTTTGATAGACTTAGCTTTTCTCAGCAATATAAGGATCTATGACTACTCCAAAAGACTCATGACAAAAATTGCTATCCACATCCAGAGAAAGATCTTTGGAGTCTGAATGCAGATGGAGCACACTATTCGCTCTATTTTGTTGTTTTTTCATTTCTTCTTTTGCATGGTTCCTCCCATTGGTTCTAATTCTTCTTTACAACATGACTAATATGAAAATATGTTTATATATATATATATATATATATAAAGAGAGAGAGAGAGACAGAGAGAGACAGAGAGAAAAAGAGAGAGCCTATGTCAGATTGCAAGTCATTTGGGAAGGCGGAAGCGGTAGGAGGGTGCTAAAATTAATTAATTAATTAGTTAATTAATTAATTAGTTTTGCTTTTTGGAGGGGGGAAGGTAGGGCAATTTTGGTTAAGTGACTTGCCCAAGGTCACATGGCTAGTAGGTGTCTAGTGTCTGAGGCTGAATTTGAATTCAGGTCCTCCTGACTCCAGGGCTGGAGCTCTATTCACTGTACCACCTAACCACCCCTGGGGAGAAACTCAAAATCTTACGTAAATGAATGTTGAAACCTAAAAATAAATTTAAAATTTTTTTTAAATAAATAAATAAAAATTTAAACCTAAAAATAAAAAATAAAAAAAGATAATTGCACATGAAACTGCAAATCATGTACAACTTGCTATTCCTTTTAAATATATAGTAAAGTTATATAAATTTCTATTTATCACTTTTCCCCACAAGGATGGGGGTAACCACTGCCAGGGAATGCTTGTGAATGCCCAGTTTTCTGTCCTTCCTCTTGAATAGGATTAGGATAGGGTCTCTCAGAGCCATGGAATGGTTAAATGTTCCTCTGATATTCAGTCATTTTTCAGTTGTGTCCAACTCTCTGTGACTCTCGTTTGGGGTTTTCTTTGCAAAGATACTGCAATGTTTGCCATTTCCTTCTCCAGCTCATTTTACAGATGAGGAAACTGAGGCAAAGATGGTGTGACTTGCCCAGGGTCACATAACTTGTAAGTGTGGGATTTGAACTCATGAAAATGAGTTCCAGTACTCTGCCCACTGTTTGCCCTAGCTGTCATTTAACAAAAATCCCTCCCAAAAAGAGGAATTGCAACAACCCACAAAGTTTAATCTGCACTATTAACATTTTCTTCATTACTTTCTTAAGTCTGTGATTAGCAAAACAATAATTCTTGCTCTGATTTGTGATCTGGGCAATTTCTGAGGTGTAAATGCTCACAATAAATATTTAACAAGCATCTGTGAACTGGGATGAGTTAGCTCTAGCAAACCCCTGTATTGTCAGTTATCATTATTATAGACAAAAATTCCAGGGCTATAACTACTTTTTTAAAAATCTGTCACTGGTTTTTTGTAATGAACAAGAACTTTAAAAAAATTGGGAACACTATTTAAAGGTGTCTACCTGTAAAATAGGACATAATATCAAGATAAATTATCAAATGACTTTAAACTATGATCATTGTACTCAATTATTACCCATTACCAATGAAAAGGAAAGCTAGATCGACAATTATGGCAATAAACTTTCCAATTCAAATGAATGTCTTTAGCAAATGTGTTTTCTTTGGTAGCTCTCTAATAACCAAGTATAAATTTACATCCATTGTTTTTTGCCGGTAAAAGGGTTTCAAATGGAAGTATTGATTTCTACTACTCTGGTTAAATAAAGGTTGGCTTTGAGCCATTGAAGATCAAAGCTTGTTTCTGTAAAAGGCTCCATTCCAGATACCACCTGCCACTCATTCATCTGTCATTTCCCTCCTATCCATTCCAACTGACCCTCCTGGTTCATCAGTCAACAAAAATTTATTGAGTCCTTATTGTGTGCAAAGCACATGCAAAGAGATACGTGGCATGATCCCTTGCTTTCTAGGTGTTTACAATGAAACTGGAAATACAAGTTACAAATGAAAACTAGTAACAGAAGGTGGTTAATGATAAATACGGCTCTTTTTTAGAGAATTGACCTTTTCTTGTGGCCTATAAAAGCCAGCTGTGAAACATCTGGTCCCCTTTTCTTTTGAATGCTTTCTCTCCCTTAGATTTCCAGAGGACTAAAGCCATGCCATGATGGAGGTGGAGGTTGGGTGAGGGTGTGTGTGTGTGTGTGGGGGGGAAGTTATAGTAAGGAAAGAAGCCTGTACCTCCCTTGCCAGTGCTTCCATTGCTGTGATTTGCTCAGATGATTCAGGTTGAAGGGAATGGTTATTCATCAATTCCCCAAAGTATCTTTTACCTTTTGAGGAAAATCTGAAGAGTTATTTGGATGCTTTGTTTCTTGTTTATGGATTCCTGTGAGATGTTTGTGTCTTATACATTTTCTGTAGTAGGGGAAAAAGGGATGTCCCATACTCCTTGTAACTCATATTGTGGGGCCATCTCCAGTCATCCTGATCTATATATTGCCACTGGATCCAGATGGCTCTGGAGGAGAGAGTGAGGCTGGTGACTGTGCAGTCCTGCCTTACTTTAATCTAATTCCCTTCCAGGTAGAGACATTACCTTCCTGATGTCATTGGTCCTCTTTGAGAATGAAGGACAAACAACAGCAAGCTGTATTATAGCCCGAAATACCTAATGGGAATTAGAAACTGGTCACTACTCATTCCTGTGCCTTATTTTGGAAATGACCTTAAAATAACTTCAGGTAGAAGAAAAAGTCAAGAGAAAAATCGACCCTCCTTGAGAGTCAGCTCCAAAGCTTGAATCTGGTCCACATGAACCCAGAGCCTTGAGGGGCTGCAGATCAGAGTCAAAGCTGGAGTGTACTCCCTCCTTACCTCCACTTTTTGAACTTTTGGCTTCCTTCAAAGCTCAATTCAAACACCAGCTTTTACAGGAAGCCTATTCTGATTCTAGACATTTTGTATATTCTTTGCCTTTAATTTTATATTTAGATGTCATTTCCCCACCCATCCCCAGCAGATAATTAACTCCTAAAAGAGAGAGACTGTTTAGTTTTTTATTTTCCCTGTGTTTAGCATCTGGCATAAAGAAGACACTTAATAAAAAGATTGTTGAATTTAACTGAAGTTGAATCGGCTGTGATTAATTAGAAAGTTAAAGAAGAGATGTATGAGTCTTGGTCCAGAAGGAATCTAGAACTAGGGGTAGAAATTTGGGAATCATTAACATAGTAGTAATTATTGAAGCTTTTGTATTGGTCAAAAACTCCAAGTGATGGAACTTGAGTGGCAAGTGCATATAAACAAAGACTTTTTTTTTTTTTTACAGTTGGAATGGCTTGAGCGTTTTCAAAACACTTGGTTAGAAAACTGTCATGTAATTAAGACAAACCAGTACAAATATTTTGTATGTGCACAGCACAAAGAAAAACCAAAGTTTTTTCTAACTTTATTAATAATTCTATACCCCAGAGGAGACAAACCTAGAATGGGCTCTTTACTCTTGGAGTCTACTTTTTAAGTCTCCTATCAGAAAGCAATTTGTTTATCAGATTTCAGGAGCGCATCAAGGTCAAAATGAAAGAAAAAAATGTGTACCTAATCCAAATATGAGTGGAGGGTCTTCCTAGTTACAAAGATAGCCCATATGGTCCCAAAGTGTAAATGCCCCATCCATCAATCAAAGCTAGCATGGCACAGTGTACAGAAAGCTAGCCTCCAAGTAACAAAGAAGTTTCCTGATAATTGTGTGATGTTGAACAAGTTATCTTTCAATGCTCTAGACAACTCAGTCTATAAATTGCAAAGATGCTGATCAGCTTTGGTAAAGACAGTTCACTCACTGGGAATTCCTTATACCAATGAAATCATGGGTCTTTCAAAGTGGGGGTGGGGGGACAATAATGTTACATGGGACAGTTACAAAAGCTAAAAAAAAGTGTTCATTTGGTGTCTGTGATTTGGAAGCTCTCTCTTTAAGGGACATATTCGCAAATGACATCTATTTTAATGATGAATAATCTTTATAAAACAAAGAAATTGGTTTGTTGGCTATCCAACATCAAAAACTGACTAGTAAAGGGTCACTCTAATCCTAAAACAGACCTATAGTTAAAGTATGTTTTTAGGTTTTCTTATGGAATTTTTAGCCATCTTTCCTTATTTCTTTCCCCTGTTCCATAAGCAAAAGTTTCCTACAAAATAATAGGGAATGTGTTTCCAGATTACTTATAAAGGAAGCAGAGACATTGCCTACTTAATAGAATAACCCTGTGTTGACCGTCTTTATTTAAATGGCTTGGCTAAATGAATGATGTAGGGGCTGGGCTACTTCTAGCTATGCGCCATTTGCTGAATTGATATCACTATCACCTTCCCTGTGAATCATCTTTAACAAAATTTCCAAGGACTTCCAATATAAATAATTTGACCCTCCCAGTAACCTGTGAAAAAGGTGATGTTAGTATTATTTTGTCCATTTTACAGATGAGGAAATTGAACCTCTTAGCAATTAAATGACAGCCCAAGGTATCCAGCTAATGTCTTAAAAGAAACAGATATCATTAAGTAACATCATATACTTTGAAAAATGGAAAGAGAAATATTAGCACTGGAATTAATTTCAATAAGTCCACTGTCCAAGCTGTGACACTACCCCATATGGGACATTTTCCTTGAACCAGCTCTTTGTGAGCTCATTTGAATAGGAAACAGGCCTTCTCTGTTCTGCCACATCTCATTTGACCTTGAAACAAACACATTCCATCTGTTGACATGACATATGGGTCTTGACCATTTTCCCAGGGAAGAGTATGCAGGATTTAGAAGAACTAGGTTCAAATCCTGGTTTCCCTATTTACTAACAGGGAGATATCACTGGAATCAGTCTCTTCATTTACAAAATGAGGAAGTTGGATCAAGTAATCTCTGGACTCCCATCCAACTTTGAAAACTTTGATATCAAGAAAGCAATAGAAAAGCTATATTGAAAGCTGACCATTACATCACTGGCTACACTATAGCAAACCCATTTCAAAATAAGATTGAGCAGCTACTTTCCCTCCAAACTGTTCTCAGGGTCTATGTTACAGAATTGTCTCCCAACTCTTTTAACTTTTCATCTCAGTCTAGGTATGAGTTCCCTCTGAACTAACCATCTACAGACTGTCAAAGCTCCCTTCCTTCAGGTTCTGAGACTTCCGATAGGGTAATAATGGTGGCAATCTATGCCACCAACTAAAAGCTATTTTAGGATTAGGAGATAAACATATAAGAAACATGTGATAGTTAATGAAGTTTACAAAAGTCCCGCCAGCAAACTAGTTGTTCTTATCCAGTCATACCTGACTCTCCATGACCCCATTTGGAGTTTTCTTGGCAAAGACACTGGAGTGGTTTACCATTTCCTTCCCCAGCTCATTTTACAGATGAGGAAACTGAGGCACACTGGGGTGCCTTGCCCAGGGTCACACAGCTAGTAAGTGTCTGGGGTCAGATTCGAATTCAGGAAGAGGAGTGATCCTGACTCTAGACCTTACACTTTACCCACTGTACCATCTAGCTGCCCAGCAAACTGGTAGGGCAACTTAATTCATCAAATATAGTTCTAATTTGTTTTTTTAAAAAAAGTTTTATCAAAGAAGGGAAAAGGATCATGACTACATCTGATTTCATTGGTGTTAGGAGCTACCAATGAGAAACTTCCTCCCCCACAGTAGGTAAGTTCCTTCTCTGCAATATACAGTTTTAAAGAGTTGCCAAGAACACTGAGAGATTAAGTGGCCTTGCCAGTGTCATGCAGCCAGTGTGTATCAGGGGCAGATTTTCTTGGTTCTAAGGTCAGCTCTCTACCCACTATGGCTATACTGCTTCCTTTTATCAAGTAAAATAAATATAATTTTGGAATGACTTATTTTTATGTTTTTAAAAAAAATTTTAGTAGCTTCCTGTTTTTATATTACTTACATTTCCAAACATAGTTCTCTGCCTTCCTGACTCAGAAAGCTATCCCTTGTAACAAAGAAGAAAAAAGCAGATCAGCAGAACTAACCAATATATCAACAGTGTCTGACAGTATATGCAATGTTGCATACCCATAGCTTTTTAGAGTGTTCCTCGCATTGTAAAGAAGTGAGGAAGGTACATAGAAAATGATTTATTAAAGTGGGTTTTCCAGACTAGTAATTTCAGCAGTGGTTTAGATTAAGTTGATTTAAAGCAAATCCTTCCTTCTTAGAACTCCAGTCTCCTATGGCTTTAAAATTCTAGCTTGAGTAATTTCCTCCCGGTTCTTAATTATAAAGTGTTTTATTTTTTGTTTAATTTACAATTCTTTTTATCCATTCAGGGAGCAGCTAGCTGGTGTAGTAGATAGAGTGCTGGGCCTACAGTCTGGAAGACTCATTTTTCTGAGTTCAAATCTGGCCTCAAAAACTTACCAGTCATGTGATCCTGGGCAAGTCACTTAACCCTGTTTGACTCAGTTTCTTCATCTATAAAATGAACTGGAGAAGGAAATGGCAAACACTCCAGCATCTTTGCCAAGAAAACCCCAAATGGAATCACAAGGAGTTGGACACAACTAAAAAAAAAACAACAGAACACATACTCCCCCAGTTAGACTCCCCCACTTAGACAAATATTACATGACAAAATTATTTTTAAAATGTGAAATCTATATCTTCTGTGCAGCAGCAACTTAGGTCGCATAAAGCAAAGATGGCCCCATGCAATGCACTAAGGCTTCAGTAGTCCCTTATTCGGTTTTGCTTGTAATTTTTAAAAATTTTAATTGTTGGATCTAAGCATCCAGAGCATTGTCTAATCATCTGACATGCAGACCTACTCCTCTGATGCAATAGGACATTTATATGTTTCTTCTTAAGGCTGCTATCAACAAATCATATTGGTTACTTCAAAGGCTTTTCTTTGATAACGCTACATTCCCTGCCAAATGAACATTCCTTATGCTTCCTTTGAAGCTTCTACTGGCTCTCCATATTCCTTCATAAAGTTAGAAGACTGAAAAAGCTTTTTCTGTTGTTCTGCCACCTGTAAATTAATCCATCCCAGACAGACAAGGATTGATTTTGTTTCGAAAGAACTAGAGTAATTTCTGGGAAGATGACAGAGTCAGGGTCATAGAGAAGTCTAGTTCATCAATAATATAATTTTATTTAATAATATATTATTTAATAGTATTATAATTTATATAATAATTATGACTTGATAATATATTATTTAATGGTATAATTCTATAACTATGATAATTTTATAATAATTATAATAGCTAACAATTATATGGAGCTTTGGGGTTACCAATGCATTTTACAAATGTCATCTCATCTGTTTCTCCCAATGACCATGTGAGATAAGTACTATCACCATCTCTATTTTATGCATAAGAAAAACAAGGCAGAATGACATTGACTTGCCTAGGGCCATATAGCTAGTAAATGCCTGAGGTAGGATTCAAACTCAGGCCTCCAAGACCGGTGGTCTATTTATTTTTCCCCACTATCTTTCAAAATTAGAGGTAGAAATACCCAAAGAAATAAAGCTACCCTAAATCATCAACAATAATGGGCAAACAAAAGAAAGACTCCAATAACATGAGTATATACATATACATGAAAATGTTGTTCATCCACCATTTTCAAAGAGGACCAATGACATCATGAGTGAAGTCTTGACTTCCTTGTCAATTGGATTTAAATGAGGCAGAGTTATGCAAAGTTGTTGGCCTTACTCTCTCTTCCAGAGTCATCACAGTCCAGTGGCAGGACAATAGTAAGGCTAACTGGCAATGACCCAGGATGCAGTGGATGACCTTGGCATCTTCAACATCTGACCAGGCTCTAAGCACTCCACAATCCCTGTTTTAGCCTTCTTCATGACCTTTGGAACAAATTCTCATCCTCTCATTGCAACAAGGGAAGTCTTCATGTGCTTAAAGGTAGATACAACCTTAACTTACTGATGGGTTTGAGGACTGTCAGTTACCTTCAGATTGGTTTAGCCCATCTCCTGAGAAAGTCTTACGGGGGTGTAGCTGTTGGGCAAACTACAGCTTCTTGGAGCCATAGGTGAGATTTGGGTGATATGTGGACACCAAGGGTAGACAAGTAGCCCTGAAAAAGGCTCAACAGTCCTCAACCAGAGGTGGAGTCCTCCCTGAACACCCCATAAAGAAGCACAAAGACATCTGAAGAAAAATCTATGTGTAATGGGATAGTCAAAGGGGAGTTTGAGGTTGGTTAGCAGCTCTAGAGTAAATTATATAGTTCCATTTAAGCCAGACCAAACCACAAACAGTCTCGTGGAACAGACACCCATACCTATTGTTGTTTAGTCTTTTTTTCTATTGTGTCCAACTTTTCATGACCCCATTTGAAATTTTCTTGGCAAAGATACTGGAGTGGTATACCATTTCCTTTTTCAGCTCATTTGACAGACGAGGAAACTGAGGCAGAGTTAAATGACTTGCCCAAAGTTGCATAGCTAGTAAGTGTTTATGACCAGATTTGAACTCACAAAAGAGTCTTTCTAACTCCAGAATCAACACTCCACTTCACCATCTAGCTACCTTACTATGCCTATGTCAAAGGATAGCCAGGGGCTAGAGAGAGATGGAACCTGCTCCATTGGCCATGGCATCTTATAGGGAATCTACTCACTCATTTGAGGGTACCACATCCAGCAGAGAACAGAGACACACTCCTCAGACAGACACAGACACAAACATAGGAGATAATATTAAAGAGCTGCCAAGTACATCTCTAGCAGAAGAGAGGCAATGATCAACTCAAGAGAAACTTAACTTGGAAGTCTGCAGAGAAAAGCAGACCCTGGGAGACTACTGAGGAATCCACCCAGCAGAAGGAAATGCTTCCTGAGGTTCAAAGACAGCTTCATGACAACTCCATGAAGATAACTATCATATCTCTGCTAAATCCTCTCTTCTCTAGTTTAACAACCCCACTTCCTATAAGTGACCCAAATATGGTATGAATTCAAGGAGATTTCACTATTCATGTCACCCTTATCTGGATATTTTCCAGGTCATCAATGTCAGTCCTAAAATGTAGCACCCAGACCAAAACATATTATTCCAAATATGGTTAGACCAGGGCAGAAGGAAGCACAACTTATACTCCCTTGAATGGAATCATATGTCTTGAGGCAGCTCAAGGTCACAATATGTTGGTGTTTGGGTTTTTTTGGGGGGTGGGAGGACTGTCATATTATACTGTTCCTATATATTGAACTTGTAGTACACAAAACCCTCAGTATTTGCAAATCTGATTTTTAAAGTGTAAAGTTTTATAGTTTTCCCTGAAGAAAGTCACATCATGAGTTGACTGGGTCCACTACAAATTTATGCTATCTAATCTCTATCAGGCCCTTACTACACGGAGACGATCCTTTCACTTCTTGACTATGTCATGCTTCACAGGGAAGGTTACAAGTCTCTCCTTTTTCCTCAAGCCTCCTATATCATCCCCTCCACAGATCAACATACCTCAGGACTTTACCTCATTCTTAACTAACAAAATTGGGAGCATTCACCATGGAATCCCCCTTCTTGTCTTCTCTACATCTTACAAGCCCTTGATACCAGCCCTTCTTCTCGTCTTTAGTCTCCAGTGACAAGGTAGCCTTTCTCAACAAAACCAGCCCTTCCATGTGTGCCCGTCATGCCATCCCTTCTTGTTCCTTCAGTAGATTGCCTCTGCAATCACCTCATCACTTTCTCCAATCTTCAGTCCTATGGCTGATTCCCTGGTACTTACAACCAGCTCAGGTCTCCTCTATCCTTAGAAAACTATCACTACACTTCATCATTTCCTTGGGCTATTGCCCTGTATCACTCCTCCCTCAGTTCATACAAGGTTAATTATTATTTCTTTGCCGATGGATCCATATATCTAGGTATCTCGTCTCTCCCTTTAGCTCAAGTCCTACTGAATATTTTCAAATGGATTGATGTTCAGTTGTTTACCAGTCATGTCTGACTCTTCATGATCCCATTTGGGTTCTTCATTTTTGTTTTTTTAGCAAAGATACTGGAGTGGTTTGCTATTTCCTTCTCCAGTTCATTGTATGGATGACAAACTGAGGCAAAAAGGGTTAAGTGATTTGCCCAGGGCCACACAGACATTAAGAATTTGAAGCCAGATTTGGACTGAGGAAGATGAGTCTTCCTGACTCTAGGCCTGGTGCTCTAGCCACCGCACCACCTAGCAACCCCTTTCAAATGGATGCTACATAGGTGACTCTCATATAACATACAAAACAACTCGTCTTTCCCTACAAACCTATTCACTGGTGTGCTTACCTTTAATAGTCTGCTTACATTTCCCTTAAATCTAGGGCCGTCCTTCTGTTAGTTATCTTCAATTTGTCATGTACGTTGCTTATTTGTCCATAGTTATTTGTATGTTGTTTCCCTAACAGACTGTGAGCTCCTTAAGAGCTGAGACTGTCTTTTTGTTTTTGGAATTAGGTCTTTCCCTCCAAAGCTACCTCTTTTCTTTTTAAAATTTTTTAAAATTTTAATTTAATTAATTTTTTTTTAGCTATTCCCCTTCTGAACTTTGCTATTTCTAAGGACACCACCATCCTTCCAGTTCATAACTTTGATATCATGCTCAGCTCCCCATTCTCATTAACCCCACATATTCACACTGTTGGCAAATCTTCCTTTCTTTCTCTCTGCAATATCTTTTACCACTGTCTTTTCTCTATTCACATAGACACCATCCTAGTCCAAGCCCTTGGTGTCTCTCACCTGGTCTGTTGTGATGTTTTCCCAATTGATTTTCTTGCCTTAAGTTTCTCCCTACTTCAGTCTGTCAGCAATACGGTTTTCCAAATGATTTTCCTAAAGAGCCAGTCGAACCATGCATTCATACTTCACCCACCCCTATTCAATTCAAGTGACTCCCTATTACTCCATTCCCTTACCATCTTGCCCCACTTGCTGGTCTTTGGTATGAGCACAAGGACATCTCTCCTCAGGGCACTCTGAGTCCCATGTCCTCCACTAAGTTGACCTCTCTGCTGGTGGGCTAGACCTCCCCAATGGGGGTCTGCTTAAATTCCTGTTTGAAGTTCTGAGAAGCGTGGTTAGTTTCTTTGGTTAGCACAGAAACTGGACAGCAGAACCAAGTGAGAGAACATTGCACACAATTAATAGCAGCACTGGATAATAGCCAGCTTTGAATTACATCTATTCCCAGCAATACAATGATCTGAGACAATTCCAAAGGACTCATGAGGAAAAATACCATCCTCCACCAGAGAACAAATTGCTGGAGTCTGAATGCAGATCCAAGCATACTATTTTCACCTTATTTTTTCATGCTTTTTTTCTTTTGGTCTTCTTCTCCTTTTACAACATAATTGATATGGAAATATGTTTTACATAATTGTACATATATAACCTACATCAAACTGTTTACCTCTTAGGGAGGGGGGAGGTAAGGAAGGGAAGGAGAAAATTCAGACCTCAAAATTTTTTAATGAATAGTAAAACTTATCTTCACGTGTAATTAGAAAAATAAAATACTATAAAAAGAATATGAACAGAAACTATAGGACAGAGCAGATCAGGGCAGAAGAGGAGACTGGTTTGGTTAAGGTGAAGAGTGGGTGAAAGAAGTTATTATTGTTATTGGTATGGGGAACTCCCAGATGAATTAACTCCCCCTTCCATGGCAGTTCAGTCCCTTCTCTGCATCTAATACTCTTTGAGAACTATCTAGAGGAGCGGTTCTCAACCTGTGGGTCACTATCCCTTTGGGGGTGGAACTACCCTTTCACAGGGGTCACAGGGGTCACCTAAAACCATCAAAAATGCGTATTTCCAGTGGTCTTAGGAACCAAGACACTGCTCTTCTGTCTCCAGGCGGATCCGCCCACATGCAGATACACCCACATACGAGTATTAAAGGGTCACAGCATTAGGAAGGTTGAGAACCACTGGTCTAGAGAATTGAGGAGTTAGATGACTTCCCCAAGGGCATACAGTGTACATCAGAGGTGGCACTGGAATCCAGATTTTTTGGCTCCAAGGGGAGCACTCTATCCATTATTCCAATCTTACCTCTTCACAGGTTGTTCCAAGAGTCGGTTCAACTTTAAGCAATTAAAACTTGAAACTGTATTAAGACTTTTGGAGTATTTTTTTGGAGGGGGGAAAGCAAGTCAATTGGGGGTAAGTGACTTGCCCAACATCACATAGTTAAGTGGCAAGTACCTGAGTTTGGATTTGAACTCAGGTCCTCCTGACTCCAGGACCGGTGCTCTATTCACTGCACTACCAAACTGCACCTAAGAGTATTATTAATGTTATTATTGTTGTGATCAGAGCAGAAATCACATTTATACATTGCTTAATACTGATTACAAAACATTTTCACTGGAATCCCGTGAAGTAGGTAGTATAAATATTATTTTCCCCATTTAGCATCAAAAGAGTGGAGATCAGTCTCATTTGTAGAGTACATAGAGTACAGACCCTCCAAAATAAAGAGCTAATGTTATAGCCCCAGACAGGCCAGGATGTTTTATCTCCTAAATACTGAAGCACTTGTCCTCTTGTCTCAGGCTGGCTTCTTCTCTGCTTAGTCTAGAGTTTAGAACGTAAAGATATTTGTATCCAAAATATTTCTAAGTATTGTGTCCTATTGTCCCCACCTCGAACTCGGAAAAAATCTTCAAATATAGCTTTTGACTCATTTCCCATTAAAATTCTTATCTCCTTCCCAACCTTGTGTTATGCAAAAGGAAAATTTATACCTTATAGTTTCGAGTACCTTTACTGAATGAAATAAAAATCAAATAAATACAATATTAAAACCTCAAGCAGCTGAGCACTGCTCGTTAAAAAGGTCATCCATCTCTATTTCCAACCCTACCAGCTGCTACTCCAGTTAAACACTGAGTTCACAAGTTTTTTCCCCCAGGGTAATGGATGTTCCCAGAAGCTCTTTGCAGAGTAAAGCTGTCATTCACTTCTGATGGTACAATAGCTATAATGGCTTGCCAAAACCCAGGCAGGAAAACTTGGTGTGAGAGGACCATCAATTCCCTAATGCAGCCTTCACCCTCCCACTTAGAATTTAAAGTGACTTTACCTAAAAAAGATAAAACTACCCCTGATTCTGAGTGGCTCATTCCCATATAGAGAAGCCAAACATTCTTATCTCATAACTTTGCTGTGTGAGGGCAAAGTAAACCTTGTTTTCAATATTCAATGTTTTGAAAGTGTTTCATTTTGTCCCAATATTGAACCTGAACTAAGAGAAAACTAGCTTGAGAGCTGGCCCATTAATACCTTGATTTTAGTCCTTTTATTTTTACCAGCTGCATCACCCTGGGTAAATCTCGTTAAGCCCTGCTTTCTTCATCTGTAAAATGAAGGGACTGGACGAGATGGCTCCTAAGGTTCTTGCTGGGCTTCAGTCTCTGATCCTGTTTTCTTATTTTGAACTTTAAGCCACTATCCCCAATTTTACAGCTAATGGAACAAAAATAGAAGTTCTCACCCCATGATTTTCCCTATTCATAGTGAAACCACTATAACTTCTGCATGTTCACCTGTTGGTCCCTGTCCAGTTTCCTGGTGATCTTTCTACAGTGTTTGCCACTGTCAAAAACACCGTCCTCATGGATGCTTTTTTTCCTGTGACTTCCATGGGACTAAATCTCCTTTGCAGGGTCTTGCCAACCTCACTAGGTGTTCCCCAAAGCTATGCCTTTACTTTTCTCAATATCCTTGCCATCAGCTTCCATTGTCTTCAGTGATCACCTCAGTGCAGGTGGCTTGCCAAGCAACATTAAATACTCTTCTTCACTTCTACACAGGCAGGACCAGGGTTTATCTATTAAGTACTGCAGAGTACTAGACATGGTGTGAAGATGACCCAAGTTAAAATCCTACCTTAGACACTTACTGTCTGTGTCTGGGTTAAGTGGCAAGTCACTTAACCTCTCTATTCTTCAGTTTCCTTATCTATAAAATATGGTGATGATAGCATCTGCCTCATAGATTTGTTTTGAGGATTAAATGAAGAACCTTAAAGCATTATATTATTAATAATATATTATTAGTAATTTATATTATAAACAATATATAAATAAATCATATGCTATTAATTATTAATAATGTAGCAGTTATTATAAATACACCAGGAGACAGAGTTTGAGGTGGTCGTTCAAGTGCTAGAACCAGTAGGTCACCAGGTGGTGCTCTAAGTGCAAATACCCCAGCTCACTCACCAGAGCCTGTAACAAAATGGTCCCAGGGGGTTGTTGTATCCAATTGAAACCACTGGGTGGCACTCAAAACTTGAACTATATCACTATACTCTTGGCCGCAGCAAAATGACAATTCTGGCCATTTGGGGGGGGGGCAGGGTGGAAAGGATGTTTGGGGGAGGGTAATCACCAGCTCCAGAGCTTTCTAGGGATCTTATCTCATCTAAGGATATAATTAAATCTCATCATGATTCATAGCTCAGTTTATACTCCCATTCCAACAAGATTTCCATTTCTTTCCCAATTTCATGTGACCCAAAAGTACTCATTCACCTGTAGGTTTAAAAGACTCTACTACTATAGAGAAGACATAATAATGTTGACTTTAAAACTCTTGATTGCAATGGGCAATTAGCCACTCCTCCTGTCGCAACTATAAACTCTGGGGTTATTTCTCTAATCTTCATTATCACTGGCAACTCAGGTATCCAGAGCTTGATTCTGTTACTTTTCCCTATGGGACTCTAGGGATAAACAATCAAGGGTTTCAGGGTTATCCTCCTCCCTCCCCTCTCCTCCCTCCCTTCCATTCTCCTCTCCTCTCCTCTTCTTTCTGACTATACAATTGCTTTATTCTAAATTTCTGGAGCACATGATGGGAAGGGTACAGTTTCCTCTGAGGTTCAATTTTAATGATGCTCAATTGGCTGGTGAGTCCAGTAAGAACACTTTTCATATCCAGTGTGATCAGTTTGGTTTGAGGGAAGACTTCATTTAATTTCTCAACGGCCATGACTTCATATGGAATTATATAATTGATTCCCAACACTTTTGAAAGTTCTACAGGCTTAGTCTTTGAAGCCTCCGTGAAAGCAGCCACACTTTTTGCATTTTTTTTTATTCTTCTGCACCCGTCAGAGCAGTGAATCAGTCCTCAAGCACAAGAAGCTGAAGGACACTGAACTTCTTCCCAAACTGATTCACAAGGCCAGCCTTGGCCACATTATCTTTTGCAGAAAGACCAATTGACAAAGGGCAGCTTCTCAGGCAGAGCCACCAACCTGGCGGTAAGAGATTCATTATGAAATTTCAGAGCACTCACTTTCTGGTTTTGAGGTATGATCACCTCCACTGCTGTCCAGTCAATAGTTTTCAAAGGAAGTTTTCATTCAGCTTTCATTTCATCTTGGAACTCTTCACTGACCCTTTCATTACACAGCCTTCTGCCTCAAAATGTCTCTAATACTACAGTTCATGAAACTCCTCCTCGCCCAGTGTGTTTCCCCCCATGAATCTAAGCTTATATCAATTAGTCATCCAGACTTAATTAGCTTTAAAGAAAGGGCATTTATGGGCCACAAGGTGGTACAGTGAATAGAGCACCGGCCCTGGAGTCAGGAGGACCTGAGTTCAAATCCAGCCTCAGACACTTAACATAAAAGTAGCCATGGGGCCTTGGGCAAATCACTTGCCAATTGCCGTACCTTCCCCCTTCCAAAAAGCAAAAAAAGGGGGGGGCATTTACTAAGGTGGTTTTGTAAAAACAGTTGATATAAAATGTCCTCCTAAAACAGCAGTTTTTTAGGGTAAGAACCTGTGGATTGCGACCCCTTTGGGGGTCACACAATCCTGTCACAGGAGTTGCCTAAGACCACCAGAAAACACGTATTTCTGATGGTCTTAAGAACCAAGACACCGCAGTGGCATTAGAAAGGTTGAGAACTACTGTCCTAAAAGTAAGTGACACTCCACCATCAATACATAGGAGAGTCCAAGAGAAAATGGGCACAAACTTGACACATGGCCAAAGGTCATCTCCCAGCTCCTAGAAGTCCTTTTGCTGGATTCCTCATGATGTTTCCCTTAGGTACATGTAGCTTTTCTGCTGGGTAGATCTGCTTTCCTTATCTTGTGTGTCCTTGGTTTTCTTTTTTTGATCAAATTAGCTATTTTTAAAAAATCTCCTAGGGCTGAAGTTTTTAGTATCCATATAAGTTTGGATGATTTTTTCAAAAGCCCTTTATTGTTTATATTTTTTATTGATTTGTGTTCAGCAAAACATGTATTTTATATTTTTGTCTTTTGGTATATCTTTATGAAGTTCTGATGCCTCAACGTGTCAGTTTTTGTAAAGGCAGCACTTAAAATATATTTATTCCTCAAGGAGATTACAATCTAATGGGTGAAAATAACACACAAGAGAAAGTTGGAAAGGGTAGGGAGAGAGGCTAAGGGGTACTTTGCTCCAGGAGCATCAGAGTTAAAAGAGAGGTACAGATGGAAAGTGAAGTGAGCCAGAAAACCCAGATGCTGCCCTCCATCAAGGAAGGCTTTGAAAGGAGTTTGGTGCTTTATCCTATGGCCTTCCAATCAATTCTGCCTTACCAGTTTCCAAAAAAACATTTTACCCTGAGAAAGACCCAGTAGCCATCTTTAGACATCCAACCTGAAGACCATACAATTACTGGGTTTTAGAGTTGCAAGGTTTTCTAATCAAAACCCTTCATCTTATAGATGAGGAAACTAAAGGACACTTCTCATTACTAACATCCCTTGATGCAATTAGTCAGGCGGCAAAATCAATTTTGTCTTGTCTGAAAAATGGACTAGTTAGACTAGAAACTTCTTTTGAGATATCCTATATTTACTATCGAGAGGCAGCTAGACGGTGCGGTGGACAGAGCACCAGGCCCGGAGTCAGGAATACCTGAGTTCAAATCCAGCCTCAGACACTAACCGTGTGACCCTGGGCAAGTCACCTAACCCCGTTTACTTTCATTTTTTTCATCTGTCAGATAAGCTAGAGAAGGAAATGGCAAACCCCTGCAGTATCTTTGCCAAGAAAACCCCAAATGGGTTCATGGAGAGTTGGATATGGCTGAAACAACACAACAACAACATACTTACTATAGACCTTCTCATCGGAGGCCAAATCCAATATCTTTTTGAGTAAGAGCAAAGGGAAGAGGAGAAAGATATTCTCATATGACCTTTTGTATATATTAAAAGAAAAAAAACAACAACTCAACAATAATAAGGCACTAAACCACAATGCCTTGGAATTTAATTACTCCTCAGTAATTGAAGTATGATCATAGAAAGTCAGATCCAGTGGGCAGGAAATACTTGAAGGAGGAATGACTGGAAAGTATTGAAATCACCACTTTGTCATAAAATCAGAAAAGGATACCTTGTCCCAGCTTGCTCAAAAAAAAATTCTTCCTCAAACCCTGGAGGCAAGTAATGCCACATTGCAGCTGACAGCTAGAAAATGAACAGCATCTAAATAACAGCTTAAAATTTGAAAATGCTACACGTCAACAATAATAATATCTAGCATTAATTGTGGTTTAGTCATTTCAACCACGTGCCATTGTTCACAGCCCCATTTTGGGGTATTCTTGACAAAGATACCGACATGATTTGTCACTATTTTGTTCTCCAACTCATTTTATAGATGAGGAAACTGAAGCAAACAGGGTTAAATGACTTGCCCAAGGTCACACAGCTAGTAAGTGTCAGAATCCAGATTTGAACTCAGAGCTTCCTAACTCTAAGCCTGACACTCTATTCACCATATCACCTACTTGCCTGAAATCTAGCACCGTCTATTGCCAGGCACTGTGTTAAATGTTTTACAAATATTATCCCATGTGATTCTCACAACACTGGGAGGTAGGTGCCGTTATTATACCTATTTGAGGAGACTGAGGGAAAGGTTAAGAGACTTGCCCAAGGTCACACAGCTAGTAAGTATCTAAGACCAGATCTGAACTCAGCTCTTGCTGACTCCAGGCCCAGGCTCTGTTCCATCGTGTCGCCGAGCTGCCTCATTATCTCATCTCAGACGAGTCTCCTCAAAACCCTACATTGTAGGTGCTATAGTTATTACTCTCCCCAACTTAGAGAAGAAAAAAATTGAGGCTTGTAGAAGTTGTATGACTAGCTCACGACCACAGAGCAGGGTCCCAGCAAGGATTTAAATACAAGTCCTCCTGACTCCAGGTCCAGTGCTCTATTCAGGATGACAGGCTGTTGCCATAAAACCTTTATTTTGCCTCTATCTTTAAAAAAAGGTTATATACAAGCATCATATAGTAGAAAGTGCACTGAATCTGGAGGTGAGTACCTGACCTTGAAACATGGCACTTATTACCTATATCATGACCTTGGGTAAGTAACTTGAGCCTCAATTTTCTCAGCTGTAAAATAATTTCTAAGGACCCTTCCATAGCTAAATCTATGATCCTAAAATGAATTAGAATTCATTTTGAAGCAGAATCTATTCTTTGACTGTCTCCCTACACACACAAAGCCAGCACATTTGTTTTATTAAGATGTGTCCATCCCTGAGTCACTACTTTCTCTCTCTCTCTCTCTCTCTCTCTCTCTCTCTCTCTCTCTCTCTCTCTCTCTCTTTCTCTTTCCACATACACACACATATATTATGTGTATATATAATATAACATTTGTACATATTATATACTATGCATATATGTATTAAATATGGATAATAAATATATTATCTGGGTATATAATATGCACAGCAATGTATATATAATATGATATGTATATATTATATGTACAATACATATAGTACATAATATATGTATAATATAGATATAATATGTGTATAATATAGATATATTAGCTGATGTGCATGTATATTATATGTACATAGTACTATAGTATATGCATATAGTATGTAATATGTATATATGCATGTGTGTATGTGTACACACACACACACACATATTATCAATCACTTTGCTGCCTCCAGTATTTCCCTTCCCCAATCCATCCTCCAAACAACTGCCCAGGTATTCACAGATTTGTCTGTGTCGTTCTTCTGCGTTCTTGCCTCTAGGATAAAATACAAGCAAGGCAGCCTAATATTTAACAGTCTTCACAACCTGGCCTGCCTGTCCAGGCTAAGTACACAATATTGCCCTTCACACACTCAATGATCCAGCTCAGCGGTCCTACCTGTATTTATATCTCCCCTGTGATAGTTCATCTCCCTGGATGCTCTTCCTCCTCACCTCTTCCCCTTTTGAAGTTCTAAGGCTTTTCTGGATCCACCCTATGAGGTATGAGGTAGGTACTTTTATTATACCCATTTTCAGTTGAGGAAACTGAGGTAAATGAAGGTTTAGTGCAGGTTCCCCACCCTTGGACTTGCCCAGGATGCAGCTGTGAGGGCCCAGTTGAGATTAGATAATGTGAACTTGTAGTACAGGTGTAGGTGGTGTTTGGATTAACTCCCATGGTATGTGACCCCGGACACTGGTAAGGGTTGGGAAGGCAGGTGGACATGACCAGGACTTCTGCCTGGGGGGGTCCAGGTCAGTAAATACCTGAAGATCTAATTTCATCTACCCAGAGAACTCACATTAACTCTAGAGCTGTCTCCCTAGACAGTGGAAACTAATCCATAGTATACTTTATGACTGGAGAATACATTTGACCTCTGATCTCTAAGGCCCTCTGCTGCCTCTGGCTCTCTGAGGCTAAGGATATCTTTTGGGCCTCAGGGCTGAAACAAAATATTAGAATTAAATATTAATTAGGAAGAGAGACTTATAGACAGCTGCATTTTTCAGTCTTGTCCTGGAAACCTTCATGTAATACCTACTAATTCACTCTTTATTAAGAAGCTTTTATAAATGGTCCATGCAGGTGGAAGAAATTCCTACTTAACCACATTCGGAGTTCTGCTGAGAAAGAGCAGTCTACAAGAACCTCTAAATTACAGATTTCTGAGGGCTTCTGCTCTTCTCAGTGAATGGTAGAGTTTCATTCATGCTTTGAGATCCTAGGCAGTATGTGGCATTCTAGGGATTCGAAGTATAGTTGGTTCTACTAAAACATGTTGTGAAAAAGCAAATTGGTTCCAACTCAGTTGATATATTAGGGAAATGTTTTCTTCTGAGCAATTTCTTCTGTGAGAAACAGCAAAAGGAATCTCCAAAATACATTATTTCACAACTCACAGGCTGCCACTCTCCTGATACCCATTTCCACAAACAAACTTCAGGTCTTTGACCAGGTAAAGTGCCATATTTATTACATGTTTTCTGTTGCTGCTGGAGCTGTGGGCAGAAGAGGCCAGGGCCATGCCACCTTCCTACTTTCCCTGTCTCTCTCCTTTCTGGCATGGCCTTGGGCCCTAGGACCAGAGTTGGGAGTCTGTTCAACTTGCCCATCCTGCCCACAGCAGCCTGAAGTTACTATTGTTGTATTTAGGAATTTCTGAAACCATTTAACATGTATAAAACTGTGCTATTGCTTTGGTTTTTTTTAAGAATTAGGTACCTGTGTGTGTGTGTGTGTATGCCACTGGTGAAGTTTGTGAAAATTGTGCCCCTAACCTCATTACCCCCGTGAGCCCTGTAGTTTTTATTACCCATTTTGGTACATTTTGGTGCTTTGGGGAAACACACATGTGCCTTTGTAGCAGAACTGCCTCTACCATCTAATTTTGGATCGAAATGGCAATATATGTCCTAAAGACATAAATTTTATTTGCATCGGCACCATTTGGTATCTTTATTTTTAGCTTCTTATTGTACAATAGTTCCCATGGAGATAGTCTATTGTGGTTACCCATATCGCAGCTGAAGAGGAAACAGGTGGGAGGTAATGGGCAAGTCAAGTCGATAATTTACTTTGATTAGAAGTTTGGGACAGAGCTCCCAGCCATGAAAATACTCTCTGTATAATTCCAATTCTCCCCCTTCTCTGAATCTAGCTCTCAGGTGCCTAATTCAGGCCTGTGGATATATTCAGAACAAACTGCTAGATGCTCAGCTCCTTTACTTGAATTTGTGAGCTCCTGGAGAATGGACTTTGTGTCATATCAACTTTTCTATCACCCGCTGTTCTTGTTCAGTTGTGACTGACTCTTCCTGACCCCATTTGGATTTTGGCTTTTTTGGGCAAAGATACGGGAGAGGTTTGCCATTTCCTTCTCTAGCTCATGTTACAGATGAGGAAATTGAGGCAAACAGGGCTAAGTGACTTGCCCAAAGTCACACAGTGAGAGGGTCTGAGGCTGGATTTGAATTCAGGAACTTGAGTCTTCCTGACTCCAGTTATCCACTGCTCTGCCTACCCACCCTGTATTACTGGTTCTTAGCTCCAGTTCTTCTGCTTTCAAGGTTGGGGAACTTGTAGTATCAAGGTCACATGTGGCCCTCTAGACCCTCAAGGGTGATCCTTTGACTGAATCCAAACTTCACAGAACAAATTATCTTAATAAAAATATTTATTCTGTAAAACTTGGACTCGGTCAAAAGGTTGCACCCAAGGACCTAGAAGACCATATGACGCCTTGAGGCTGCAGGTTCCCCAACCTTGAGAGAACCAAGGATTGTGAAGGCATGAGGCAGATTTGTACCATTTCATGCGGAGTCTTAGAGAGTCCCTTGAGGCTCTGAGTTGAAGCAGCTTGCCCCTTGGTTATATAACTGTTAGAGGTGTAACTTGAACACACATCTTCCTGACTCCATATCTAGAACTATGTCCCCTATACCACATTAACTCTCACCTTGCACATAGAATCCTCATTGGAAAAGAGACCTCAACGACCACCTAAAACAACTTCCTCCTATAACAGATGAGGAAATGAGGCCCAGGGAAAGGAATGTACTTTTATAGAGAGTTCACTATGTGCCAGGCACCATGTAAAGCACTTTTAACAGAGATTTCATTTGGTCCAACTGAGCCAGTTGTCTCCCCAAGCTGAGCTACTCAAGGTTACCCAGATAGTAGAAAACCAAGAAAGCTATCTGTACCACCAATAAATAAGAGTTGACTCACCAGTACATTGATCTTGCTGGGATAAGAAGCTGGTTCTAGAATTTAACAGGAGGAGAGGAGGTTGGCTCACTTTCAGTAGACTGGGCAGTTCTTTTAATGACCATATGCTTCCCCCGGAAATGACAGTCCATCCTTTTAACTGTAGCAAGATTTGAGCTGGGAGCCCTCTGCATCCAAAGCCAGTGTTCCTTCCACTACATCACATAGCTATAGAACTGAATGATAAATTCCTGGCTACTACTCAATATTTTTTTTGCATTCAGCCTACCCACCACCCCCTGACATCTGCTATATTCCTAAGAAAAAGTTAGAACAAACATTTGTAACTAAACCCTTTCTAGAGTTTTCAGAGTTCCTCAAAACCCCAAATTTCCATGAAAACCAGACAGTAAAAATCAGAGCAGCATTGGGAAGCAAATAATGAAGGAGGTGATGAAAACAAAATAATAAAAATAACTGACACTTAAATAAAATGTTAACTTTATGTACCTTATCTTAGTGAGGGAGGGGAGGATGGCAGGAAGATATGGGTAAAAAAGTGAGAAAGACATTTTTTAAAAAGTAACGCTAGTTGTGAAAAAAAACCCACCATGCACTTGTATAATAATTTTTACATTTAAAAAATGATCTCGCATCTACTCTGATCCTTTTTCTACAACTTTGGAAGCAAGCTTCTCAGAGGTATTACTGCCTTCTTCCATGAGAGGATGGATTCATGGCAAAGTGAAAAGAACGTGAACTTGCAGTCAGGAAGCTGTGAGTTTGAATGCTGCTTCGGAGGGGAGTCACAACTTCCCTCAGACTCAGTTTCCTCATCTGTAAAACATAAGGACTAGGAGCAATCATGTCCTCTTCTAAATTTACGGCTTATGATCCTGGAGGCAAAGAGAGGAGAAACAAAATTCCTTCCTTCCCTCCAAGGCCATATGGCAGGTTAGTGGGGGAATGGGAACCAGAATTTCCATCTCTTGATTTTTTGCCTTTTTTCCTTTTTTTTTTTTTGTCACCCCTTGGGAAGAACATAAAAGCTAACTAGAGAGGGAAAGATGAAAATATTACAAAAAAGTTTGCCATGTTGTTCCTTAATTTTTTATAAGCTGATAGCATGTTGGGATTAAAGGACATTTCTGACATTAGTGTTATCCTTCTGATTTCTGGCTTGCCTAGAGAATATCTTTGAAGCCCAGGAAATATGTGTGTGTGTGTGTATTTCTTTAAATATATTTTTATATACGGCTAAATTTCCCTTATTTCTAGGTACGACTGTTCTTAATGCTATGTTAAATGTTGGGAGTTTCTTTGGTTTTAAACACATAGACAGTCAACTGAATTTTGTAGTTTAGACCGTGATTTCTATGGCTTCTGAATATTATCATATTGGAAACACTTCCAGAATATGTGTATACAAATGAAGGAAAGGAGAGAGAAGCAAAGCAAGCTGGCCAGAGGATTCAGAGGACATTAGGTTCACCCATTTTACATTTAACTATAAAGATCTGGGTTCAAGTGCCATTTCTTACCTTGTTGGTGTTCCGTTGTGTCTGCTTCTCTATGACACCATTTGGGACTTTTTTTGGCAAAGATATTAGAAGAATTTACCATCTTCTTCTCTAGCTCATTTTATAGATGAGAAAACGGAAGTAAATGGGGTTGTGACTAGCCCAAAGTCATACACTGACTCTTCATGACCCCACTTGGAGTTTTCTTAGCAAAGATACTGGACTGATTCGCCATTTTCTTCTCCAGCTCATTTTACAGATGAAGAAACTGAGGCAACCAGGGTTAATTGGCTTGCCCACGGTCACACAGATAGTAAGTGTTTGAGGCCAGATTTGAGCTCAGGAATTTTCAATTTGATTTCAAGCCTAGTGCTCTATCCACTGCACCTCCAACCCCCATTTCTTATACGTATTGGCCATGTGATCGTGATAAATCACTCAGTGCTCTAGGCACTTCTCTACAACCAAGCTACAGAGGTGTTGACCTGTATTGGTAGACAGATTTTCTGTATCTGGTAGTTTTGAATGATAACAACAGCAAGTAGTTTCTAAAAAACCTACTGTGTGTCACATACCAATGCTAGCCACTGTACAATTATCATCCCACAATCCCAGGAGGTATCAAGGAAGTATATGGCACAGGAAGTCAAGTGACTTGCCCAGGATATCAGAAGCCAAATTCAAACTCAGCTTCATGACTCTAGGTCTGAGGTAAAGAATGTGCAGCTTCTCTGCTCTAGGCCCAGCATTCTATCCACTGTGGCACCTGGCTGCCTAATTATCAACCTAGCCTTACAGTGAGTTAATAATCCTCCTAGATGCTTCACATTCTCATGCTAAGGAATCCTTTTTTTTTTAAACGTGTGTCTTCTCACCAAAAAAAAAAAAAGTTATAAGGGTTCATCAGTAATCAGAGTTTAATATTATAATCAAATAAAATTTACAACAAAGGTAATTTAATGGAACAACATAACCTTTAAGTCCTGTGTATTTTATGGTAATTAGATATAAATGACAAATAATTTTATCATGTTGTATTTTATGGTAATTGGACATAAATGACAAATAATTTTTAAAACCTCATAATTTTGTACGTAATAGGCATTTAATAACTTCTTGCTGAACTGAACTCATATAAGTAACTAATCAGTATTACTTTCATACAGTCAAAACAAGCATTTCTGGGTCAGTTCAGGAAGAAATGAGCAGAATAGGAAATTGTTCTGATGGTCTTATGAAGAATCCTGTATCTAAAAACCGAATCTCCTTGCTTCTTTGTCTGGAACTGCTGAGAGCCCAGTCAGAGATAGGGAATCTGCAGCCTCGAGGTTACATGTAGCCTTCTAGGTCATCAGGTGCGGTCTTTTGACTGAGTCCAAGTTGTACAGAATAAACTCTTTTATTAAGGGGATTTGTTTTGTGAAGTTTGAATTCAGTCAAAGGGCTACCCTTGAGGGCCTAGAGGACCACATGTGGCCTTCAGGCTGCAGGTTCCCCCACACTTGGCCCATGCATTCTCTGGGGCAAAAAAGTCTGATATCTCTTCCTTGGGCTAATCTTATAATAAGTATAGAAGACAGAGTAGTATGTCCCAAACAAAACTACCATTTTATTATTTTATTAATGTAGATTGATTGTTTTTTTAACATCAGTCTGTAAATCACCGATCCCACTTACAATTTCACTCGAGGAGGGAGATTTACTTATTTACACAAATCAAACTCTGGTACAACTCGGCCATTATGGGAAGTAAAAAATGTAGCTTTTAATGCTTATTTTACAACTAGCTTGGACTTTGTGAATATGGAAGGTGTCGGGGCCAGTCATAGATACAACTTCCCCTTTCCTTATCTGGCCCTCTCCCATTTTCCTGGGAGCAGACCTTCTTCTATTTCTCATCTCTTACCCATTTCCCTCAGGAGGCCGCTGCAGCCCTGCTGCCTCTGGGCTGTCCATAACTCTCCTCTGCTGAATTCCACTCAGCCCTGCCTTGGTTTGGAATGCCCATATTCTCCTATTACCTCTTGTTTCTTTTCCTTTCTTTCCTTTGCTGCCCACCATCCACCTACAAGCAAAATTCCCCTTCCCTGAGTGGGCTAATAAGAGTTGTGTTTCCCAAATTACATAATTCACTTTGAGCCACCTTGTCCTTAAAAACACCAGGAAAACATGACTAATGGACATTTTTCTGGTGGCTTCCAGGCTCAACTTATCTTATGAAAGAATGTTTCAAAATGATAACTTTACCTAGAACCTTTAAATCTTATAGACTAGGCCTGTATAACCTGAGGACTGTGGACCATGTGGGCTGCTTGTGGCCAAAGGATTTCAGGCAGCCCATGAAAAATGTAAAAGAAAATCCTACACATTTTTTATGAGCTGCCCGAAATCCTTTAGCATACCCGTGGTTTATAAGGGGCCTATGGGCCCCAGGTTGTGCAGGCCTCTTCTAGAAAGAAGAATCCATGGTTAAGTTTCTTATTCATCTCCTAGTTTTAGTGTTATCTCCAAACCAAGGTTTGATAAGTACCTGTCAGGAATATGGAAGAAGGAACGACTGTTTAGGTACAGATTGAATTTGATGACAAGATCTTATGGCAGTTAGGTGGTGCAGTGGACAGAGTGTTAGACCTGGAGTCAGGAAGATCCAGTTCAAATATGACTTCAGGCCCTTAGTACCTGACGGACCCCAGGCAAGTCATAAAATATCATTTCTCTGTCTCTGTCTCTCTGTCTCTGTCTCTGTCTCTCTGTCTCTGACTGTCTCTGTCTGTCTCTCTGTGTCTCTCTGTGTCTCTGTCTATCTCTGACTGTTTCTATCTCTGTCTCTCTTTCTGTCTCTGTACCTCTCTGTCTCTCTGTCTCTCTCTCTTTCTCTCTGTCTTTCTGTCTTTCTCTCTCTCTCTCTGTCTGTCTCTGACTGTCTCTGTCTCTCTCTTTGTCTCTCTCTCAGTTTCCTCATTTGCAAATGAAGGTAGAATAATAGCACCTACTTCCCAGGGATATGAGGAGAAAATGAGGTCATATTTATAAAGTTCTCTGCAAACCTTAAAGTGCTATAAATGCTACCTATTATTATATCATCCAGCTCTGAGATGCTGCAAAAACTGGTAGTTTCCTGAATTATGATTTTTACACATTTTTACATGAAGAATCAGTAAACATTTATAAAGTGCCCACTATGTACCAGGCATTGTGCTTACTATGTGCCAAGAGCTGGAGATACAAAAAGAGGCAAAAGACAGTCCCTGCCCTCAAGAAACTCACAAAGTCGGGAGAAAGCAAAGAAAAATGTATACAAGTAAGCAACACACAGGATAAAGAGGAAACAATGACGAGAAGAAGGCACCAGAATGAAGAGGGGCTGGGAAAGGCTTCTTGTAGAAAGTGGGATTTTAGTTAAAGGAAGCCAGGGAAGTCTATTTAGGTGGAGATGTTGAGGGAGAACAGTCTAGCCATAAAGAATGCCTGGGGCTAAGAGATGGAGCCAGGAGATCAGTGTTATCTGATCAAAGAGTATGTATAGTATGTATTGGGGAGTAAGGTGTGTAAGAAGACTGGAAAGGTAGGAGGGGACTAGGTCATGTAGGACTTTGGATGCCCAAAAGTGGATTTTGTATTTGGTTCTGGAGGTAATAGGGAGCCATTGGAGTTTACTGGGAGACTGAACTGGGGTTACGTGGTTGGGCTTGTGCTTTAGGAAAATCACATTGGTCAATGGATTGGAACCGGGAGAGACTTGAGGCAGGCAGACCTATGACCAGGCTACTGTAACAGTCCAAGCATGGGGTGAGAAGGGTCTGCATTACAGTGGCAGCAGTGTCAGAGTAGAGAAGGGAGCATATTGAAGAGATGTTGCAAAGGGATGATGAACAGGTCTTGGCAATGGATTGGTTAAGAGTGAGGGGGTTCATAAGAGATAGTGAGGAGTTGAGGCTACCTCCTAGATAATGAGTCCGATGGACTAGGAGAATGAAGTTGCCCTCTTCAATAATGGGGAAGGTAGGAGGAGAGAGAATTTATGGAGAAAGATAAGGAGTTCCATTTGGGACATATTGAAATAGTTTAAGATGTCTACTCGATATCCAGTTTGACAAATCTTTGGTTGTGAGGAGATCTCCAAGTGAAGGAGTGTAGACAGCAAAAGGAAGAAGGCCCAGGGAAGACCCCGCCCCCCACCCTGCTCCAAGGACATCTTTGATTAGAGGGCATGATCTAGATGAGAATGCAGCAAAGGTGTCTGAGAAGGATTGTTCAGATAGGTAGGAGGAAGACCAGGATTTCCCAAAAACCTGGAAAGAAGAGGGTATCAAAGGGGGGAAAGTGAACAATACTGTCAAAGGTTGCAGAAAGGTTGAGGAGAAGGAAGATGGAGAGAAGGCCACTGGATCTGGCAACCAAGAGACCATTGGTAGCTTTGGAGAGAACAGATTCAGTAGAATGATAAGATTGGAAGCCAGATTTTAAAGGGTTAAGGAGAAAGAGGAGAGAAAATGGCCTCCTTAAGGAGTTTGTTCACAAAGGGCAGAAGAGATACAGGACAATAGAGGGGATTTAAGGATCAACAGATTCTTTTCAGGTTGGGGGGACATGGGCACGTTTGTAGGCGGTAGGAAGTGAGCCAACAGACGTGGAGAGATTGAAAACAAGTTCCTAAGTAATAACGGTAAAGAGATTTGGGGCTTTCATTAATGTGGTTTTTATTTTGTTTCATTCCCCAAATGTCTGTGTATATACTTCCAGATAGGCTTTTTAACTAGGAAGTTCACATATTTCATTGGATGCCTTCTTTGATGAGAATCTTAGTATTCATAAAGTATTTTAATTTGTTTGGAATTTCATACAAATTGGTAGTAATCAAATAATATTAATTATATGTCTGCTGAACTACAATTAACTTCTAATTGTTTGATATAATTTCCAATTATAATTAGAAATAAAATGAATAAAAGAGCAACACCAAGAAAGTGTTATGTTAGCCCATGAGGCATTTTTACTTTTATTTAATTTTTTTAAAAAATCTACTTCTAAAATGCCTTCCCCACTTAAAACACTGGGCAATATTTAATATAGAAGGCAACCTCTACAACAAGCTTCTATGCTGTATTTCTCTCTGAAAATGTCATGAAGATATTGTAGATGACTGCAAAAAACTGAACTGAGTAAATGGAATGAGTGACTATCTACATGAACACTATGTAATCTTTCCATTACTTCCTGTTAAAGAGGTTGTCCTGTGGATTGGAAAGTGCTCTGGTCTTTGAGTCAGAGCTCTGGGTCAGCTTTTAAATGACACTTACTAGGTAATTGGCCATCAAAATGTTACCTTAACCTCTCTGAGGCTCTGTTTCTTCTGGAAAATGAAGAAATAATACTTACAACATATGCACTATCTTGTTGAGAAATAACCCCCAGTATGGTCCCTATTAAATAGGCTTAATAATAAAGTCTACTTAATAATTACCAATAAATTAATAATTGTGATGCTAACTAATAAATTATTAATAATTCTAATACTATAATAAATGTAATATTATAAATAGAACACTAATAGCTAATATTTATATAGCTCTTTAAAGTTTGCAAAGCATTTACAAATATTTTCCCAGTGGCCCTTGCAACCCTGGGAAATAGGCACTATTATTATCCCCATTTTACAGATGAAGAACTGAAAGAGAGGCTCTAACTCGCTCATACAGTTAATGTTTGAGGCACTATTTGAACTCAGATCCTCCTGACTGACTTTGGTACTATTGCTTCTAAACTGCCTCTCTGAGTCTCAGTTTCATCTTGATAAATGTTTACTAAGGAATGAATGAAAGCACTTTGTAAAATAAAAGGTGTTATATAACTGTGAGCTATGGCTATTATTATTAACATTGTGTGATTTCAGCCCTTGACTGTCTAAAAGAAATACTTCTGCCACCTACTCACTGATGCTTGAAATTTTAGTTAAATTTCATTGCATTGGCTTAAGACTCCTTAAACCTCTCTTGAAATGCAAGTACTGTAGTCACTGTGAAGGGTAAGATGTTAAGTTCAATCAGTGATTTTATTCTGTAGTATGAATGAACGTTTCATATCCCTTCCTGGGAGAAGACTTGGAGTGTGTGTGTGTGGGGGAGAGAAACAGAGGGAGGGGGACAGGGAATTAGGATTTTATCACCTATTTTGCAATTTTCCTTGGACCAACAAAGAATTATTAAACAACATCTCAACTATAAATCTGGACGTTGGAAAGAAGAGGCAGTGACCCTCTTTTTATTTTTAGTTTTTGGTAGCTTTAATTATTCTCCCGAATTTCTGTAAGGAAACTGTTCTCACCTTCCTCCCTAACCCCTCACCTTCCACCCCCTTTCTGCTCTTTCACTTTTTAGCTAAAACCCTTACTAACAGATGGGCAGAAATAGCAGAGAGTAGAAGGGGAACCCATTCTAGCTCCCTTTCCCCTGAAATTCAAGCCCCATTTGGGGAGCAAATACTTTATAGGGGTAAGTACAAGATTTTACTGCTGGTCCAAAGCACACTCATACACTGTTGAGCTACTTATTGGTCTAACCATTTTGGAAAACATCTTGGAATTATATTTATAAATTCTAAATGGTCATTAAACCATACATTCCCTTTGAACCTATTATACCACTACTCAACGTATACCTCAAAGATGTCAAAGATGGAGCAAAACGTCCCATTTATGCAAAATATTTAAAGCACTCCTTTTTGTAGTAGCCAAGAAATGGAAAGAAAGTGGGTTCCTATTGAATGGGGAAAGGATGAACAAATCATGTTCTATAATAAGTTGTTACTATACCCTAAGAAATGATGAGTATGGAGAATTTTGTGCTGACTTATATCAACTGAGGCAGAGTGACATAATCAGAACAGGATTCCATAACCAGGTTTACAAGGCTGTAAAAGAAAATAATCATTAAACACTTCAGAACTCTGAGCAATGCAGAGACTACCTGGGACTTCAGAAGACAGATGGAGAAGACATAGTCAATGTATTGATTTGTTCTACTTGACCATATATTTTTTTTAACAAGGGAGAAGAAGGGGGGAAGGGTAGCCATTGGGAAGAGACAGTGACAAAAAAAGAGCATTGATAAAACACTTAAAAAGGAAAAGGATTACACTGGTTCAGTGAGTTCACAGTATAATCTAGTGTTTTGTGTTCTGTTTCTAACTCTGCCTATGATACATGCCTGCATATGCTGGATTGTATTTAGCAAGCACATTCTAAGACAAACTTCCTAATGTAGTATCCAGACGTGTTACTCATGTGCTCCAAACAGTTCAGTTTCTTCCTACAGCCCATCAGTTAAAGTACAGATTCCTTAGGTTGGTATTCTAATTCTCCATAAACTTGTGATACACTGGCTTTCCAGCCTCATTTCATACAATGCCCACTCATCATTAATCTAATATTCCAGCCAAACTGGACTGCTCAATGTCTTTCAGACATAAAGCTTCATGGGAGTTTGACAGAAAAAATTAGGGGCACCTTAGAAGTCATCTATTCCAACCCCTTTCCCATAAAGATATGGAATCTGGGTTCTAGAGAAGTGAAATGATTTGTCCATTGACACATGAGTGCATAGCAGCATAACTTGGATTTGAGCCCAGGTCTTCTGCCTCCATGACCAACACTTTTATTCCATCATGGACTTGCCTGCTTTTGGCTCTTCGATTACTTCCAGTTATTCTAGGAATGCCCTCCTCCCCTTCCCAGCTCTTTATGTTGAAATCCTACTCATCCTTCAAGATGCTGCTTGCATGCTGCTTTGTCTTCAGTAAAAAATGATTATTCTTTCCTTTGATTTTAAAACATTTTGTTCATAGCATTTTATACATTTGTCACAATCAGTTTTGTATTCATTATTTCCCCTATCTCCCCCTAGTTCAGAATCACAGAGTTATTTTTGTTGTTCAGTTGTTTCAGATATATCTGACTCTCTGTGACCCCATTTGGAGTTTTCTTGGCAAAGATATTAGAGTGGTTTTCATTTCCTTTTCCAGCTCATTTTACAAATGAAGAAACTGAGGCAAACAGGGTTAAATGACTTGTCCAAGGTGACACAACTAAGTGTCTGCAGTCAGATTTGAACGCAGGTCTTCCTGACTCAAGGCCCAGTGCTCCATCCACTAAACCACCTAGCTGCTCACACAGAATCATCAAATCTTACAATTGAAAGGGATCCGGTTCAACCCACACTTAAATAGGCACCCCTCCCATAACATCTTCAATAGGTAGCTCTATAGCTGTTACTAAAGAGACCTCTGGTGAGGAGGTAACTCATTGCTTCCCGTGGCAGTCCATACCATTTTCCCATAGCTGTCATTGTTAGGAATTCATTCTTCTTTGGAACATTTGAGCCTTGTTTCTAATTCTGCCCTTTAAAATGAAGCAAAGCAAGTTAGTCAGTCAGTGAACTAGCTTTATCAAGTGCTTACTCTGTGCCATTAAATATACTAACAACAATAACCACTCCTGGTCTCAGGGGGGCTGAAGCACTGTACCTACTCCCTTTCTACTAAGGGGACCATCTGAATCCATGCATGCTGTGTGATTAAGTTCAATCATGGGGGACCATAGCTTCTAATGAAGTTAAGTTCCCTTTTCTAAACTTTTTAGTTTCTCATTCAATCCCCTCTCTACTGTCAACCTCTTTTTCTAGTATTCTGGGGAAAAATCACCTCAAGATTTAGTTTTGGGTTCACAGAAAAGAAATACTCAGCATAGAACATGCACAAGCACATCCTGACACAAAGTTCTTAAACCAAGCAAGCAGGAGAGCAAGCTACTATTTAGACAATCCCAGGAGGCTGTGGTTTATACATTATCAGAACATAAAGCAATATTTGGAGTGCTGTATAAGAGTTTTACACTTTCCCCTTGGCTCTGAATTATATCCTTCCCTGCAGATGTCTTCTGGCTAGCCAGGCTGGGGATTGTGTTCACCCTTCTCTAATGAGGACTGAAGTAGTTTAGGGGATGCCTATCACTGCTGCCTGTTGGTTTCAACCAAAGGATGCAGGATCTCTGAACTCCACAAACTCACAAACGGACCTGGAAACAACCACCTCCTGAACAACACTTGTTCATCTAAGATCGGCAAAGTATAATGACACTAGAAATGTCCCCAAGCCCTGGACCAAATTGCCTAACCAGGGCATGGGGCTTTAGCTGTCATGCATACATGGCCTCATGGTGGCTGGGGTAGGAGGTAGAGTAAGACACCTTTCACTTTGCCTTTCATGAGAAGTTGCTTGAAATAGCTGGGCAGCCGGAGTGAGATAAAAAAGCAGAATTACTGCCCTTTTAAGGGTTTGGGGTGAGCAATAAGGGGATAGTCTTATTTTCCAAAAATTCTAGGCCTCCCCGGGGCCAAGTTGTATAGATGTGGTGGCTTGGGAGCTGGGAAGGCAGCTCTGAATATACTTTGTATGACTCTCAGCTACACAAATATAATTAATTTTCCATCATCTACCCTTTCAAATATTTGAAGACAGAAGAACACAAACTGTTCTCTAGCTTTCCTTCATCCTGCATTTGTGAAGTCAATTTCTGAATCTACGTGTAAGACTTTCCATTTATCCCAATTAAATTCAATCTTTGTCAATTGCACCCAATGTCTTTGTCCATCAGTATCATTTCAGATCTGACTGTCATCCAGGGTGTCAGCTATTCCTTCCAGTTTTGCATTGCCTGCTAATTTGATAAGTATGCTATAGAATACATTATCTAAGACTTTATCTAAGACACTGATAAATATGTTCAGTAGAACAGAGCCAAGGACATACATTAGGGTAGATTAACTGGAGTTTTTCTCTTCAAGTTGAACCATAATGGAACCATTAATAACTATTGCTTTGGGTCCAATCATTCAACCAGTTCTACGTACAACAAGAAGAGTATGAAAGATTTTGCTCAGAAAATAGGAGCTTTTGGAGCAGGGAATTTTTCTTATATAAGTTTGTACTTCCAGTTCCTAGAAAGGTTTGTTAACTTTTAGTAATAATAAAAGCTAGCATTTAAATGGTGTCTGCTATATATGCCAGGTATGTACTAAGTACTTTACCAACACCTCAGTTAATCCTCACAACAATCTTATCTCCATTTTTAAGGCTAACAGAGGTTAAGTGACTTGTCCATTGTCACAAAGCTATAGGAGACTGGGGCTGCATTTAAATGTAGGTCTTTCCTAACTCCAGGCCCTTGGCTCTATCTACTGCGCCACCTGGGTTCCTCCTGAACTACCCCACCCTACCCCAAGACTACGATTTGTGATGTAGCTACTTCCACTCCCTCCCCACAAACCACGATGAGCAACTTGGACATTCCATGAGACACGCATCTGCTACAGCTTTATGTGACTCTTCATGTTCAGCCCACTGAGGTAGAGGGTGAGTATAAACCCAAAACCCAAATTTGATTTTTGTTCGCCCTTGCAGATACTTATGTAACGTTGAGCACAAGCACACGGAGCTGTGCCTCATTGCCACCCCCCTTCCTGTTTGACTCAGTTTACCCTAGCCTGATCCAGTTTCTGAATGGGGTCAAATTCTTGTACCAAATTTCAATTTTTTCCTAATCACTGAATACGACCTATCTATATGCTCTCAAGAGTAAGTTTCCCAATAAATCAGTAGGGAAGACAAACAGTATATACTACTTGCTTATCTCTTGTCTTTGTTTGATCTGCTTCACACTGAAAACTTCTCCACCTCCACCCCTACCCTATCCCTTGGACCTTGGAACTCTAATATTATTTCAGTGCTAAAAACTCCCTTTATGCCTAAGATATCAGCCTATCCTAGCCCTGAGGTCTACTGCTAATATGCAGTTGACTTAAACTGACTTACACTGAAATCTCAGGGACTGCAATTTATAGGTGTTGTGAAGCCCTTAAAAGTCAACCCATCATCCACTCAAAACTAATTGCTCCAAGGCCCCACCAATGTGTTTCCTGTTTTTAGACCGGTTGGTATTTATCACATGACCTCACAGCTAAGGGAAAAGAACAGCTATAAAGCTTGGCGTGGTGACTTGAAGTCAGGATGACCTGGATTTGGATCCTACCTCAGACACTTAATAGATGTTTGACTGAACAATTCAGCTAACCCTTGTGGATCTCAGTTTTCTTATCTGTAAAATGAGGGGGTTGGACTGGGTAACATCTAAGCTGTCTTCTAGCTGAAGCCTTTTTCTCCTGTCCTGGAAGCCCTCAGATTTCTCCACTGATTCATGACAGGATAAAAGTCATATAGGGCTACCAGAGCAGGATGGCATCAGAGGTCCAAATGTGGCATGGCAGAGGTAGAGTATTAATAATTATGAACCCCCAGCAGGATGGAATGGATATATGGAGGTGACCTTTCATCTTCTCTCCTCCCTACCCCTTCTATCCTTTACCTAGGATTTTTCACAATATCCCTCCCCTCAGAATGTCACCAAGTTACATCTCAAAGTATTTTGTGATATATAGAAAGTCCTTTCCTACCAAGATATGGGACTACCCACACCCCAAAACTTTCTGGAGGACACAGCTCCCCGATATAGGCATCATATGTTTGTAAGTTGTGTGTTTCCTCTTTCTTTTTGGTTCACAGTAGATGAAGGAACTACTCCACACAGTTGTAATTCACTCACGTTTTTTGTCTTTTCCTTTTTTCCTTCCCTTTTTTCTCCTTTCCTTCCTATTTTTCTAAAAGCAAAATTAAATAACTGAATAGTTATTTAATTCACCAGTTCTATTTCTTACATTCAGTGTTATATAAGTATCTGAAAGAGACTGGGGAAATCCCTCCATCAAGTTTTCTCCAATCAACTTGAGATCACAGAGTGTGGACCTTTAAGGGAAGCAGCTGCACTTGCTAGGGATCTAGATGTGCCCTCTAGCCCCTTGTTAAAAAGATAGAGGGAATTCCTTTCATTGTTCCCTAGGTGGGGCAGTGGATTCAGGAAGACTCATCTTCCTGAGTTCAAATCTGTCCTCGGACCTTCACTAGCTGCATGACCCTGGCCAAGTCACCTAACCCTGTTTTGCCTCAGTTTCCTCATCTGTAAAATAAATTGGAGAAGGAAATGACAAACTGCATCAGTATCTTTGCTGAGAAAATCCTGAATGAGATCATGAAGAGTCAGACATGACTGAAAAATGACTTAGCAGCAACAGGAGCCACCTCCTGTTGTCAATGACTGATTGACTTAGACTCAGGAGTCTGTAATTATAGGAACAATCGCTCTTTTGTGGTGGATAAGAATGAGAGGTGAAGCAATCTGCCATTTCATCCTCTCCCCTTTTTCCTTTTTACATGTTTTCTCTCCCTTGGATTTCCAGATGTGTGAGCGACAACAAGAAGGGGGAAGAGATTCTCCTTTTTCCTGGCCAGGAGCAGAAAATGGCAATTTACAAGGGAATGAAAACAGCACATGTCCTGTTCTTGTCCAGATAAACCTGAGGGCAAAGTTATTGGACCTGAAGTTCCTGAAAGTCTTCTGTCTTTCTGTTTTCTTTTTCTGAGCACAGGTCAGATGCTAGCAATGCTGGTGTTACAGGTTACCTCCTGGATAATCCTGAATTTGAGAGAGAGTGAGTTTCAGGGTTATGTACCAGCCTTCCCAAAGGAGGTTTCCTTAATTGTGCACTTCTTATAGGGGAAGAATACTTTACATACATACACACACACACACACACACACACACCACGAACATGAAGATTTACATAGTTGTAGCAGATGTTTGTCATACACACACATATACATATACACACACATGTACACATACACACACATAAAATAACTGGAAGACTAAGGCCAAGCCATAAGGGGCTAGGAGATCTGTACCTTGTCAACTCTCCATGATATTGCTGTGAGTTGCTCTGATGCTACAGGCCCAAGGAAAATAGGAAATATTTGTACAGAAGTCCCAGGGGTATTTTTTTTTTTACATTCTGGGGAAAGATATTCCAGATGAATTTTCAGACTTCTCCAAAGAAATTAGAAAGTTTGTATTAGGATGTAATTTGCTATGGACTTCTATCACTATTATAGTTTTATCTACAAGTTATTATTATTTTTGTTTAGGTATTTCTCATAGCATTTCTGAGGTAGATGGAGATCTTAATTTTTAAATTTATTATTTTTTATGAGGTGAGTTTTTAATGACAGTTGTTTTGGGGGATTTTTTTGAAGGGCAGTTGGGGTTAAGTGACCTGCCCAAGGTCACACAGATAGTAAGTGTTAAGTGTCTGAGGCTGGATTTGAACTCAGGCACTGCTAACTTAAGGGCTGGTGCTCTGTTCACTGTGCCACCTAGATGCTCCATGGATATTTTTACATCCACTTTTCACAAGAAATTCCAAAGACAAAAAGAGGCAAAAAAATCAAATCAGTTTTCTTAAATCAAACAAAAAGTCAAGGGTGCAGCACGAAGTAGAATTCATAACAGTACAAGGTCTAATCTGTTTGCACTTGTCAATAAGAGCAATAGCTTTCCAGTTGATTAGCACCATTGAAAGAGGAAGTCTTTCACCACTGTGCCTTAAATAAACTATTTAACTATTGGGCCCTTTATTATAGGATTATAGATTTAGAACTAGAAGAGGCATGAGAGCCCATATGGTCCAGTTTCCTCATTTTAGAGATGAGGAGACTGAGACTTAAGGAGTTAAATTATTTTCTCCAGGTCACATAGGAAAAAAAGGGGGGGCAGGATTTAAACCCACAATTTCTGACTTGAGAGTGAATGCTTTTTCTGCTGAGTGACACTTCCTCTTTTCACCCCAACTTTGGATGACTTAGGGATGAGAGGTAGATGGAAACTGTAAAAGAATGAGAAACGGACAGGTGAGATAATGATGCCTTGTAGGAGCTGGCTAAGAACAGGTGGCCTCTTAGATCTTTCTCCAGCAGGGGGCAGCAGAGGGAGCAGGCCATGAATGACACCTGCATTATCACATTTATTCCAGTAATTGCAAGGACTAGTATTACCTCTTTTGAGGTTTCCCACCAAGCAAATAATCACATGCTTCCTTGTGACATATTGACTCGTTTTTTGAGTTTATCTCCCCAAACAGATCATAAATTCCTTGAGGATAGCCGCTTATACTGCTTTGTATCCTGAATCTTATCCAGAATAGTGTTTGGCACCCAATATGATGGCTTACTTTGTATACTGGAAACCTGGCTGGTTTATGAAGGTGATAAAAGGCATGACACAAATAGAGCTAAGGTCAAGGTTCAAACCTCGTATATCCATGTTCACAAACTGTATCCCTAACATCTGCATTTACTCTCCCTGACCTCCCATTCCCAGTGGAGCAACTTATTCACTTTATGATGTAAGCACAGGTCCAACTTTTTTATTTAATGCTAGGTATGCCATCCATCAAGGGAAGGGGTCACCATGTGCCTCATACCCAGCTCAACTGCTGTATCACTTTTTTTTCTAGAGCTTGGCCGTTCATCTCCCACCTCCATGTATCACACAAACCATGTCTCTTACCTGGGAGGCACTTCCTCCTCCACCTTCTCCCTCTCCCCATCATGATTCTTCTTTTCCTTTAAAGTTCAGTTCGGGGGCTAATTTTTCCTCATAGTGTTCCCTGAACCCAAGGGTTGCTAGTGCATTAATCTCCTCTTAATATTATATTTATCTTGCCCATCTCATATCCCTCTTAGAAGAATTAACTCTTTGAGATGAAGGACTCTTTTATCTTTGTCTTTGTAGCTACACAACCTAACACAATGTCTCACATTTAGCAGGCACTTAATGTCTGTAGTTTCACAACAGTAGCATCTGATAAGGCATTGTGGAGTATTTCCATCAGTCAGGGGCACAGAGTTTTGGGAAGCTTTTGGCATTGTTTCTGAAAAAATCTCTGGCAACCTGCCAACAGCTTTAAATTGCTTGAATTCTTCACTGGAAACAGGGGAACCATTGACAGTGTCATTAACTTGCTTGTTTTCTCAAGGCTGTATCCTCCCCTCCATTGAAAACACGTAGTTCTGACTGGTAATGCCCTGGCTGCTTGCCACATCTTGGCTTAGTTATTGAAAATTAAGAGACATTGATTGAAATGTAAGTTTAAGAAACATTAACACATAATTCTAAGATGAATTGACAATAAAGGATTTTCTGCCTCCCAGGGTGTCAGACTGTATTCTGAGCAACAAGGAAATATAAGCTTTATAGACATAATGCTTCAATTACGTGAAACTCTGCCAGTACTAAGGATGGTAGCCAATTGTTCTCTATAGTTACTTAAGATAGTAGAAGAGGAAATTCTCTTAAGCTACAAAGTGAGAGACACGTCCTTCAGTGGATCTGTGATGCCATTTATGGGCCTTCTTATCTGATGTGAATGCTATTTATATTATGATCTTCTGAAGAAAACCTACCCAATGCTGGAGACCTTCCTTTGGGTCTTTGTATACTTCATGAGGTCCAGCCAGACACTTAACTGTCCATCCCTTGCTTTTGATACATAACCAGTCTACCTCCTTTTTTCTATTCATACACATCCTTGATGATGTCTTTTGTACAATTTCATAAAATTATGGCCAGGGGGCGGCTACGTGGCACAGTGAATAGAGCACCGGCCCTGGAGTCAGGAGGACCTGAGCTCAAATCCACCCTCAGACACTTGACACATTTCTTACCCGTGTGACTTTGGGCAAGTCACTTAACCCCCAAATCTGTTCTCTCTCAGATCTCTTCCTACCATTCTGACTGCTCTTTCTCAGTCTCCTTTGTCTGCTAACCATGGGTGTCCCTCAGGGCTCTGAACCTGGCTCTCTTCTCTTCTTTCTTTGTATTATTTACCCTGATGATCTCATCGGCTCTCCTTGATTAATTCTTCTGCCTCTTGGCTTACCTGGCTTCCTTCCAATCTCACCTAAGACCCCTCTTTAACGATTGTGCCTTCCCTCTGAGATCACCTCTAACTCACCTTGTATGTATCTTGTATGTACAGAGTTGTTTATCTTCATTGGAATGTAAGCTCCTTGAGGGCAGGAATGGTTCCCCTCTTTTTTGTATCCCCATAACTTAGCACAGTGCCTGGCATATAATAAGTGCTTGATAAATGTCTGTTGACTTGACTCTAATTGTTTTTCCTCTCTTATTGCTAACATTCTTAGTATTAGATTGATAATAATGAAGATAGCATGATTTAGTGGGTAAAAAGTTGGCCTTGAAGTTTTGGAGATCTAAGTTAAAGTCTTTACTTTGACAAGTATTTTGACCAATCCCTTCCACATTGTGACTTTCCCTATTATGGGTTTTGATATTGCAGGTCAACGTGAAAAATTAAATAGGAATTTGGGGGGAGTTTTGCAGAAGTTGCAGATGATGCATGAAGGCCAGCAGATGACAGAGAAAATGTTTAGAAAATCAGAAATTGGAGTGGCTAGGTAGCGCAGTGAATAGAGCACCATCTCTGGAGTCAGGAGAACCTGAGTTCAAATCTGGCCTCAGATACTTAACACAAAAACTAGCCTTGTGACCTTGGGCAAGTCACTTAACCCAATTGCCCTCCAAAAAGAAAGAAAGAAAGAAAGAAAGAAAGGAAGGAAGAAAGAAAGAAAGAAAAGAAGAAAGAAAGGAAGAAAGGAAAGGAAGAAAAAAAGGAAGAAAGAAAGAAAAATGTATAAAATATATGTATAGTATTGTATAAAATCAAGAAAGAAGAGAAGGAAATGAGAGGAGCCAGGAGATTTCTTCTCTGGTGCAAAGGGAGAGCCAAAAAATTTTATGAGGATTATCCAGATTTTAGGGTGGGGTGCCAGGCCCTAAGCCCCACAACGTGGAAGGGATAATTGTACTTGCCGTGTAACTCTGGGTAAGTCACCTCAGCCATCAGTGTTCTGGGGCTAGGCAGCTCTAGATCCAAGACCCTAAGTTTCAGAGAAGATATTAACCTTAATTGGTAAAGGGAGTTTCCTTACTTGGGAGCTCCTTGCACCAATGAAATCATTGTCCCCTGAGAGTGGAGATAATACTGGGAAAACATCTAGTTTTTCTCCCTTACAAATAAAACTAGCACTTTATTTTATTTTATTTTTAATAATATTTCATTTCACCCTCAATTACATGTAAATACAATTTTTAACATTTAAAAAACTTATTAATTCCAAATCATCTCCCTCTTTCCCCTCCTCCCTACCTGTGACAGTAAGCAATTTAATATTAATATATTAATTGATATGCAATCATGCAAACTATGTTTCTATATTAGTCATGTTGTAGCACTTGATTTTAGATAAATGCTTTTGATCATATTAACGAAGATGCTTTCCTCACCCATGTTGTTTAATGTTTTTATATGAATTAGTATCACAATTTATAAAAAGCTTTTTCTGTGTATATTGATATAATCATATGATTTTTTTGGTTATTAATATTATTAAATAAGCAAATAGCTTTTTCTAATGTTGAATGACCACCAGGAGAAATCCAACTTGGTCATAATGAAAATTTTTTTATGTATTCCTGTAGCCTCTTTTCCAATATTGTTTTTAATATTTTTGTAATGATTTTAATTAGTGATGTCAGCAAACCCCAAGCTGGGACAGATTGCTACCATTGCTACCATGCTGTCAAGGTTTCAAATACAGTTCTTGCAACAGACTGAGCCTTGTTCTTGAGGACCAAAATAGATTGGTACAAAGAGGTTCTCTACAAGTAGGCTGGCCTCTTGTTGATGAATTCTTTGACCATAGAAGCCACTGAAAAAAGAAAAATACAGAAAGATTCTCTGTGCAGTGATTTAAGTAAAGTGGCAGAAGAGGAAGCACAGGATGTGAAGAGTCAGAGTTTTTAGATCATCTATAACAGTAGTTCTCAACCTTCCTAATGCCTTGATCCTTTAATGTGGGCGTATCTGCATGTGGGTGGACCAGCCTGGAGACAGATAGAGGAGCAATGTCTTGGTTCCTAAGACCACTGGAAATATGTGTTTTCCGATGCTCTTAGGCGATCCCTGTGAAAGGGTCGTTTGACCCCCAAGGGGGTCGTGACCCTCAGGTTGAGAACATCTGATCTATAAACTTTACTTAACTAGTAGCTCTAAACCTGAGGTTCTTGTCCAATGGCCAGAGATCACACATACACCTGGAAGAGCTGAATCATATCAATATTGACAGTGTTGATGTAAAAGGAAGAAGGAAGGTATCGCTAAATGGAAAGATGGTTTACGAGTTCCCTTTGGAGAGCAAAATAAAGGAGTTGATAGTTTCGTTGTATATGCAGAGGGAAAACAAACAAACAAAAAACCCTCAAAAATCTCATGTAACATTTTATCTTATAATGAATTTCTCTTAATAATTATTTGCAAAAAAAAAAATCCACCTTGAAGATAAGTTTGGCTTATACTGTCTGTTGCAGAGGATAAAAAGTATCCAAATTTCACAACAAATTTAAGTCTCCAAACTCTATCAATGTGCTATTTGTTTCCGAAGTCTTTTTTTGTTTTTGAAGGGGGAAGGCAAAACAGTTGGGGTTAAGTGACTTGCCCAAGGTCACACTATTAGTGTCTATTCACTGCACCACCTAACTGCCCCCTTAAAGTCTTAATATAGTTTTAAAGTATTAAAGCACAAAGACTTTGAGGATACCCTATATATGTGGATGGTCAGTGACTTCCATGCAAAGGAAAGAAATGGTGAGAAATATATTGTAATATGTGGCTCATGAATAAAGAATAGGAAAGGCCAAAGACATGTAGACTATAAGAAACCTCATCGCTACACTTCAGGAATTTATTTTTCAAGAAAAGAATCAAAAGGTTCTGAGCTTGGTGAACACAGAATAATATAAAAATGAAATTAATTATGGTGGAACAGACAAGAAATTAATTGTTAATGATCTGTGATTTGTTGTTGAGACAGTTGTCTGGGTAGTCCAATGTCTGATCTCTTATAGCAAAGATAAAAATTAGTTAATAACTAGGAGAAAGAATAAAAATAAGGAAAATACATTTAAAATACACGTTTAAAATAACTCTATCCTGATCTATTCAAATAAGTTATTGATAATGCTTTCATAAAAAATAAGATATGGATGAAAGAAAGAACCTAGACACATAAAGCATACGTATGCTTTATTAATATGTTCATGTCACAAAAGGGGGAAGAATCAATGAATTGAATATTCAAATAAAAAACTTAGAAAAGCAATAACTTGGGGTGGCTAAGTGGCACGGTTAATGGAGCACCTGCCCTGAAGTCAGGAGCACCTGAGTTCAAATCCAACCTCAGACACTTACCACAAAAAACTTGCCAATTGCCCTACCTTCCCCCTCCAAAAAATGCAAACCTCCCCCCGTCAACCCAACAAAGAAAAGCAATAGCTCAAAAAAACTCCAAACCTCAAAAATCAAATAGATAGACGAGGGTAGCAGAGTGGTACAGTAGGTAGAGTTCTGGGCCTGGAGTCAGGAAGATACATCTTCCTGAGTTCAAATCTGGCCTCAGGCATTTAATAGTCTTGTGACCCTGAGGAAGTTGCTTAACGCCGTTTGCCTCAGTTTCTTCATCTGTAAAATGAGCTGAAGAAGGAAATGGCAAACTGCTCCAGTATCTTTGCCAAAAAAACCCCAAATGATGTCATAAAAATGTGGATGTGACTGAAATACAACTGCACACCCACAAATACCACTAAGGGCCAGTTTATGCTTTTATCTTTTTCATGGAATTTCACAGTCCAATAATTCATCATCTAGTGACCAACCCACTGGGGATGAACTGTATGTTATTTAGCTAGGCTGCTCTTTGTACGGTCAAAGCACTGTCACCAGGACCATATAGAGAGTCTTTTGTCATGATCAAACATGCAAGGACTTCAAGTCTAATGTCATAGATGGAGAACCCAGTGATCTTTCTGCACAATCGTGAGACATCAGGATAGAATTTTTGTAGAGGAATTTATGCATGTATCCTAGTAAAATGTTTATATAGTTAGTGATGCAAGTAATTAAATGTGAAGTGTAAAGACAGGAAATACAAAATTACAAAGGAGGACTGGGCATGCAACAGGCATGAGATATAGCAGATGGACAGCCCCAATACTTCTCTGGTTTCCCCATAATGTGAAAAGATGTGGAAGAAGGCCTGCAGAACCTGGCTAGAGTAGGATGGAGTCCCATGGAGAAATTGTGGACATACTGTCCATATTATGTCCAATTATGGACATACTGTCTTACTTGTTGGTCTCATCAACTCCTATGGCTTTAATGATCATCTCTATGCAGATGGTTCTTGGATGTGTCTGTCCAGTCTTACCCTCTCTCTTCACCTCCATTCTGGGATCCCCAATTGTTTCTTGGACTCTTAAACAGACATCTCAAACTCAACATGTTCAAAATAGAACTCATTGTCTTTCCCCCAAAGCCTCCCCGCTTCTCAAATTGCCTGTTATTGCCTTAGGGCACCTCCATCTTCCCAGTCATCCAGGCTCAAAATCTAAGTGACATTCTTGACTCTTGGCTCTGACCTACATATCGAAGCCGTTGCCGAGTCTCGTCATTCTCTGCCTTCACAACATCTTTTATCTGTGTCCCCTTCTCTCTATTGACATGGCTGTCACCCCAATATAAGCCTCATGCCTATATTACGGCAGTCGTCTGCCGGCTGGTCTCCCTCTCTTATCTCTCCCTACTCCAGTCCCATCCTCCACTTAGCTGACGAGGTTTCTAAAGCTCAGTGCTGACCGTGTCACCTTCCTACTCAATAAACTCCAATAGCTCCCTATTACCTCCAGGATCAAATTTTTAAAAATCCTCTGTTTGTTTTTTAAAGCCCTTTACACACTGGCTGCTTCCTCCTTTATTAGGATTTTTGTTCTTTACTATCCTCCATATAATTTATAATTCATTGACACTGGCCTCTTTGTTGTTGCTTCCACATGACTCTATTTACCCATTCTGGATCTTTTTTCTACCTGTCTCCATGCCTGGAATGTGTTCCTTCCTCACCTTCTTTTCCTGGGTTCCCTAGCTACTTTTTTTGAAGTGAAGAGGCAAGGCATTTGGAGTTAAGTGACTTGCCCGCGGTCACACAGCTAGTTAAATGTCAAGTGTCTGAGGCTGGATTTGAACTCAGGTCCTCCTGACTCCAGGGCCAGTGCTCTATTCACCGTGCTGCCCCTCCCAGCTCCTTTTAAGAGTCAGCTAAAATCCTATTTTATGCAAGAAGCTTTTTCTACTCCCATTCCCACTCTAGTGTCTTTCTCATGAGATTACTTCCATATACATACATATACAGAAATATATATCTCTATATATACATACACACACATATGTATTTGTTGTTGTTGTTTGTTCATTTTAGTCGTGTTCGACTCTTCATGACCTGGTTTGGAGTTTTCTTGGCAGAGATACTGGAGTACTTTGCCATTTCCTTCTCCAGCTCATTTTACATATGAGGAAACCGAGGCAGACAGAGTTAAGTGATCTGCCCAGGGTCACACAGCTAGTAAGTGTCTGAGGCTAGATTTGTACTCAGGTCTTCCTAACTCCAGGTCTGGCACTTTATCCACTGAGGTGCCTAACTGACCCATTTTGTGTGTGTATATATGTGTATGTGTGTGTCCATATATACCCATATACATGTATACATACACATATATGTATATGCATACCTCTATACACATACATACGTGTATATAGGTGTATGTACACACACACACACCTTGTACATACACAATTGTTTTCTTGTCTCTATTCAAAAATGAGCCCCTTGGGGGCGGAGCCAAGATGGCAGCGTACAAGCACCAAGGTCCCGCAGCTCCCACACAGCCACCCTAAACACCTAAAAATATGAATCTGAACAAATCCTAGGGCTCGCAAACTCACAAAAATACAGAAAACACATCTCTCGTGGAAGGCAGCTCGGCAGCAGGGGCTCATCGTGTCAGGACGTGAGCCAAGGCCAGCCCAGCCTGAAAGGGCCATGCAGCCAGGCTCCAGGGTAGTCGGGAGGAGTCGAGCCTCCAAAGCCAGAGCCAGGTCAGGCCCCAGGGCGGTCAGGTGAGTGGAGCCTCCCAAGCCACAGCGTGAGTCTACTTCAGAGAAGATCTACAGCACCTCCAGCAATCTTCACATCTACTAAGGCAGGATTAGAGGTCAGTGAAAGTGAGTGAAGCTTTCAAGCTACATTTGGGGGAGGAAAAGCAGCTCGGCCAATCTGCCCCCAGGGCAAGGAAGCAGTGGAGGAAGGGCAGGAACTGCTGTAACCTGCGGCTGCCCCCACTGGGCTGCTTCAGAGGCCCTGGCCTGCGTGTTGCAGAGGGGCTGAGTCAAATGATCACGGCCAAGTGTTCTTGCACTGAGCGGCCTGGATCTGAATCATGGTCTTGGGTGGTGGTCCTGGAGTGCGCTTTCAGCAAGCCAAAGCTGGGGTGGGGGGTTGCAACACCCCCCTAATAGCTCCAGTAGCTGGGAAAAACCCAGCGATTTGGAACAGAGCTTTCCCCCTGGAAGAAGAGTTTCACAAAGCTAAAATAAACCCAACCAACTACTTGACTGGCCAACATGAAGAAAAGGAAGCAAAATAAGAACAGCAATAAAACTCTAGAATACTTTTTTGTGGACAAAAAGGATCAAAGCATGGAACGGGAGGAAGACAACACAGTCAGAACTCCCACACCAATTGCTTCCAAGACACTTGAAGAATGCCTAGAAGCTATACATCAACTGAAAAAGGACTTTGAAAACCAAATAAGAGAATTGGAGGAAAAATTGGGAAGAGAAATGAGAATGATGAGAGAAAATCATGAAAAGAGAGTCACAACCTGACTGAAGAAAACAACACTTTAAAAAATAGATTAACCCAATTGGCAAAAGAGGCCCAGAAAGCCAATGAAGAGAAGAATGCCTTAAGAAGTTGAATTTCCCAGA
>CM053597.1:138692791-138753804 GCA_028646575.1 Pseudocheirus occidentalis
CCCCCCCCCCCCCCCCCCCCCCCCCCCCCCCCCCCCCCCCCCCCCCCCCCCCCCCCCCCCACACACACACTTTGAAAAACCCAGATGTTGATGCTTCCTTCTCTGGTAACTTGAATAGGTAATGGATGTGATGGTCAGATGGTTGGAAGCCCATCTGCTGATCTGTTTCTTGGTCTGCTTGTAACTTGGGTTTGTATTCTCTGGAGTTTAGGGTGGTGACTTTTCCCCCTGAACTAGGTAAATGAAATGTTTGTTTGATTAAAGAAAGATTGTCAACCCATTTTGAGTTGCTTTCCTTTTGTAAAGCACATCTAAGAACCTGTGCTAGCAGCTGCTCTAGGTATGCTAGGGTGCTTGCTGATACACTGAACAAGAAAGTTAGTCCAATCTCATTATCAGCTCAAAAAACTGAACTTTCAAAAATCAGGACTTTGGAAAAAGAGGGGAACTCTGGACCTCCCCAAATCATTGGTTATTAATAATAATTTTTCTCACTATGTACAGATAATTGCATAGAAATATAGGATAGAAATTACTTTTTTACTTGGGAGATTATGACTATCATCATAAGAAAAACAATTTCAAAATTAAGAAAATAATTATCAGATACCTACTATGTACAAAAACCTCTATACTAGATGCTAGAGATACACTGATTTTTTTTTAATGACCATCTACCCTCAAGGAGATTGCATTCTATTTGGGGGTGGGGATGATGATATGGCATGTATCCATATAAGCCTAATGTAAGATAGATGTGATAGTAGCTGTCATGGGCCAGCCTGACTCAAGCTGGTTCCCTAATACTTTAGTTCTGATACTGGAAAGAAGGAAGGAAATGAGATACTGATATGTTTTCAGCACTTAAAAAAAGTTATTTAACAATAACACTTAGCTTGGGTATCATCTCCATAATGAAAGCATCTAGTCAGTTGGGCAGAGTATGGGGTCCCAAATTCACAAGGAAGTCCTTTTAATGCCCTTAAGTTACCAAGGAACCACATCAACAGTCTGAGGTCACCAAGAAGTTGCTTGTGGTGCTGAGGCTTCAATCCCTTGGGCCAATACAAATCTGCCTTGCCTTTTAGGGAAAGAATTAGCCTATTCTGCAAAAAGGGGGAGTTTTGATTCAGGAGATAAGGATCAAATTTGACTTTTGTCAAGTAGTTCAAGTAACTAGGAAGTCACTAAACTGCCATGAACCTCAGTGTTCTCATCTGTAAAATGAAAAAATTAGACTAGATGATGTCCAGTTTCTTTTGACTCTAAAACTATGATGGAGGGGTAGGAGAGGAGGAAAAGAAGAGGGGGAGAGAGAGGAGAGAGATGGAGACACAAAGACAGAGAAAGAGAGCAAGTTCCAAGAAAATGCCAGAGCAACAGAGTATAGTGAGGTAGGCGGGAGGTGGATAAGAAGATCTCTCCAGCAACTGGCCTTAAGGAGTCTAGTGGGAAGGGCAGACTTTGGGAACTGCAGGTGCTAAGGACTAGATCTCTTCAATCTGGGAATCAGTTTGAGATTTAGGAAAGTATCCATTATCTCTGTGAGTATGAAGAAGCAGGAAACACTTTCCCAGGTCTTAACCAGGAATTAATGTAAAATGGAGCAAAGAATGCATAATCTGGAGTGCATCCTATATTCAATCATTTAAGGCTGCAGAATTGGATTATCGGAAGGTAGAAAACAGCAACTCTAGCAACCTAATCTGTAGCCATGGGACACGTGTGGATTTAATTGGCATCATTAAGCAGATGGCTCCCAGATTTATATAGCCAGCCCTTGCCTCTCTTCTGACCTCCAGTTCTGCATAAGCAATTGCCTGGAAGATAGCTACAACAGAATGTCCTGCAGGCAGCTTAAACTCAACATGACTAAAGCAGAACCTACTAACTATCCTCCCAAAGTTAACCCTCTTTCAAACATTTTTTTTGTCAAGGGCGCCATCATCTTTCAAAGTTACCTGGGTTTCCAACTTCAGGGTAATGCTTTACTCTTCCTTCTCCCTTATATTATAACTTTGTTGATTCTGCTTCCACAATATTCCAAGCATCCGACCCCTTCTCTCCATTCAGACACTACAACCCTAGTTCAGACTATGTTCCCCAGACTATTACAGTAGCTTCCTAATGATCTCCCTGCCTCATATCTCTTCCTCCTTCAATCCATCTTTCACAGTTACCAAAGTGATTTTCCTGAGCATAGATAGGACTATGTTATTCCTTTACTCAATAAACTCTGACAAATCCCCATTACCCCTGGACTCTAGGTCCTAGGGGACTAAACACAAACTCCTTAGAGTGGAATTTAAAGACTTTTACAATCTGTCTCCAACTTAATAGACATTACTGTGCATCATACACTCTACATTTGACCCAAACTGGTTTTCTTGCATTTTCTAACACATGACACTCCTAACTCTTTTCATTTACACTGATAATTCTTCAGTGCCTAGAGTGTACTGCTTTCTTACTTCCACATTTTAGAATTACCTTGTTTCTTTCAAAGCTCAGCTCAAATGCCACCAGTTACATGAATGAAACCCTTCTTGCTCTCCCTTGGCATGTAGTGCATTCCAAACGACCTCATATTTATTATACCATTTGTGTATGTGCATGCTGTCTCCCCCAAAATAATTTTAGCTCTTTGAGTATGTGGAATGTTTCATTTTTGTCTTCAAATTCCCAGGGCCCAGCCACAGCACTTGATAAACAGTCAGAACTTAAAATATGTTTATCATTTGCTTCGTTGATTGACTGAACTTGTGTCAAGCTAATGCCAAGACCAGGACTGGGCAGAAGAAAGGTGTATAGGAAGGAACCAAAGAGTTTAGCCAAGTGTCCTGTAGCTGTTGCTGAGGACCAGGGTAAACCATAAGAACCTTTATTATTTAGAAAACATCTGTTCCTGCAAACCCCTTACCTGCCATATTATGTGCTTTCCTATATCACTTCATGGTGGATGGAAAGAAATGTTTGCAGTTGAAGAAACAATGAAGTTACAAGATGTAAGGAGCCCATTGCACACCATGGAACCCCATGATTTTTGTTTGATATTATTCTTGTTTGTACTTACTTCCCTTTTACTGAGGAGAAAATTGGGAAGCATGGCAATGCTTAGAATAAAATTCAATTTAAAATAACTTTGAAAGACTTAAGAACTCCAGTCAGTGCATTGACTAACTGATTCCAGAGGACCATTGATGAAACATGTTACCCACCTCCTAATAGAGAGATGATGAACTCAAGGTGAGGCATACATTTCTGGATATGTGCCAATGTAGGAATTGATTTTGCTTGACTCAACATATGGGTTACAAGGGTTTATTTTTCTTTCTTTTCTTCCCTTCCTTCTTTTTTTCCTTCCTCTCTTTGTTTCTTCTTTCCTTTTTTCCTTTCCTTTCTTCCTTTTCTTTCTTTCTTCCTCCCTCCTTCCTTTCTCTCTCTTTTCTTTCTTTCCTTCTTGCTTCTTCCTCCTTCCTTCCTTCTTTCCTTCCTTCCTTCCTTCCTTCCTTCCTCCCTCCCACCCCCTCCCTTTCTCTCTCTCTTTCTCTCTCTCTCTCTTCCTTCCTTCCTTCCTTCCTTCCTTTCTTTTTTCCTTTTTTCCATTGGAAATAGAGCAGGAAGGTTAAGGAGATTAGTAATAGCTTGCCAGAAAAAAAAGCATAATAGGAGTTTGAACTACAAAGCTCAAGATGTTAGTCAGTTCTCAAAGAGGCAAAGTATTCCCTTTTAGCCCAGAGAATGATTTGGGATTGTCATGATCTTTGGGCCATAAGGTGAACACACACAGCGTTCAAGAGAGCAGACTGAGAGAAAGTAGTCAGAATGAAGGTGCAGTAGCAGCAGCTGAGGGGGGACTCCCCAGGCCCACCTGGGACTTCAGTACCTTGGTGGAAAGAATCAAAGGCCTAGGGACAACAGACATAAAGAAACTGAAAAGAGGGAGGAGCTGTAAGCAGAGAAGGGAGAGGTCAGGGTGGGTCATTGGGCCTATAAGCATCTCTGAACACAAGATCCACACTGAAACTAACAGTTGTGCTCAGCTCCTTGAGGACTGATGGAAGTTCCCCAGTGAGTCTTCTCTTTCTTTAATTTCTCTTCCCCAGGCTTAGGAAGCATGGACTGCATAACATATTTTGCTTACTTGTTTTACCTAAACGTTTCCTATATCCTCACCATATATGTGAAGGTAGAGGTTTGTTTTCTTTTTCATTTTTTAATTCTGAACTTAAATAGCAAAAAAGGGCATTTATATATCCTCAGAAGAAATTATATGAAACTTTAAATCTCTATTTTATACTGTTTCCTTTTTTAAAAAAGTATATAATAAATCCTACACACTACTTTCAAAATTCTTCCTTCTAAATTTCTTTCAGTTCTCTTGTACTCATTTTAAAAAAAAAATTGCAATGATACTCTTTTTGAAATCACTATTAATTTCCCTCTCACCTCCCATTCCATAAAAAAATGTAAGGAAAAAACAGCCTTTTAACATGTTAGTAAAGTCTTATTAGTAAACTAGTCCATACAGCGGCCATGTCCCAAAATGTCTGTCTCTTTCTGTACCTTGAGTCTTATCAAGATCATGTTTCATCATAAGCTCTGTGAAGACATGGTTGATCATTGTTATCAACAGAGTTCTTAAGTTTTTCAAAATTGTTTTTCTTTACAATTTTGTTGTTCTACTGATTCTGTTCTCTTCATTCTTCATTGGTTTAGTACTACCCGAGATTCTCTACCAATTATTTCTTTTGTCATTTCTTACTTTGTCTCATTTCTTACCTAGCCTCAATCACTGAATGGGTGTTGTCTCAGTCAAACTGAGACCTGGGAAAGACCTTAGCCTAAAAAGTCCATGGTCTCCCACTGCATCTGAGGCAATCTCCAGTCATCTTGATTTATATCTTGCCCCTGGATCCAGATAGCTCCCTCACTTAAGTCCAATTCATTTGCAAGTCATAGCATCCCCTTCCTGTTGCCATGGTTCTCATCAAGAATGAAGGACAAAGAACAACAGCTATATTACTTATCATGCAAAAACATTCTATTACACTAATATGCCATAATATGTTCAGATACTTTCCAAAAATCTAAAAGGTAATCTAAGATAGGGCTAGGTGACACAGTAAGATAGAGCCCTGGATCTGGAGTCACGAAGACTCCTCTTTATGAGTTCAAATCTGGTTTCAGACACTAGCTATATGACCCTGGACAAGTCATTTAACCCCATTTGCCTCAGTTTCCTCATCTGTCAAACAATCTGGAGAAGGAAATAACAAACCACTCCCACATCTTTGCTAAGAAAACCCCAAATGGGGTCATGAAGAGTCAAACACTACTGAAACAACTGAACAACAAGCTAAGATACTCCATCATAATCAGGAAATTTATTTTGCTTACAGCTATTCCCTCCCTGGCATTATCTTTCTTAATACCCTTTTCTCCCACCACCATCCAGCAAGTCACTGAAAAAGTCCCTGAGCCTTTTAAGTCAGAGAATTACAGAGCTCATCAAAATGGCAAATTCTGGGCTATACAAACCAGCCTAACCAGTTATTCACTCACTGGTATCCTGCATTGTTAAGTGATCAGAACAGAGCTCACCAGAGCTCATCTCTCAGGTTGACTCTATGCCAAGACATCATAATACAAAGTAGCTATAAAACCCCACTCTTGCTTTCTTCATTAAGCTAGAGGGGTGGCAGCAAAGAGTAACAGACTTGAGAAGGTCCACCTTTCTCCAAACTCTAGGTGGTACATAAAGGTAATAACTGTCACTGGCAGTCTTGGTCAGTGAAGTCAGTTTTCTCCCTTAACAATCAGGAATCATTCAACTGAAGCCTTCTTTCAACCGATTGCTTTTGACTCCCACTATTTCTGATTCCTACATCTTCATTTCCCCCCAGCTGCTCTCTTTGGACTGGATTTCACCATGGCCCCACAAAACTTTGTCACCAGGAAACTCATCATTTTTCAAGATTGCATCAGCTTTGGTACTCATATGCCTTCAGCACCCACTGCCCCTCTAGTTGGAAGGATGGGGTGGATCAAAGAACTCCTCTGAAAGCATCCATTTGAAGAGGAGTCTCCGGCCAGCCATGTCTTCATTTCCCACCAGCTGCACTCCTTGGACTGGATTCCATTATGGCCCCAGGAAACCTCACCACCAGGATACTGATCATCCTGTTATATAGGCTTCTAGGCAAGCCATGTCTTAATTTCCCACCAGCTGTACTCCTTTGGACTGGACTCCAACATGTCCCTAAGCTGGGTGTCTCCTCCCTCCCCCTTTCAGCTTCCGTTTGGAGATTGTCTTTCCCCATTAGAGTGTAAGCTCCTTGAAGGCAAGAGACTTTCTTTTTCATATTTGTATCCCCAGAGCTTAGTACAATTTTTGTAAGCACTTAATAAATGTTTAGTAACTAACTGAATGACAGCTCCAAGGGGATGATTTTTCGACTCATTCCTCTGTTGTTACTTTGCTTTTCTTCAGGTTCCCATTTGCTAGGATGGCTTAAATGACACCCTTCTGACCCTTAGTGTCTCACTTTTCATTTAGTCAAAATAAGTCAAATTTTCCTAATTGAATTAATAGTCCTTTTCAACACAATTTTCTTTCCTCAGTCTCCAAATGTTTATATGCTTTTTGAATTTAAAAAATGTCCACCTCTTAAGTTACAAAAAGTATGTGTGAATGATCAATTAACACAATGCCTATCACATAGCCCTTAATGAATGTTTGTTGATTGATTTACACTGAAAAATTAGGTTCCATAAGGATAAAATAGTTTACTCTCATTTTTAGAAACTTGGAAATTTTCTTCTCTAAGAGGGAAATTTTTTTTTATATTAACTGGTGGTATTACTATTTTTTTTTAATCTAGACCTGTGATATCAGTAGTGTGAGGGACACCTGATTGGGACCTGTTCAGAGCAACAGTTCCCCAATGGTTATTTTCTTAGAGAGATGCCCAGGGGCACTGAGAGGTTAAGTGGCCATACTGCTGTATATGTCATAGATAGAAGTTAAGTGACTTGCCTATGGTCACATAAATAGTTTATGTCAGAGAAAAGATTTGAAAGAAAAAAAGAAAGGGGAGGGGTGTGTGTGTGTGTGTGTGTGTGTGTGAGGTGGGGGGAGGAGGTGAGGAGAGTTCATGCATTATACTTTTACCAATGCTCACAGAACCATTTTTATGTCTGCTAAGATAGCAGCTGTGTGTGTGAGTGTATGTATACATGTGTGCATGCCCAAGTACTCTGCATTCACACACACACACGTTTGTTAATTACTACTCAAAGAGCCTGTCTCATTCTCTTCAAAGTCTGGCTCCTAGAAAATCCTGCACATGTTTCAGCTTTAGTCAAGACAGAGAGAGTCAGTGAAAAACTGAGATTGTTCCAATCAAGTCATAAAAGATATATAGACATGTGCTAGTCCTGAAACTGCCTTAAAATAGCCTGGAGTATTTTATACATTTTAAACAGTAACAGCAAAGAGTTTAATGAACTACCATGGCCAGATGGCAGAGAGTATCTGATTATCTCTGCAGAGAAACTCCACTGTAGAACAAAAGAGGATGATTCCCAAGGGCTTTGTGGGCAGCTGCTGGTACTGGGGCTCTCAAAGAATCCTTGAAAAACTTCCTCCCTCTGTAGCAGCTTCTGTGTGGTGGGCTAAGTGCTGGGGAAAGTCCACACTCTGGGCTAATCGATAGGACAACAGAAGTAGCAACTAGTGAGAGCAACTAGTGTTGGACTCAAATATCTTCCTTCCTTTGACATTTATGTAAAACTGGGAACATCTAGTGAGGCTATTCTGTCCCTATTGTCGAGGAACCATGGGGTGTGGGGTGGGGAGCACTGGCTCTGGAAAAAGGGAATGGACCTGAAACTTCAGTGGTTTAAGAAACTAGTCAGTAAGAAAATCCCTTTTCCAAAAAAAATAAAAATTAAAAAATTAAAAAGAAAAAAAGAAAAAAAATAAAATCCTTTTTCCTTTTTCCCCTTAAATAATATTTTTTCTAATTACATGTAAAGACAAATTTTAACATTCATTTTAAAATTTTGAGTTCCAAATTTTTTCCCTCCTGCCCTCACTACAGCCTTCCCTAAGACAATTTGATATAGGTTTTACATACATATATATATGTATATGTATATATATGTATATATATATACACATAGAAATATACATATAGGTAATATATATATGCAATCATGCAAACTATATTTCCATATTATTGTGTTGTGATTCCACAATTATTTTATGTGGATGTTATCCCACATATTGTGTTGTGAAAGAAGAAACAGACCAAAAGAAAAAAAAACATAAAAAAATAAAATGAATACAGTATGTTTTGATTTACTTTCCCTCTCCATCAGTTCTTTCTCTGAATGTGAACAGCAATTTTCCCAATGAAACCTTTGGAATTATCTTAGATCATTGTATTGCTGGGAATAGATAAGTCATTCACAGCTGATTATCATAGAATGTTGTTGATACAGAGTACAGTGTTCTCCTGGTTCTATTCACTTCACTCAGCATCAGTTTATTTAAGTCTTTCCAGGTTTTTCTGAAATCCACGTGCTCATCATTTCTCATAGCACAATATCACAAACCACAGCTTGTTCGGCCATTCTCCACCTGATAGACATCCCCTCATTTTACAGTTCTTTGCCACCACAAAAAAAAAACCGTTATAAATATTTTTTTTACAAGTACGTCCTTTTCCTTTTTTATTTTTCTTTAGATTTCTTTGTGATACAGACCTAGTAGTTGAATCAAAGGGTATGCAAAATTTGATCATCTTTTAGCCATAGTTCCAAATTGCTCTCCAAATGGTTAGAGCAGTTCACAACTCTACCAACAATGCATTAGTGTCCCTATTTTCTCATGTCTTTTCCAACATTTTATCATTTCCCTTTTAGTCAATCTAGCAGGTGAGAGGTGGTACTTCAAAGTTATGTTAACTTGCATTTTTCTACTCAATAGCGATTTAGAGCGTTTTTATCTGACTATAGGTAGCTTTGATTTCTTTATCTGAAAACTGCCTGTTCATAATCCTTTGACCATCTGTCAACGGGAAAATGACTTGTATTCTTATAAATTTGACTCAGTTCTTTATATTTTCCATATTTTTGAGAAATGAGGCCTTTGTCAGAGACTTTTGATGTAAAAAAAATTGTTTTCCAGCTTTCTGCTAGGAAATTCCTTTTCCAATTAAGATTGGTAACATCTCTGCAAATGAGTCAGTCAAATAGTAGGTATCAAGCACTAGGTACCAGGCATTGGTATCCCTAGCTAAGTGCTAAGGCTACAGAGAAAGATAAAAGATGCCCGCCCCCCACTCTCGAGGAGCTTGAAATCTGACTGAAACAAATATGGGATGCAAACAAGTCATATCCAAGATAAAACAGAAATAAACAATAGAGGGAGGACCCTAGAATTACAGGGGATTGGGAACACCTTCCTGAAGGTGGGATTTTCACTGGCACTTGAAGGAAGCCAGGGAAGCCAGGAGGTGGAGATGAGGAGGGAGAGACTTCCAGGCATGGGGGGCAGCCAGACAGTGAAGACACCCAGAATCAGGAAAAAGAGGGTCATATGTGGAGACCAGCTAGGAGGCCAGTGTCACTGGTCACAGAGTACATAGGGGGCAGGGGGTAGGTTTAAGATACAAAAAGTCTGGAAAAATAGAAAGGGTTTTAAGAAGCAGAGGATTTTCTATTTCGTCCTTGAGGTAACAGGGAGCCATTGGAATTTGTTGAATAGGAAGGTGATAATCATCAAACTCTGTGTTTTAGGAGGCTCAATTTGATTGTCAAATGGAGTGGGGAGAGACTTGGAAGAGAGGGACCACCCAGTAGGTATGGGGTGTAGCCAGGTGGTACAGTGGATAGAGAACTGGGCCTGGAGTCAGGAACACTTCTCTTCCTGAATTCGAATCTGGCCTCAGACACCTTCTAGCTGTGTGACCCTGGGCAAGTCACTTAACCCTATTTGCCTCAGTTTCTTCATCTGTCAAATGAACTGGAGAAGGAAATGGCAAACCACTCTAGTATCTTTGCCAAGAAAACCCCAAATGAGTCATGCAGTTAGACACAGATGATAAATGACTGAAGAACTACAAAAGGCTTGAGGTGATAAGGTTCTGCACCAGGGTAGCTGCAGTGTCAGAGGAAAGAAGGGGGCATATAAGAAAGATGTCACAAAGGAAGAAATGATAGGGCCTGAGCATTGACTGGATGGGGGTGCTGAGGGAGAGCGGAAGTGTGCTGGAACCAATTCAGACTGGCTTTAGAGACCTGACTGTTAAATTTTCAGTGTGAGAAGATACACCTCAGAAATTGGCAGACACCACAAATCAAGGTTTGAGCAACAGCTTTGCTGATTTCCTAGACAATCTCTTGTCTAGAGAATCACTTTCTTTGGAGAAAATGGTAACAATGCATATCCAGGATTTCCAGAAAGCCAGTTGTTAAATATTTTAGCAGCAGCACACTCCTGAGAGAAATAAAGGATGACATCTAAGTCATGAACCTGGATGAGTCTTAGAGAGTTGCTTAGACTTAGAGAACCAAAAGGTTAGTTGTCTTGCCCAGGGCCACATAACCGACACATGTTAGAAACAGGTGTTAAACCTAGACCTTCCTGGCTCTGAGACCAGGTCCTCCCTTCTCCCTTTCTTTTCCCTCCAATCCTGTTTATAATAATATCCAACATTTCCATAGCCCTTTGGGTTTGCTAAGTACTTTCCATCTTATTTGATCCTAGTAACAACCTTGGGACTAGATATTATTATCACCCCATTTTATAAATGAGGAAACTGAGGTCAAGAAAGGTTAAGTGACCTCTCCAGGGCTAGGCATCTGGTTAATATCTAAGGCAGAATCTGAATTAAGGTCACTGTTCCCCAAGTACCATGCTCTATCCACTATACTAGCAAGCCACCATGAAGCAGGACGTTTCCAAAGCAGCTGTGCTGAGGCTGGGACAAAAGGAAAGCTTGTCCTCCCTCCAACAGTTTTGGGTTAGTTGTGAATTAACATCCCCCAATCCTTGGCAATGGCCAAAAGGGCTGAGTGAGGATAAAGCTTTAAATAAGTCTCATTTCAAACAGATATCATTAGATTTGTTTTAATTGACCTTTTATTGTGGTAGCCACTTGGAGTTGGAAGATCTAGGTTTGAGTCTGTTTCAGATGCTGTCTATATTTCATATATACTTATATGTAAATACACATTTTATACACACACACACACATAAATAAAACAAGTTAACTTATGTAAACCACTTTGCAAACCTAAAGTGGGAAGAATAAATACAACCGCTCCCCCAAATTCAAGCCTTGGTGTGATTCTGTTAGTAACCTCATTTTCACTTTCATGTTGGCAGCTGAAGGCAGAGAGCTGACCTGGGTTTCCTCAGAGTCAGGCATGCACCCCAGGTCACACGCTTTTCATTAAGGAACAGTTCAACCATAGAGCCCAAGGGAGATTAGAAATGGCAGGTGGCCCCTTCCCTGGTTTTCTACTGTGGGAGGTTCTTCTGACCTCACTGCCCCTGCCCTCTGGTCCTGCCCAGCATCCTCACTTCTCTGATCTGTCATGGTTACTGTGTTAGGAACGATAACATATGATCAGAATTAATGTTTTGTTATAAAGAATTGTATTCAAGGGGCATCTAGGTGGTGCAGTGAATAGAGCACGGGCCCCGGGATCAAGAGGACCTGAGTTCAAACCCAACATTAGACACTGAACACAAAAACTAGCCATGTGACCTTGGGCAACTCACTTAACCCCAACTACCCTCAAAAAATCACACAAAAAAAGAGTTTAAAATAAAAAAGTTTAAAGTATTAAAAACCAAAAGAATTGTATTCAGAAAAGTTTCTTTTCAGCAATCTCTAGCTCTTTAAAGACATTGGCTTTTTAGTGATCGTGAGAACCTAACCCTGTATTTCCTATAGGTTCAATATATCAATATTCATGTTTTGATTTTTTTGTGTCATTTTCTAGAAACATTACCCCTGCAAAAGTTGAGGATTGATTGTATTTTTATAGTAAATACTTTGTGCCAAGTGCTTTATTATTTCATGTGATCCTCATAACAACCCTGGGGGTAGGTGCTGCTCAAAACATTTAAAACAGATGAGGAAACTGAGGCAAAGAGAGGTTAAGAGATTTGCCCAGGTTCATACAGCTAGTAAGAGTCTGAGGTGTGACTTGAACTTGGTTCTTCCTGATTTCAAGCTTCCTTACTCAGGTCTCCTTGTTCCTAAACACCTGGTTTTATCCACCGCCCTGCCTTTCATTCATCTAAAGACAAATTTTAAAACACTATATAAATGCTATCTATTGTCATATTGTTCTTTTAAATTTTTTTCTTTTTGCTTTTTGGAGGGCAATTGGGGTTAAATGACTTGCCCAAGGTCACACAGCCAGTAAGTGTTAAGTGTCTGAGGCTGGATTTGAACTCAGGTCCTCTTGGCTCCAAGGCTTGTGCTCTATTCACTGCACCACCTAGCTGCCCCTCTTATGTTGTTCTTATTAAATGTATACTACCATTTCCCCTGATCAACATAAACTCCTTAAATTCAAAGGCTGACTCGTGTTTTACTGTGTATTCCTAGCAGAGAATCATAGAATCCTTTATCTCGAGCTGGAAGGGATCTCACTCCAACACTTTTATTTTACAGATGATGAAACTGAGTTACAGATAGATTAGGTGACTAAGGATATAAGCCTTTGCAGCAGAATTGAACCACAGTCCTCCGACCCTATAGACTTTTCAATTCCTACCACACCGAGCATATCCACAATTATTTTGTTCTTTTATAAATCTAATATCCCAATTCACACCATCACTGGAGAACACATCTTGTATTTATAAGACATTGGCAGTAGCAAATATGTTTTGTTGTATGATTTTAAATAAGCCTTTTTTTCTCATCTGTGTTTCGGTAACACAGCATCTAATTTTGTTAAATGAAATGAGGGGAGGAATGGAGTTTGGAGATAAAGGGATTGCCAACTTTGTGTGTGTGTGTGTGTGTGTGTGTGTGTGTGTGTGTGTGTGTGTGTGTGTGAGAGAGAGAGAGAGAGAGAGAGAGACAGAGACAGAGAGAGACAGAGACAGAGACAGACAGAGAGACAGAGAGAGACAGAGAGACAGAGAGAGAAAGAGAGAGAGGAGAGGAGGGGGAGAGAGAGAGGGAGAGAGAGGGAGAAAGAGAGAGAAGACACCATTGGTGGAGTCCATTGATCTCCTTAGGGCAGTGGTTCTCAACCTTCCTACTGCTACCACCCTTTAATAGTCATATGTGAGTATGTCTGCATGTAGGCAGACCTGCCTGGAGACAGATAGAGGAGGTTCCTAAAACCAAAATATATGTTTTCTGATGGTCTTAGGTGACCCTTGTGAAAGGGTTGTTCAACCCCACACAGGGTCGGGACACACACGCTGCCTTAGGGGATTAACTCTGATGGTCAAGTTCCTGAGCATGCCACAACAGGGCACAGCATTACTGTCTATATTCTCCCAGTCTTGGAAACCTTGGCAAAACTTGAAGAGGAGAAGACAATTGTAGCAGTGACTGAGTTAGTGATCCAAAGAGTTAGAGCTTTGAGGTCTGCCCAGACCCTGGTATTTTATTATACTTTAAATTCATCCCTAATGCAAATGGCCAGAATGAGACACCAAAAATCATCCCTGCCAAAAAACGGGAGCAGGAATTTGTATGTAAACATGACAATCATTACCACTGATACGACCTCTGAATAGTAGGCAAATTCCTTCTTTTTTAGAGTTAAGTACATTAACAATGCCATAATCACTGCAAAAGAAAAGGACAATCAAAGAATTTCTGAGTCTGAGTTCAAGGCTTAGCCCTTCTTAGCTACATGACCTCTCCTGAATCATGAGTCATTACTGTTACCAGACACTGAAATGTAGCTACAGAATAAGAAAATATTCTGGCTCTGAGAGAGTGAGAAAGGTTTTCTTCTCCATAATCTTGTTCCTAAACTATCTCTGTTTAGATGTTATGGCACCCTGGAAATGAATAGACAAGTAGATAAAATTATTTTCAGGTAATTTTGATGAGAAAATATTTAAATAAATTTGCAGATGGCATCTCAGATAATTACAGTGTGAAGAACATTATGGTGCAACACTGTTTTTCAAAGATTCTTCTATACACAATCTATGCCCAGATATAGATCATTTAACTTCTGAGTTTGTAGAGACCTCAGAGATTATCTCCCTAATATCTCATCTAACATAAGAGTATTGGATTCACAGCTAAAACAAATGAACAATGAGACTACTTTTGAAGACCCTCCCCCCACTCCAGTGCCATCAAATTTGCTGCCTCCTTAGGTAACCCATTACATTTGTGGATAACTTTAAATTGTTAACAAGTTTCTCCTTATATTTATTGAGCCAATATATACCTCTCTTCATCTTCTACCCATTGGTCTTCTATCTTTTGGAACTATAATGAATACATCTAATCCCTCTTTCACATGATAGTGGCCTTCAATAATTATTTATTTGGGGCACAGAATGTGTAAGAATTTTGTGCAAGTTGGTCCCCACCAATACTTGAAGATAATTATTATATTTTTCACTACCTCATGCTTGAATAAGTCTTCTCATTTTCAGGCTGAATGGTTTCAGTTTTGTTAACCAATTTTTTTGAGTAAACACACACTATTTTTCAACATTTACTTTTATAAAATTTTGAGTTCCAATTTTTTTTCTCCCTCCCTCCCTTCTTTCCCTCCTCCCTAAGATGGCAAGCAATCCAATATACTCTATTCATGCACAAACATATTAAACATATTTCCACAGTAGTCATATTGTGAAAGAAGAAACAGAACAAAAAGGAAAAATCACAAGAAAGAAAAAAAAGAAAATGGTATGCTTCTATCTGCATTTAGACTCCACAGTTCTTTCTCCAGATACAAATAACATTTTCCATCTTGAGTCTTTTGGAATTGTCTTAGATCATTGTATAGCTGAAAAGAGCTAAGTCTGTCAAAGTTAGTCATCATGCAATATTGCTGTTACTGTATACAATGTTCTCCTGATTCTGCTCACTTCACTCAAAATCAGTTCATTTAAGTCTTTCCAGGCTTTTCTGAAATCATCCTGTTCATCATTTTTTTTTTTTTTTTTGCTTTTTGGAGGGCAGTTGGGGTTAATGACTTGCCCAAAGTCACACGGCTAGTTAGTGTGTCAAGTGTCTGAGGCCGGATTTGAACTCAGGTCCTCCTGACTCCAGTGCCGGTGCTCTACTCACTGTGCCACCTAGCCGTCCCCCATCATTTTTTATAGCACAATAGTATTCCATTATATTCATATACTACAACTTGCTCAACCATTCCCCAGTTGATGGGCATCCCCTTGGTTTCCAATTCTTTGCCATCACAAAAAGAGTTGCTATAAATATTTTTTGTATATGTAGGTCCTTTCCCATTTTTACAATCTCTTTGGGATACAGAGATAGTAGTGGTATTGCTGGATCAATCAACCATTCTTTATATTTCACTTATTGCTCACCTTCCTCTAGATGTATTCCAACCAGTGTGAAGAGGAATAAGGTTTTTCAGGGATTTCTAAGAAATCCTTGGAGGGTTCTTTAGTCTGAAAAGAATTCCCAGACTCAAGCAATCTTGTAAGTCAGGATTGTAAAAGTTTGTTGTTACGCTTTGTAGTGGGCAGGGCGGGTTAGGGGACCTACAAACGGCAGGAGTTAAAGATACAGGTAATAAAGTGAAAAAACCATAAATCTGGTATCACTTATGCTAACTAGGTGAGCAAGGGTGGGATTAGGGATGAGTTAAGGAGTGGTCACTTTTTATATCAACTGCGCAGTTGTATTGCCCATAATTCACTGGGAGAAAGCCCATGGTGGTGGTGGGGGAAGGGCTGCTAACAGGAGGTGTGGTTTTTGCCTTGAAATGTCACTAAGTCAGCCAGCGGTCAGGTCTGACTGAGAGGTGTCCAGTCTGTTACCCATCAATGTCCTGTTTTGAAGAGGAGCCCAAAGAGGGTTAGGGCTGCCTGAGACCCCAAAATACCAACATGCTGGGTCCTGCTGAAAGAATTCCACTCAAGTCTTCTCAGCCAAGGAAAAAGTAAAGTTTATTGAAAGTTCAAGTTCCCCACGTGGGGTGCTAGGCCATTTAAAGGTGCTCTCACAGAACAAGTCTCTACTAAGTTATTTCATGGCACTCTCACAGAGCAAAGTCTATACTAGGCTATCCCATGGCGCTCTCACCCACCTGGAGGGAAGATGGGATTCTATACACAGAAAGGTTGTGGGAGGAATCTAGGGGTGGTCCAGAGGAGGAGATTGGGGAGGGTCTTCAGGAGGAGTCAGATGAGGTCAGACTCCAGTAGGGAGGGCCATCAGACTCCAGTAATGAGTGATTAAGGGTGGGAAGTTGCTGGAGGCTACCTGGAGACCACGGACAATGGTGGACCAGGGGAGTTCAAGGGTGGGACTTGGGCAGAGCCACATCTCAAGGCTCATGACCTCAGGCAAATGTCTTCCCTGGGAAGGTTTACTTTCCCAGAGCCTGTACCTCAAAGAATCAAGGAGAGCTCAAAAAGGGGGGAGGGATCCCAGAGCCTACACCTCATCAGTTTGACAAGATGGATGTTGGTAAGCCAGACTAATTGGGGATCCAGGATGTGCCTAATTGACAAGGAGTTAGCTTACCAATAGTGCATTGAAGGATTCATAGGTGCAGCTGGCCACTAGAACAAGTTCTCTAAACTTAATGGATTGTTTATAATTGCTTTTGTGTAGGATTCATAGGTATAGCTTGTTATTGTACCAAGCAGGGATAGACAGTTCATGAGTTGTAGCTAGGCAAAGTGCTGGTTCAGGGGAGGGGCAGAATTAATGGTTTCAGGCTAGGGGAAATGCAATTTTTACAACTTGGTTTCACAAACTGATATTACAAATATAGGTACCCAAACACAAATATAATTTTACAAATTGAAGTCACAAGTGAATGTTACAAACAAAGGCACCCCAGCACCCCATCAAGTGTACTTCAAGAAATAAAGGCACAGGAGGAAGGAAATTTTACTTCCACATAGACACTCTACTTCTATTAATATAGCATAAGTTTGCATTCTAACAGAATTTCTGTGCTAATGCCTTACCACAGTGCTGAAATGAACCTTGAATTATAAAAGCTACGCCATCAGAATACAAGCACTGTCAACCCTGCCCTCAAGAAGCTCACATTCTAATAGGGGCAGGACAACAACGTATCTATGTACATATAAGATATGTATATTATAAATGGGAGGTAATCTGAGAGGTTCTAGTTGGCGGAACTAGGGAATTCCTCTTGCAGAAGTTGTAATTTGAACTGGGTCTTAAAGGAAGCTAGGGCATCTAAGAGGCAGAGGTGAAGAGGATGAGCATTCCAGGCGTGGGTCACAGCCCAGAGATGGAGAGCTCTGTCTGAGAAACTCCAGGAGACCAGGATCTTAGAATAAGAAGAGGGGAACAAGGTATAACAAGATGGAAGTGTAGGAAGGAGACACGTTGTAAAGGACTTTGAATGCCAAACAGAAGATTTTCTACTTAATCCTGAAGATAATGGAGGCATTGGGCTGGGAGCTGCGTGTAAAGTCAATAAGATTTAAGATCTTCCTGGCCCTGTAGTAGGCCTCCAGTGCAGCCCGTTAAGGGAAGTTTGCTTAGGGAGGCTTGCTTGTAGGAAGGCTTTCACACCTTTTGCTAATTTCTAATTAGGCCCTGAGGGTTGTGTTGCCTTCTGGCTCTAACAAGTGTATAAATACTCTGAATTGGTATTTTGCTTTGGGGGTTTGCTTATGAGAAGGATTTTGTGATTCCTTGGTTGAGATTCTAAGTTGACTGTATGTTCAAAGCATTGCTCAGATGTAAAGACTCTCCATCTATGTAAAGTGAATAGCAATGTTGCTTTGCTTCAGGAAGTTAGAGCCCTGTCTGTTGTTCTTTATTTCTCTGAAGTTCAAGGTGCTGACTTTCCCCCTAAATTAGTGAATGTAATTTAAAAAGATTGTTAACCCCTTAAACAGCTATCTTTCCTAGTAAAGCAGATCTAAGAACCAGTGCTAGCAGCCATCCTGGGTGTGCCAGTGTGGTTAACACCACATGGTGACATGGTCAGACCTGACCACATTTTATGAAAATCACCTTGACAGCTGAATGAAGGACAAATTAAAGCTGGAAGAGCCTTATCTCACATGAAGAAGTGAAGTGGAGGAGACAGTAGCAGAAGGCATCTGAGTCACGTGAGATGAGGAGGAGGAAAGAGTTCTTAGTGAATGGTCTCCAGTTGTTTGGTAAAGTCTGAGGAAAAGTCCTCGGGTGTGGGGGTGGGAGGAGACTACAATGGAAGCCCGAGGAGAAATGAAAAGGTTTTACAAAGCCATTGTGGTGAGTAGCTTAGAGCCAGGGCTGTTGTGAGATTCAGATGAGAAAATGAATATAAAAGTACCTTAAACATTAAAAGCACTATAATAAATGTCAGTACTCGTTTATTATTATTGCTGTTTTTGTTAAATCTTATTATCATTTTTGTTGTTGATAGTCTATAGTAACCAGGCCTCCAGTCTGGTGGTGATCTCATTCTCTGAGCCTTCTACTATACTCCTGCTTCAAGTACTTGAAGAAATATTTGTGGAGCAGTACAGGGGTATTGTTGGTAAACTCACTTCTGGGAGAATGGGGGAATATCTGACCATATACTTCAAAGTTCAATCTGCATTATTAGCACTTAAATCCAGATAGTCAACAAGACAGTAAGTCAAGACCTGACTCATAGGTTGCCAATTTCTCCTGACACTGAAAATTTAATAATGGTCATTAGCAAGTTGTTTAGAATTGGCTCCAGCACACTCTTGACTAAAATGCTGAATTCTCATTTGAAAGAATGAAAGGGCTAGAGTTTTAAGGGAAACGATGATTAAAAAAAAGTAAAAATGGGGGCAGCTAGGTGGCGCAGTGAATAGAGCACTGGCAAAGCCCTCTCCTTAAGGACAGGAGAGACAATATGCAAATAAATGTGTGTATACAGATATATGTATATACACCTATACACACTATATATGTATGTGTAAAATAAAAGGAAAGACAATCTTTTGGTAAATATTCATTTATTAGATTTGTTATTGGTTTGGTTGGCACATAGTTGGTCAAAATAGCTTTAAAGATCCTTTATTCTTTTGTTGCACAGTCTTTTTTTCATTTTCATACTGGTCATTTGGTTTCTAGAGAATTTAACCTAATTTTAGAGAAAGAATTTTAATAAACCCTAAATTAATAAATTAACAATAAATTATACCAAAATTTAAAGAACAATTAATTATAGTATTATATAACTTGTTTGCCAAAATAGAAAAAGAAAGGATCCTAACAATTTTCATCAATGACATGGATATGGTCTTGGTATGTAAACCAAGGAGAAGTGGAAACAGAAAAAGAAAACTATAGATCAATATCCCTAATGAGTATAGATGCAAAAATTTTAAATAAAAAATTAGCAAAGAGACTAAAACAACAGATCACAAAAATTATATGCTATGACTAGGTTGAATTTATAGTCAGTTTGATATTAGAAAAATGGCAATCATGTCAATAACAAAATTAAATAAATCACTTAGTCATATCAATAGATGCAGAAAAAGTTTTTCATACCCATTTCCTTTTTTTAAAATGGGAACAAATAGAAGCAAATGGGCCTTTCCTTAAAACGATTCACTTTCGTTTGCTGTTAGTCTTTTGCTTTCAAAGAAGACCAATGACATCACAATGTTGGTGTCAGTGTACAGTGTGTTTGGCTATGGCTGATCAATCCAATATAAGTTTGGAAGACACTACCACAGACTGGACACAAGTGATCCATTAGAACACTTTGGATGGAATTGGTTCTGTATTTGCGCAGTTCATGTTTCCTTTGTGATTCCATGATTCTCCTTTGTTCATAGAGTACAGTGCCTTCTTTGATTTGGGCATACCATGCTGGACAGTCCTGTGACAACATTTCCCATGTCTCACAGTCAATATGAAAGTCGTTCAGAGAGACTTTGAGAGTGTCCTTGTACTACTTCTGACCTCCATATGAGTGCTTGCCTCTCTGCAACAAAGTTTGAATGGCTGGCAGTTCAGCTTTAGAGAGGACCAGTGTGCTATAACTTATCTTGCCGGGCGATCTTCAGGATATTTCTGAGTCAGTTTAAGTGAAAGCAATGTAGTTTCCTGGCATGGTGCTGGTAGAATGTCCAGATTTCACAGGCACACAACAGGATAGTCATCATGATAACTCTGTAGATTTTCAATCTGGTATGCAGTTTGATGCCTCTTCTCTCCAACACTTATTTAAAACCAAGAGCTACTATTATTTGAAATGGAGATTAACTAGAATTCTTTCATATAAATCCAGGGTTAAAAAAAGCATGTCCAATCCAACATCTGGAACTTTGAAAGGGTGAGGGGCTGGTATTATGTATTAATGAAAAGCTTTCTAATTGAATGCAATACTGGAAAAGCTGATAAACATAGAGGTACTGAGGAAGAATTAAGTTTATATAAAAATGTGAATGGCTAGGTGACTCAGTGAATAGAACACCAGCCCTGGAGTCAGGAGGACCTGAGTTCAAATCCAGCCTCAGACACTTGACACATACACTAGCTGTGTGACTTTGGGCAAGTCATTTAACCCCAACTGCCCTCTAAAAAGCAAAAATGCCCCACAGTTTATATAAAAATGAAATACATCTGACATATATAGCTGGTGGCCAGAGAGGCAAGAACTTTTCAGAGCTGTCAAGTCCTGGGGATCCAAGCTACCCTCCATCCTACCCAGACACCATGTGTCCATGAACACGTCACTTCTGTCTCCTTTGTGCTTGCTCTTTTCTGATCTTAGGTGAATTAGTATTCTAAGAGGGAAATATCCAGCTGACTCTGAGTTCAGAAGATCCTTTAGAGCCATCAAAAATCCCACCAACTCCATTTGGTGACAATGGCTTCCAAAGTAGTAGTGAGTGATGGCAGAGGAAGTGAATATAGGTGGCTTCTTTGAATGAAACTTATATTACCATCCTGTTTAAAGTACCATAATAATTTATAAAAGGAAATGACGTTTGAGGTTTCTATAGTAGAATTGTAATAGTAGTTAGCATTTATGCAATATTTTAAGGCTTCCAAAGTGTTTTTTATGTTATTTTATTAATAGATATTTTATCTTTTGGCCACATGTGTATACCTTATATGCAAGTCTTCTTTGAATTCTTTACTAATTTTTTTAATATGGGATCATTATGAGAAATACTTCATTTGGCCTTAACCAATTTTTACCTAGAGTGGAGCTTTACCTGAGAACAACCTTCATTTGAGTTGGCCACCTTAACTTGCTAGAGCCCCTCAGGGTTACTCCTAGAAGAAGCCTCTCTCTGGGAAACCAGCCTGCAAATATGGGCACCAAATTAGAAGAGTGAGCTCAGAGGGGTTACTACAGTAATATATAAGCTTCTTGTATGTAGGGCTTGTTTAATTGTACTATTATTCCAAATGGCTATCAGAGAACCTGGCATACAGTAGGAGCTTAATAAATGCTTGTTGCTTGATTAACTGCAAACCCCCAAAATCTGGAACATGATTTGTTGATCATGTTCACCACTTGATCACCCTTGGTTAATCAGGGGACTGTCAATTAACCAATAAAAATGATATGGACTCCAAGGAATACTTCAAATCACTTAAGGCATTTAGAGCCTTATCAAGGCAGGAACCCTTAGATAAGCCAGCAGGGATATGATCTGATTCTCCAGTAGTTGCCTCAGAGATTATCTTGGGTTCATTTGTGTCCCTTCTGTCATATCCAAGGCAACAAATTGGATGTCTTATTATATGAGATGTGGCTAAACTCTTAAAGTCTGGGGGCTGGCATGAGATTGAGCCTTTGCTATGCAATCTTAGTTATAGCATCATTCATTGATGCTGATTATTTATTTATGACAAGCATTACTTAGTTTGAATGATTTAACAGGTCATCTCATGGAAGAAAAGGGAAAGTCCAGTAACAGAATCTATAATGAGTAGAGGATCCTTTTCAGCAATATTGTTTTAAGAATGACTTTGAATGACTTAAGTAATTTTGTCAACTATAAATACACAAATTAAAAATGAAGGACATACGAAAAGAGATGCTATCTTCATCCAGAGAAAGAACTGATGAATATAAGTATGTATAGAATGATTTTACATAAATATGTATATACACACACACATAACCCTATTTGTGTCTAATGGTAGGTAGGGAGTGTGGAGGGAAGGAAAAAAAGAAAATGTACCCAATAACTTTATTAATATATTTTAAAAGCATAGCAAATTGTATGTAATGGGTTTGTAGTTTCATGTGCAATTATATTTTTTATTATACCATGTTATAGAAATGCTTGTTTTATTTCATAAATTAAAAATAAAATAATTTCTTAAATTTTCTTTTTCTATTAAATTATTTATTCTTAGTATTCAACATTCACTTCCATTAAATTTTAAATTTTTCTCCCTCTCTCCCCAAGATGGCTTGCAATCTGATATGGGTTCTGCACATACATCTCCATTAAACACATTTTCACATTAGTCATGTTGCATAGAAAAATTAAAACAAATGGGAAAAACCATGAGAAAGAAAAAAATCAAAACAAAACAAAACAAAAAAGAAAATAGTCTGTTTCATTCTGCATTTTGACTCTCTAGTTCTTTCTTTGGATGTGGCTGACATTTTCCATCTCCTGACCTTTGGAATGGTTTTAGGTCCTTGCATTGCTGAAAAGGGCTGAGTCTATCAAGATTAGTCCCTGCGCACTGTAGCTGTATTGTGTGTACAATGTTTTCCTGGTTCTGCTCCTCTCACTCAGCATCAGTTCGTGTAAGTCTTTCCAGCTTTCACTGAAGTCTACTGTTCATCAGTTTCTTATAGCATGATAGTATTCCATTACATTCATATACTACAATTTGTTTAGCCATTCCCCAATTGATGGGCATCCCCTCAATTTCCAGTTCTTGCATACCACAAAAAAGAGCTGCTATAAATATTTTTGTACATGTGGGTCCTTTTCCCATTTTTATGATCTCTTTGGGATACAGACCTAGAAGTAGTATTGCTGGGTAAAAGGGTATGGCCATTTTTATAGCCCTTTGGGCATAGTTACAAATTGCTCTCCAGAATGGTTGGATCAGTTCATAGCTCCACCAACAAGAATTAGTGTTCCAACTTACTCATATCTTCTCCAACATCGATCATTTTCCTGTTTTGCCATCTTAGCCAATTTGATAGGTGTGAGGTTGTACCTCAGCATTGTTTTGATTTGCATCTCTCTTAATCAATAGTGATTTAGAGCATTTTTTATATGACCATAGATAGCTTTAATTTCTTCCTCCGAAAACTGCCTGTTCATATCCTTTAACCATTTATCAATTGGAGAATGTAAAACAAAATTTTTCAAAAATGTGTGAAGAACAAGAATTTAGCAGTGATACAAACATAAAATTAAATGTTTTTGTTCCAGTAACAATAGATAGCATTTTTATAATGTCTTAAGTTTACAAAGTATTTTTTTGTGTTACTTCATTTGATACTCAGCCAAGTGATCCCTGTGCATGCTGAAAGGGATGGCTGGTTTGGGGGACTTAAAAATCTCTTACCAGGTTATCAGGGAACTGAGACATGAGGAATTTGAATGATTTAGGGGAACCATAAATCTGAATTAGAACTCATGACCCTAAACAACATATTTCCTTGGTGTTGCTCATGAAATTTTTTACTAAAATATTTGGTATCGAAAGAGGATATGAAATTTATGTAGAAAACAAAAATTTCATAAAGTAATTTTGAGGATGGAATCTTAGATGTAGGACTAGGAAGGGCCTTAAAAATCTTTTAGTCCCAACCTTTCCATTCAGTCTTACAAATGAGAAAACCCAAACGTTGAGTGACTTGTCCAAAGTCATACTTGTCCAAAGTAGTGGAGTTGGTATGTGATCCCAGAGAATTGAAACCCTGCCTCTGCCACTGACAACGTGACTTTGGATAAGTCACTCCTCCTCATTTCCTCCTTAGGGAAATGAGGTAATAGGATAAAATGATTTCTAAATTCCCTTCGGATTCTTCATCTATGACCTTCTAATCCTTTGATGAGAAATCATGTCAGGACACCAAAGTCTAAGAATAAAAGATTTCTCATTCAAGTGATTTTGCATCCTACAATTAATACATTTTCACTATGAAGGCGCCAAGAAGTTATCTGATGGATCCTAGCGAACAGAGCAAGGCTGTAATTCCTGCACTCAAAAATGCTATTCACTTGCACTTAGTGTTTGTCAGATTCTCCTTCTGTCTTCTGGAGGGAAGAAATTCATTAGGGCTGAGGCTCACTTGGCAGCTGGACAGGGGTGTGTGTGTGTGTGTGTGTGTGTGTGTGTGTGTGTGTGTGTGTGTGTGTGTGTGTGTATGCACATGCACACACACATGCACACGTGTGCTTGCATTCTCTCATCAGCAGCAGGTGGGTTAAATCCCTTTTCCGGTGCCAAAGAGCTTTGAGGAAACAATTTTCTGGTTCTATCACTGAGTCCAAAAAAGTGCAGGTCTGTAGTCAATCTCATCTCACCTGCAGAGCAACAACAGGGCCTCCATTTTAATACTGCTAGGCCAAAAGAGTCTTTGGCTATTTATTGGACACCAGAGTGCACTAAAGAACATTATTCTTCAAATGCTGCATTTTCTAGGTAACAAAATGGGACACACCATCAAACTAGAGGGAAGCCTTTTACAATAAACCTCCTGCTATCAAGGAAGAGACTGAAGGACCGTATTTCAGGAAGCCAAACTAAAAGAGTTGGACAGGGAAGAACAGGCATGATGAATGAGCGGGAGTGCAAAATTTACTGCAGAAGAACCAGGGAATGATATTAATAGCCGACGTTTATGGAGTGCTTTAAAGTTTGTACAATAATCTCACCTATTATCTTATTTGGTTCTTACAATGCTGTGAGGGAAGTGCAACAGGTATTTTTCTCCCCATTTTACAGAAGCTCCTGGAAATTAAGGGGCTTACCCATGGGCACACAGCTAGTAAGCATTAAGCAGGAGTGGAACCATTGTCTTCCTAACTCCAAATACAGTAACCTCTCTGCTACGAAGAGGAAGCTAGATGGTGAAGTGGATAGAGCCTGGGCTTGGAGTCAGGAAGATCTGAAATCAAACTCAACCTCAGACATTTATTAGCTGTGTGACTCTGAGCAAGCCACTTAAACTCTGTCTCAGTTTCCTTAGGATAATGATAAGCACCCACCTTCCAGGGTTGTTGTTGGATCAAATGAGATAATATTTGTGAAAAGCATTTAGCATGATGCCTAATGCACATATAAATGCTTATTGCTCCTTATACTATGCCATGTGGCTTTACAATAAGCCAGCCAAAGGCAAGAACAATTGGCAATATTGTCGTTAAATCCACCCCACTACCTGTCTTGTTTTAGTCTGCCAGGACTTCCCTTTTCAGTCTATAAACCACTGTGGCAGTCTTCCCTTTAGAGGAGTCAGAGATTAGGAGGAGACAGTAGGAGCAGACCTTGGAGGATAGTGGGTATCCAGACATTGGGTTTGCCTGGAGAACCTGTACATTTACACATATATTCCTTTAAGCAATTTGATTCAATCTAAATTTATTGAGTACCCCTTCTATGTAAAATTTTAATTTTAATTTTTAGTTCCAAACTCTCTCCTTCTTTCCCCCTGCATTCCCACACTCATTGAGAAGTCAAGAAATACAATTTCCATTATACATATGGAATTATCCTGCCATGTAAAGTTAAGGGAGGAGGAAATGAAAATTTTATTTCATTAGAATGTGTTGCTTTTGTAACTATCCTATTGGGTTGGCTTTGGTTTTTACTACAAAAATGTAGTGGTTATAATTATTTTGGTCAAGTGCTTTAAAGATTAATATTGAAATTAAAAGATAGAAAATCTTGTGGTGTGTAAAGTATCCCTGAGAATAGGAGTTTAGGGGTTCAGTGCCCAGTCCATTCCCAATGGCTCATTATATTAATATAGCAGAATTTATTTAGCCATTCCCTAATAAATGGCCATATAATCTGCTTTCAAAACAAAAAACCCAAGAGCAAAAATTCCTTTATGCTTCCTAAGTGTCATTTGCCTCTTTGGAATTCTTGTCCCATAATGGGAATTGCTGGGTTAAAAGGTTAAAAGGCCATTTAGTAACTTTTCTCATATAATTCCATATTCATTTCCAGAATGATTGGACCAAATCATAAATCCACGAATGGTGCATTGGTGTGTCAATCTTCCCACAACCCCTCCACTATTAACTATTTCCATCTTTAATCATCTTGACCAATTTGATAGGGGAGGCAATATCTCTGGATTGTTTTGGTTTGTGGTTTTTGATTACTAGGGGTTTGTAGCATTTTATGTGTTTATACTAATTTGTATTTTCTCTTTTAAAAGCTATTCCTATTCTTTGATTATTAGAGAGTGGTTTATATATTTTTCAGTTCTCTCTACATTTTTATTTATTATTTATTTTTGGCAAAAAATATTGTCTATTTTGACTTTCACAATCACTTTCATTTTTTCTTTGGTTATAAATTCTCTGGTCATCAAGCTTCCTTGTCTGTAAAAGGAGAGAGTTGAACCAGGTCTCTAAGGTCTTTCCTAGTCCTAGATCTATAATCTGGTGATTCTATGATTTGTATGGACTAAGGCAGAGGGAAGTAAGCAAAACCACTAAAATAATATATAACATGATTATAAAAATAAAACCAAGCCAAATGTTGTGTAATTATAATGATTGGAGAAAAGATGAGGAAATACATCTCCTTTCTTTTGTTGGAGAAGCGGGGGACTATGGATATGGAATGTTATTATGCAATGTTTTGGCCACCATGTTTGTTTTTCTTTGTTACAGAGAAAGGCTTACCTGAGGGAGAGGCATTGGATTGGACTGAAGGGTATATATTAGCATATAAATGTGGTGGGACCTCAAAAAACATTGACACAACAATTTTAAAACTGCTTAGCAAAATTTATCAGCGGTATCTAAAAACAGAGTAATTACACAAAATTCATGACATTTTCAAAATTTTAAAATATATAATTATCAAATTAAAAAATTCAAATACATCATGAATTTTAAACTAAAATTTGGGAAATAATTCTGTTAACAGGATGAAAGGAAAAGCCTAAATGATCAAATGTAACTAAAATTTTTAAATAGCATTTTTAAAATTGATAATTTGTACAGTTTATGCTCTGAAAAGTTATAAGAAGGCAAATAAACCCCAAGTAACAATAAACTATATTGTGATGTTTTTTGTTTATAAATATGATTACTAAGCAGCTATGTTCATATTTGCCTTTTTAAAAGTGAAGTAACTAATATTAAGTGGAGCCGTAGATAGAGTGCCAGACCTAGAGACAGGAAGACTCCTCTTCATGAGTTCCAATCTGGCCTTAGACACTTGCTAGCTGTGTGACCCTGGGTAAGTCACTTAAACCTGTTTGCCTCAGATTCCTTTTCTGTAAAATGAGCTGGAGGAGGAAATGTCAAACCACACTGATGTCTTTGCCAAAAAACCCCAAATGGGGTCAAGAAGAGTCAGAGGCAACTGAAAAATGCCTGAACAACAACAACTATTACAGAAAGAATTATTTGAAAAAAATATATACTCCAGCAGGCATCAAACCCAATGAATAATGAATGCTAAATAGGAAAACATTTAATGGCTCAATTGACTGTTCTTAAAATGTTCTGAACAGATTTCTTCTTGATATGCATTAGAACCACACAAAGCAGCCAAAATCTATACTAACATTAACAATTATCCAATTAAAAATACTAATCCAATGAAAACAAAGTAAAGTAAAGATAATCATGGTCTTTCTAATGATTTGAAATTTTTGTATTTGTACCCAATTAAAATCTTAATTTATTAACTACCTGTCTTCCAGCAGTCATTACTTAAACAAAGCTTGTTAATTTTCAAGCTGATTAGGACTGTACAGAAGAAAGAAACCTAATTTTAAATGTACCAGAAGGTTTACCTAATCCTTTAGGTACTTAATTTTCCATCCAAACAAGAAAAATAAAATTTATAACATTAAAATATAGATATTGTAAATTTTTTTTGTCTCTTTCCACCACTGCCAAGCAATATACAGCACCAGGACTGTTCCAAAACCTTAGAAATAACTATGAAAAATTGAACTGGAATAATGTATTTCCTGATCAAAATTCATGCAAAAAAGAAAGTTATGTACAGTTAATATTTTCAATCTTTTAATTTTAATTTTAATTTTAATTTAAAAAGTTTAACCAAAATAATTATAACCACTATATTTACCTCCCCCCAAAACCCCAAAGCCAACTCAATGAGATAGGTATGAAAGCAATACATTTCAATGAAATAAAATTCATCTTCAGCTCTACTATCCCTTAACTGAAGAAAATTTTCAGTGATGTTAACATCATGATCAACAATAGTATCACCATCATTATTATCTAAGGCACATAATAGGATTTCAATCATTGATTTCCTTTTGAAGAATTTTGCATAAATTATACATAAATGACCTAAGTTTTCACCTCCCACCACAAAATTTCCTCAGAAAAATATTCTATGCCAGAAATCTTCCTACCCTATCTGAGAATTTTGGTAATGGAGGTATAAATTCATTGTTTGGGAGATCTTGCCCATTTCTCCTTGATTTTCATCTGAAAAAAAGGGATTGACTCCTTTAAAAATATTTTGAACAGATTTTCTCCTGATGTGTTAGAACTACAGCAAAAATCTATAACAACATTAAACAACTGCTATATATACACTAGGAATTTCTGGATCTGTTTTGAACCCAAGATGGCAGTATTCTTGAGAGTAAGCAGGTATAAGGAAGGGCCTTTCCACCTGATTTTCCTTCATGTATGGTCTTTTTCCTGACTGCCTGAAGTATTGTCTGATGTTAGAGTTCTGGTTTGATGGTGATATTTCTTAGTAAACTAAACTTGGATCTTCTCTCTATTAACATCCCATAGATTCAATAGATCTATACTTTGCCCTTTCTTTTCTACCTCTGTATAATGTTCTAGTATAAGTTACCAAAGTATGGCGTTCAACTTTATTTACTCATGTTTTTCTGGAAGAGCTATATAATCTTAAATTATCTTTTCACTTAATATCTTTGGCTTGTGACATTTCTGTATGTTCTCCCAATCTTGTTTCATATTATTCAATCAATTTTTCCTTATGGTATTGCATTTTTTTAGTTCTAACTCTGCAGTTATTTTCAGAGGATCTATTGCTTTAAAGAGATTCCTTAGCATTTTCTCCAAATTTTCTAATCTTTTGTTTTCCTTTTTTACTTATAAACTCGGATAATCTATTCATCCCTTCTTCTCCCCTAACAAGGATGATAGGATCATAAATCTAGAACTGAAAGTGACCATGGAAGACACCTATTACAACCTGGCAGGATTTGAGACTAACTTTCCTGACTTTAGAGCTGGTGTTCTTTCTGTTGTACCATGTTGTCTCATGGCTGCCACTTTGGTTTAGAACCCAGTCATCTCTCATGCAGACTATTACAACAACCTCCTAATTGTATTCCCAGCTTTACATTATCATGTACATGTGCTTGTCTGTTTACATACTATATCCCTAAGTAGACTGACTACAAGGTCCTTGAGAACAAGGACTAATTTTCATGTTTTTCTATCTCCAGCCATAAAGATAGTAGGTCCTTCATAAATGCTTATTTGATTGGATTGATTATTTGAAATTTCAGGTTTATGCCTTGATTTCCATTTTTTATTTCTTATTTGAATTCTTGTATTGTTCTTAATGATCCATTCTGGATCATTTTTCTATTAAGATAATTTTTTTGTATTATTATTTTTTCTATTTTTATTTTTTTCTATTATTATTTTTCTATTATTATTCCTAGACATCCAGTGGAATTCATTGTGATACTTTTCCTTTCATCGAGGATTTTCAAGTCAATTTCCTTCATTCCACGGTATTGATTTATTGCATTGGTTCCTTATCTTGATTGTATGCCAATTTTCCCTTCTTTTCAGTCTTTCTGCTGGTGTTTCCATGGTGTCATTCCTGTGTCAAGTGCCTTCTGAACCCCTCTTTGCTGTTTCTTGCCATTTCTTTATTCCATATGTTTCATTTCTTCTATTTTGAGATGATGAAGGGGATCTAGGTTTAGACACAACCTCTAACTCACCCATCTTGGCTAAAACCTCTTGTAATTGTGATTCTCTAGAAAATCTGATGCCCCGTGGTTCATGAGCCATATGACAGGAGAATGTTGATGTTAAAAAGATGGGCTTTTTGTGGTAGCAAGCAGATTACATAAAACTGGAATTTGTTACAAATAGTTTGTTACAAATAATGGACAACCCTGTTTTCAGTAAGCAATTCAGTATCTGTGTTTCTGATGTTCGAGCAAATAACTGCTAGGTCCTGCCAATTTGCAGCAAATATGCATTGATTTTCTGATGCACTAGCCACTCCACTGGGGAACGGAGCTAAGATGAACAGTATTTCTTCACAGGAGTTGATCTAACCCACGAATCCGGGAAGTAAAAGACCATTTATCAGTAAAGTAAAATGGAACTTTCTGCTAGAAAAGATCCTACAGACATACCAGTAGTCAAAGATGGTGTCAGATATGGTATGCTACACTGAAGTACAAATACACCACCCTTTGAATCTTGTGCTAGGAAGCAACTACAAGAGATGTTCTCTGATAATGTATCTTATAACCTTACCTGTAGGCAGGCTGCACACTGAAGAAAAAGAAATCACTGTAAACCTAAGCTGTTTTCTTCTCCCAAAGAAAGTAAATTGCCATGAACACTGCAGGCTCAAGTGTTTTTCAGGGTAATAATGTGGAAGTTAATATTTCTATTTCTCTTGTTTCTGTGCCTGACATTTTTCAATTTAAGACTCATCAATCATGGGGGTAGAAGCTTGTCTGTTGTATCTTCTCTCTAACCATCTGCCCCAGCTACACTATACACTAAGCTACAACCTTAGCATATCAGCCACCTTTTCACTCTTTACTGTCACTACCCTTCTGGTTAAAAAAAATTGCAAAGAAAATCAAGGAAAATCAGTATTTCATGGCTCATAAAGTGTCACATAATGTCACAAAAAGTACTGGTTGGGGGAATCAAAAATCAATGTATTAGAATTCTCTGAAAAAAGGTAGCATCAACCCAAGTCAAGAATACACTATATTTAAGTAATAGTGACAAAGGGAATTTTTTTAATTAAAAAAAATTTTTTTTACAAAGCATTACTATTATTCTGTGGAAATCTTAGTTATTTTCAGAATGTGAAAAGAGTGTGCAAAGTGATGATGATAGGAAGTCTTAGAATTGCTCTTTAGTTTTCTGCTCTTGTTTCTACTATTTTGTCTGTGCTGAAGACATAGATGAGAAGTTGAGCAATGCCATAAATGAAGGAGTTTCTGCAATGGGAAGTTTTAAATAGGATTGTCTTACTAATGTGAGGTTGGGGAGTCAAAACCACACCACCACAACTTAGCCTTCGTATCTTAATTAGGTAAGAACATGTGTCCACCAAACACTCAAAAAACTTACTGCTAAAAAGACCTTTGAACGGGAACCTAGCTGTTCAGAGTCTGTGCACTTGACCTCCACCCTGTGATTGTCTATAAATCATTAACTGCGGAGAAAGGATTAAGTCCCAGAAATTGGAAGGAGTATAGCTTTCTGGAATATTCTGGAGGACGAACTGTCTGTGGGGTAGAGGGAGGAAACAGACCTCAAGTTGGGTCTTGGTCAAGTCTATCCCTCCCTTTTCTTTTTGCCTGGAGAAAAAGGACTTGCAAACTTCATAGAGTCCAGAAGATTTAAAACTTATTTTTATATCATGTCCTGGAAGTGTACTGATTCATCCAGCTGAGGTGCTTGCTTTACCTCTTTCCCATGTGTGCTAAATCTGAATCCACTTTTTCCTGGACTCTGTTCATCCTTGTGGGAGACTGTGTCAAAGACTTTTAAAGGGATGTTTTTTATCCCTCAACATACCCTCTACTTCCCAATCTAGCCTAAGACTTATCCTTCTTGAATTTTTTTCTGCTTTATTTTTTCTAGGGCAATTGGGGTTAAGCAACTTGCCCAAGTTTTGTGTTAAGTGTCTGAAGTCGAATTTGAACTCAGGTCCTCCTGACTCCATGGCCAGTGCTCTATTCACTGTGACACCCAGCCACCCCCTTTCTTGAATTTTTTATGGTAAATCTTTAATCTTAGCTGACTTCCGAGGAACATATTATCAGTCTCTCACAATATATCCATTGTGGAGATGTTCTGTGTAACTATACATGTACAGCCTGTATTGAATTGCTTGTCTTTCCAGTGGTGGTGGATAACAAGGGAGGAAGGGAAAGAATCTAGAATTTAAAGTTCTATAATCAAATGTTTAAAAATATGTATATTATTATTATTATTATTAACTACATGCAACTGGGAATTAAGATACACAGTCACTGGGGTAGGGAGACCCACCCTGCCCTACCAGAAAATCAGAGGGGTGATGGGGGAGGAAATAGGAGAGAGCAGATTGGGGGAGGGGCTATACAGTGGAATAGCTGTTTTGGGGGGTGGGTAGGGGAAAGATGGGGAGAAAATTTGTAACTCAAAATCTTGTGGAAATGAGTGATGTAAACAAGAAAATAAATAAATAAATTTTAAAAAATAAAATAAATTTTAAAAAGAAAAAAAAAATCTTGGCTGACTTCCTCCTGCCTACCACCTAGCCCATGCTCAGCTGCCTCCTTCTCAGCCCAATTGGTATTTGCAAATTAAATACAATTGAATTTGAAAGGCAGATTTCATTAGGAGAGAAAAAAAAGCTGAATACTTTTCTAAAGCTGAAGAGGAATAACTTTCAGACATCCTAGAATGTATGTATTCCATTTTCTTTGCATGGAGGAAAACTCTTATTCAAGATCTGACTCAAACTTAGATAGGAAAAATGATCAATGAAAAAGCAAAAGAGCCCTTCATTAACTGTGAATTATGGGAATGCCAACATACTTGTGATGTTTTATTACAGGTCATAACCTATAATAATATCTACTCTCTTTTGGACGCAGTATCATTTACTTCTTGCCAATTTCTTAGTGAACCCTTAAGAAAGCATTACTCAATATGTTTTCTTGTAAGTTTAGAGAGACCTTACAGACCACATAGTCTGATTGTACATGGCTGAACGATGAATACTTTGATGGAGAGGCAGCATAATATAGTGGTGTAGACATGGAAACAGAAGGAGCCTGTTTCAAATTCTATCTCTGACACTAAATATATGACCTTGGACATACAATTTCTCTGAGTTTTAATTTCATCTGCAAAACTGATATAATTATACTTTGTAGCACCTATTTCACTGGATTCTTGTGGGACTCAAATAAGATTATATGACAAATGCTCAGCAAACCTTTAGTGTTATTTAAATGTAAGGAATTGCTGGGCAGTCAAGTTTATTTCTCAATTATTATACATTAGTGCTTCACAAATTAGGGGCCACTAGGTAGCACAGTGGACAGAGTGGAGGGCCTGGAGTCAGGAAGCCGCATCTTCCTGAGTTCAAATCTGGCCTCAGACACTTACTAGTTGTGTGACCCTGGGCAAGTCACTCCACCCTGTTTGCCTCAGTTTACTCATCTGTCAAATGAGCTAGAGAAGGAAATGACAAACCACTCTATTATCTTCGCCAAGAAAATCCCAAAGCAAAGTAATGAAGAGTCAGACAAGGCTGAGACAACTTCATAAATTGTGTGGTTCTGTGAAGTGAATGGAGTTTTCAGGTAAATTACAGCAGAACAATGGTCAATTTATAAAAATGCATTGGCTAGGTTTGCTGGGTCATTTGAGTCATGATATTTTGGGATGCTCAATGAAATGCCAAGCTGGATTTTCCTCTTTCTCTTTGCATTGAGATGAATACACATTTTCTTTCACTTCTGATTATTTGTCACTCTGTGCTGTATTTATTATTCTCTGAGACACACAGAGACCCAGAGACTGAAAAGAATAACCCAGCAGTCACCTTGCCTTGCTCATTCTGCCGACGAAGTGCTCTGAAAAATAAAAGTGATCCAAGGAAATGGCAAACCCAATATTGAGGTGGGAGGGAAGAGGAAAGAGCTGGTCTAGATTTGAGGATCATTTTTCTTCCATGCCACCCCCTTCATTTTACAGTGGCAGAGACTGATGGGGTGGTTCAGTTTGCCTTTATAGACTGAAACCTTTGTAAATTCTACTGGGGAAAAGCTGATCAATCACTTCACAGAAAGGGAAAAGGGGAAAAAATGTTTTCTCTTCCTAGTCTCTTATCAAACCAGCAGCACATCCCCTCCCCACCCCTCTCTCTCTCTCTCTCTCTCTCTCTCTCTCTCTCTCTCTCTCACACACACACACACACACACACACACACACACCCAAGCTATTCTCTCATAAATTCTTTTGATTGTACAAACACATAAACTGGAAGATGTATATAGATTATTGTGGAGCTTGTAAGTGGAATAATTGCCACGAACTATTACAACCTTGAAGCATAGAATCTTAGAGGTACCTACATGGTACAGAGGATAGATTATGGGGCCTGGAGTCAGAAAGACCTGAGTTCAAATTCAGCCTCTGACTTTCACTTGCTCTGTGACCCAGGGCAAGTCACTTAATCTGTTTGACTCAGTTTCCTCAACTGTACCTACCTCTCAGTGTTGTGAGCTACACATGCAATAATATTTGTGAGGTGCTTAGTATGGTATCTGGCATAGAGTAGGCACTATATAAATGCTCATTCCCTTTCCCCATTAGATATGGAAGGAAATCTCGAGTTTATCTAGTTTGACGTACTAACCAGCGAAGGAATCTCTAATAATAACATGATAGCTAGCATTTATACAGCGCTTTACAAGCATTATCTCATTTGAGCCTCACAACAACCCTGGGAGGTAGGTGCCATTATTATTCTCATGTAAGAGAGGAAAACTGAGGCAGATGGAAGCTAAGTGACTTGCTCAGGGACACACAGTAAGAGTCTGAGACTAGACTTAGACTTAGGTCTTGTTGATTTCATGTCCAGTGCTCTAGCTGCTGTATATCTGACAAGTTCATAGAATCATGGATTTGGAGCTGGAAGAGCCTTAGAGATGACCTGATCTAACCTCATTTCTTTACTGATGAAGAAAATGAAACCCAATTAAATGACTTGCCACAGATCAGAACACAGATTTCATTCAAAGTCTTTTGGTGGATAGTGGATAGAGTGCCAGGCGTGGCGTCAGGAAGCTCATCTTCCTAAATTCATATCTGACCCCAGATACTAACTGTGTGACCCTGGGCAAGTCACTGAGTCCTGTTTGCCTCAGTTTATTCCTCTGTCAAATGAGCTGGAGAAAGAAATGGCAAACCACTTCAGTATCTTTGCTGAGACAATCTGAAATAAGGTCATGAAGAATCCAACAAGACTGAAAACGACTGAGCAACAGCAATAACTTTTTGCCTCCAAGTCCAGCATTTTTTACCAACCCACTACAAGTTAACCAATTCCATTTAAAGACTGCTCTAATTCTTACAAAATTTACAAAGAGATAATCAGAAGTTGTGCTCAATTTGATGGGTTTCCCTTTTGAAGAGGTTATAAAGCTTGAACCTTTATCAGAAAGAGAAACAGTCTGGGGCGCCTAGGTGGTACCCTGGAGTCAGGAGGACCTGAGTTCAAATTCAGCCTCAGACATTTAACAGAAAAAAAAAACTAGCTGTGTGACCTTGGGCAAGTTGCTTAACCCCAATTGCCCTACTTTTGCCCCTCCAAAAAAAAAATAATAGATACATCCTGTGGGGAGCCCCCTAGCCTGATATTGGGAGTAATTTCTGCATTTGAGCAAAGTGCCAATGGCAAGGGAGAAGAGAGTGAGTGGGATAGGTATGTAGGTACAAGGAGTAAGGGGGAATTATAAAGCCCTCCATGGCATATTGCCAGTATATATGCTTCCAAAAGTCCCCACTACCACCGCCACAAGACCACTACCCTTGCCAAAGAAGAAAATCAAGCAGAGAAAGAATCTTACTCAGTGACTGTCTTCTTGGTGCCCTCTAAATTTCCCATTCTAGGGCAGAGACTCTTCCTCACCCCTGAACCTCCTATGGTTCTCATTAAAACCTATAAGAAACACCATTGTTAAGTCAAGCATCTTTCCGTAATAGAGGTTGTTTCTTTTTATGTCTTAGTCCAAGTATGGTTTTACATTTATTATTATTAATTTTAATTTTTTTGAGGGGGGAAGGCAGGGCAATTGGGGTTAAGTGACTTGCCCAAGGTCACACAGCTAGTAAGTGTCAAATGTCTGAGACTGGGTTTGAACTCAGGTCCTACTGACTCCAGGGCTGGTGCTCTATTCACTGTGCCACCTAGTTGCCCCTATTATTAATTTTTAAATGGGCTAAAATGTTTAGTCTGTCAGCATGGATCCTCTTTCTATTGTCCGACTTCTTTACTGTTCCTCACAGCTTCATGTCATATCTATATTGGATAAACATCTCATCTAGGATTTCTTTCAACTATTTAAAGCTTTGAAAAGGATAGAAGTCTTTTGGCACATCACTAGAAACCTTTCTCCAGAGCTCCCTATGCCAGTGAAATTAAAGGTATGGATTTTAAAATCCTTTCTAGTAATACCTAATGCAGTTTTTCATATTATATTTGGCCAATAAGAAATACTTTTCAGATACAGTTATCCAATTACCTATGAGTAAACTTAATTGTGCAAACACCCAAACTATACTTATCCTTGTGCGAACTCTTGTGCCTTTGGCCCACATCTATGACAGGTAGAATGATTCTAAATAACATCCATTTTATCCCCTTACAATCTCAAAATTGGACAAGGTGAAACAAGATGGAAATAAGTCAACAATGAGAGAACAGACACCCTAACATGCTGTCTTATAGTTACGACTTGGTCCAACCATTCTGGAAAATGATTTCAAGTTATGCTTTAAAAAAAAAAGTAGTAAGGGCAGCTAGGTGGTACAGTGAATAGAGCACCAGTCCTGGAGTCAGGAGGACCTGAGTTCAAATCCAGCCTCAGACACTAGACACCTACTAGCCATGTGACCTTGGACAAGTCAACCCCAATTGCCTTCCCTCCCCCTAAAAAAAAGTACTAAAATGATCATGCTTTTTGACCTAGAGGTCCCATTGCTAGGCATATACCCCAAGAAAAGCCAAAGAGAGAAGAAAAGGTCCTATATACATCAAAATAATCATAGTAGTACTTTTTGTAATAGCAAAGAATTAGAAACAAAGTAGATAAACAACAATTGGGTGATGGTAACAAATTATATTCCATAAATGTAGTTCATAACTTACTATTGAATTCCAGTATTGTTGGATTATAAAAAACAATGAGCATGAAGAATTCTTAGAAACATGGGAAGGTTTATATGAACTAATGCAGAATAAAGTAAGCAGAACTAGGAGAACAATATACACAGTGACTGTGATACTATAATTGGTGAAAAAAAAAACAACTAGAAGTTATATAATTAAAATGGATAAACGCCTCCCAAACAGATAAGAGAATGCACCCCTCTCCCTTTTTTTTGCAATGGCAAGGAACACAAGATAAGGTGTATATTTTGTATATACTGTCAGATTTGGCTTATGTGTTGTCTGGTTTTACTAAACTTCTTCATTTCCTTTTATTTTTTTATTCTTTTTTTTTCTCCTCAAAAGATGGTTCAATGGGCAGGGCATGGTAAGGGGAACAGCATAATTCAGAAATGAAGGGGATATAAGAACAAAAGATATCAGTAAAAATACAACTCTTTAAAATATCCATTTTACTTTCTTAGTTTATTTTCTGGACCTCCTAAGGGAAAAGAAAGACCCCCTGTTGCTAAATATCTTCTAGAACAGACAATATTTCATTTTCATTATTCAAATAACAACATGCATATTTCCTATGTCTCTGATAATCTAAAATGTACTTTTTGTTTTACGGACATTATTCTTTCTAAACTTCTGATATTTTTAACAGAAAAACTGGCCTCTAACAGGCCTTATTTTGATATTTTGAGTGATTAATGATTTCATCAGTGAGAATATTCCTTTCATTGATACAAACCAACTTTCCCTTGCCTTCTCATATTGTCCCTGTAGGTTCATAAAGACTGAATGGGAGGTACTGACTCTGAGACAAGAAATGAAGATGGAGTGAGGTGAGTGGTTAGCACTTTAACTTCTTCTTGTTTGTCCTTTGTGGAAGAGGACCAATGACATCATGAAGGTAATGTGTAGACATGAATGTGATTTGGATTTAAGTAAGGCAGAGTTATGCAAAGTCAACAGCCTCAATCTCTCCTCCAGGGTCATCAGAGTCCAATGGCCAGACAAAAGTCAAGACAACTGGTAATGGCCCAGGATACAGTGGGTGACCTTAGCCTTTTTAAAATCAAAGTCTTTCCAAGTCTCAGTTTGAGGCAATGACCATTCAATGACAAAGTGCTAGGTAAAAACTGAGACAAAAGATGGCCTAGTTTACCATCACAAAAGGATCAATCTGGGAGAGGGAGACCCTCAGAGTTTCTGGCCAGAAGAGAAAATAATTACTTTTTACAACTCATCTGGGAAGTACAGATGGATGAGGAGGGTGGTCCTTTTGTGTATTAGGGAGGGCTTTGGGCCCGAGGGTGGGAGAAACAAAAGAGCAAGAAATGTGTGAACAATCCTGGAGCCTTACAGGCCTTTTCTGAAACAGCTGTAACACTTTGCCAAGGAAGGAGTTGGGGAAGTAGCAGCTGCTGGCAAGAGTATGGTACCTTTTTAGGCAACAGATGTTAGCTGGAGCATCAAAAAGCAAAGAGTTTCTAGACAAAGATAAAGAGGTTCTGGTTCAAGCTGGCAATTCTATGAGTTGGAACCAAAGAACAATGAGGTACAAAGCCCCAGTGTGGCCTGTGCTGTTGGGGCAGAATGGGTAGATTGCTGGCGTAGCTTACCACATCTGTCCCCTTCCAGTGCCTTCTGGAGATTGTTCTAGGTCTCAGAGCAATTTGCACGGTTTGGCCCTGGTCCCTGAGAAATCAACAGAATTTGGAGACGTTAATGGAAAAGAATATGAGTGTTTTTTCCTCTGCTTTAATATGACTCAATGGGAGGTACTGACCCTGTGAGGAAAGACATATGCCAATGAGATTTATAATGAGAAGTCCTTGAGATGAAACTGCTGCATGAGACATCAGGGCTTTGGTAACGAGCCGCGTGTTATACCTACCATGCTAGAGGTCTTTCTCTTGTTCTTTCTTTCTGGAGGCCAATGGTACTACTTGAGTCACTCATCTATTGGCTCTCACTTTTACTATGTGACCTGCCATTTGCCTTTTCTGGTCATGCATTCCTTTGATAATTCCTTTCATTCTTCTTCCTGAAGAGAACTTGATTTGAGTAACTATTTATGCTCACCATGCATTCATTCCTCCATTGTCCTTTGAGTTGCTTGTAGTTGTAATCTGCCTGGGTTGTGCACCATGATTCACAGCTATACAGCATCGTCAGGAGAATACTGGTGTTAAAGAGATGGACTCTTGTTGCAATGAACAGCCTGGGATCGATGAAGACACTGTGTAGTTTCCTAAATGTCATCCATTCTGATCTCCTCTTTTTACTCCTTTCTGGCTCAGGCCTAGTGCCAGTGCTCTGCCCAAAGGGAATATAAATTTTAATCTCTGAAACTTTTTGTTTTGTTTCATTTTTTTCTCTTAAAGATCGGCCTTACTCCCAAATCCCTCTGGTCCCAGACTAAGCCCTGCTTGGTGACTGTTTGGGCCCTGATAGGCTCAGAATGAATGTAAATAACATTATTTCTGTTTTGGCCATAAAACCTTGAAGGTCTTCCCCTCCTAGATCCATTTTTTAAGAGGCCTTTCTTTTCCTCAATTTTTTAAAGCCTTAATCACTGAATGGACATTGCCTTAGTCAAACTGAGACCTTAGCTTGAAAAGGCCAAGGACCCCCACTACATCCTGGACCATCTCCAGCTGTCCTGATCCATATGGACCCAGATGATTCTGGAAGAGAAAGTGAGGCTGGTGACTTTGCACAGCCCTCCCTCACTTAAATCCAATTCACTTGTATGTCATGGTATCACCTCCCTAACGTCATGATTTTCTCTGAGAACATGACAAACAGCAGTAACAAGGCCCAGGCCCGTTATGCATCTGCAATGGTGTCCCAGCTATAAATGGAGAAGGACTACTTTGACAGGTTAGCTCTCTAGCCTATGAAACAAATACAGTCCCCACTTTTCCTTAAGCTGATGATAATTACAATCACAATAACTTCATATACTCTCTACAATTCATATGTATTATCTCCTTTGATTCTAAGGACAATCCTGTGAGGCAGATAGTACAGAATTATTTTAATGATACACTATTTTACAGATAAGGAAGCTAAGACTTGGAGATATTAAATAACTTGCCCAAAGTTATATAGCTTGATAAGTGTCACAGCCAGGACTCAAACCCATGTCTTATGATGGCGAGTCTAGTGCTCTTTCATTTTTTCAAACAGAACCCTGGATTTCCATCCCACCATTCTTTTTTGGTATCTGAGTATTTCACGACTCAAGGGGGAAGAACAGTATTGCCTTATAAGTGTTTAGAGAAACTTGCAGTAGATGACTTAAAGTTTCCGAGCAAGGAATTTCTCTACAACCCTGAATATTTGTGAGGTTTTTAAAACAGAAGATATGTTTCCTTGCTTGAACCAATTCCCATGTTAAATGCCTGCTTTCATCATTCATTTTTATTATCCAGTCTAAACACAGACTGGTTCAATGAAGGCCATTTTATAGCATACAATAAAACTGATTCATTACTCATTTTCTTCTTATTATCTTTCAATTGGTATAGCTTTTGATACTGCTTAAAGTGGACATTAGGCCCCAGTAGCCAATACATTGTAGTAATACAATTGATGCTAACACTTACCCTCAAGCACATAGAGGAGAGAACCTTTCTCTCTCTCTCCTTAATCCCTTGGTATGTTCAGCTTTTCATCACATTTATTATAATTTCATATCATTATGTTTCACATTTTTCATGGAAAGTTTTCTGTCTCTTTCACCATATGATTCCTCCCTGTTTGTCTGCAGTGGCCATAGATAGGCTCATTTGGATGCCCTAATTGCCTTTCCATTAAAAACACACACACACACACACACACATACACAAACACACAAATATTCACCACATTACTATCATAATTAAATATAATTTCCTTAGGGATAAGGCAACAACTACCAGAAAAAAATTAAGCCCAAGATTCAATTACAATGGGGTAAGGGAAGTGTAGGTAATACAATTTTGGCTGATCATCAAATGGCAATTTTTACAGTCCAAATAGAGATAACAGTCTCAAATTGTGGCACAGCATCTATCCTATGCCTACTGACTTCTCTCCAGGCTACTTGTATCTTTCACTAGGCTCACAGCAATGGCACTTTGATATTTGAAGCAGAATAAATAGCTCACCACCCTCTAGATAGAAAAAAAAACACTGCAAATGGAAGGCCAGTTACATGGGGCTAAGCACAGACGGCCTCTTTGTCCCTTGCCTGGCACACAGTAGCATCTTAATAAATGTTTGTTGATTGATTACTTGATTGATGGTATAAGGGGAAATAGCACTCCAAGTAGTTCAAATTTCCTCCCAGCTGTCTTTTACTTTGGGCCCCTGTCTGTTTTGATATCTCCTTAATTTGTCTACTTGGGATGACATTTCTGTAGTATTTGTGCAAGTAGCTCAGATTTGTTCAAGGACTGCCTTCCTTAAACCTCCAAGGGGCTTACAGTGTTACAGTATTGTTCTTGGTTGTCTTTTGTTCTCAAAGAGGACCATGATATCAGGGAAGTGCTGCCATGACATGCAAGGGAATTAGAGTTAAGTGAGGGAAGTCTGTGCCAAGTCACCAACCTCACTTTCTCCCCCAGAGTCATCTGGGTCCAGTGATGATGGATCAGGATGATTGGAGATGCAGTAGGAGACCTTGGCCTTTTTAAGCTAAGATCTTTAACAGATCTCAGTTTGATGTAGGCAATGCCCATTCAGTGATTAAGGCTAGGTAAGAAATAAGGCAAAGAATGACCTCTTTAACTAGTCCAAAAAAAAATCAATCTGGGAGGGAAAGACCCACAGAATTTCTAGCCAAAACAGAAACAATTGATATTTACATTCACTCTGGGCCAATTCCTTTCTTTTTCTTTTTTACATCATTAACTATTTTGGGGGGAGGGTAGGTGGCACAGTGAATAGGGTACCAACCCTCGAGTTAGGAGGACCTGAGTTCAAATCTGACCTCAGACACTTGCTGTGTGACCTTGGGCAAATCACTTAACCCCAATTGTCCTGCCCTCTCCCCTCCAAAAATCAAAAACAAAACAAAACAAAAAAACACTCTCAAGTGAATGAAATATATGAGTTTCTCATGGGGTGGTACTCCACTTGTACCACTAGGCCAACAAACTTCTGAGTGTCTCTCTTGTGTATAAATGGGATATACTTCATAAAAGTTATTGGATGCCCATTGGTCAACAGAGGATGCTCAGTGTACAGATGCCTAGACTGCTCCCCTTGCCTCCAACCCATGGTATTAGTGATCATGTGGCACTATAAATGGGGTTCAATCTTCTCATCGATCAGATTCAGAATTAATATAGGAGATGTGGTGACCTAGTTTTCAAAATATGGAAATAAAATATATGGTGTATACACAGCTCATAAATCCCTCATACACATAGGCTGTACTTTTTTAGATTATAACCTACATTCATAGATTCAGAGATTTACTTTACTGTGTCCACTTAGTTTATCATACACAGGCCAAAATAAAAAGATCAAAAATTCCCACATGGAGTCATCTATTTCAAGTCATCTCTAAAACTTCCCTGGACTTTCCCCCTAGACCTCTGAGGGTAGCTAGGTGGATTCTTGATCACATACAACTGCAATTTATGGAAATAAGTAATTCAGTTTTCATTGGTCTTCCTCTCAGATCATCCACTTCAATGGGATTTTGGAGTTAGGTCACTAGCAGTTAGGTGACACAGTGGACAGAGTGTTGGTCCTAGATTCAGGAAGTCTCATCTTGAGTTCAAATCTGGCCCCAGACACTTACTAGCTGTGAGACCCTGGGCAAGTCACCTAACCCCATTGGTTTCAGTTTCCTCATATCTAAGATGAGCTGGAGAAGGGAATGACAAACTACTCTAGTATCTCTGCCAAGAAAACCCCAAATGGGGGTCGTGAAGAGTTGGATATGACAAAAAATTGAACTACAAAAGTAGCAGCCCCGGCAACTTGGAGTTCTTTCTCTTAGAGGTTGCATAGTGCATTAGAGTGCTGGGCTTGGGGTAAGAAAGATCAAATTAAATAACATGTAAAATGTTTTGCAAATATACATATATACATGTATGTGTTTGTGTGTGTATATGTGTATATGTATATATACCCACATATATAAATATAAATAAATCTAAATCTAAATCTATCTATCTATCTATCTATCTATCTATCTATCTATCTATCTAGACTATTGACTGAGTGAGAAAGAAAGAATGCACAGATGGGAGATGATTCCAGTTGTCCTTATGAAGGGCATGGGTTATGCAAAAGGCATATCATAAGAGGGAGATTGGGAAGTGGAGGGGTGAAGTTGGGCTGCTTTTTATTAAAGGGATTTGTTCTATGAAGTCTGGATTCAGTGAAAAGGCCACCCTTGAGGACCTAGAGGGCCATGCATGGCCTCAAGGCTGCAGGCTTCCCAACCTGAGGTTAGGGGAAAACCCAGGTCATAGGCCCATTAGGCACAATGTGAAGAAGGGGTTGTAGCAGGCAGGTTGATTCCTCCTCTGTCCTATTCAGAGGTTTGCTGATTGCATGTATGTACTAATTCAGATCCTTTTTGAGGGGCAAGAAGTGTTCATCCTGTTCTGGTTCAGGATCAGAAGCTAAAATGCCTCTCCCTCTGTCTGTCTCTGTCTCTCTGTCTCTGCCTCTCTCTCTCTCTCTCCTCTCCTTCTCTCTCTGTCTCTCTCTGTCTCTCTCTACCTGTCTCTGTCTCTCTAGTGTTCATCCTGTTCTGGTTCAGGATCAGAAGCTAAAATGCCTCTCCCTCTGTCTGTCTCTGTCTCTCTCCCAACCCCCTCCTTCTCTCTGTCTCTTGTGCCAGGCCCACGGATAAGCAATAATTCAAAGAGATCAGACAAGTGGGTACAGGTTACACTGCTTTGTATGGGTGGGGGGTGGGGGGGAGAATCACATTAGAATTAGATCCAAAGGATGAGAGTTCAAATGTCAGCTCTTCTCCCTACTTTACGTGTGACTAGGAGAAAATCACTTAAACTCACGGGGCCTCTGTTTCTATAAATGAGGGAGTTGGCCTAGATCACAAGTGGGGAACCTCTGGCCTTAAGGCCACATATGGACTTCTCAATCCTTATTTAATTTTATTTTTATTTAAATTCCTCATTTAAATCCTTTGACTGAATCAAAATTTTACAGAACAAATCCTTAGGGTCACAGGCTCCTTACGGCTGGCTTAGATGATCTTCACAGTCCTTCCTGCCATAAATCCTCTAGTGATTGGCTAGAGTACCTCAGATCTCATCATCACTTTTTTGGTCACTACTGAAGAGGGAGCCCAAAGGGGGTTAGGGCTGCCTGAGACCCCAAAATACCAACATGCCGGGTCCTGCAGAAAGAATTCCACTCTAGTCTTCTCAGCCAAAGAAAAAGTAAAGTTTATTGAAAGTTCAAGTTCGCCACGTGGGGTACCAGGCCATTTAAAGGTGCTCTCACACAGCAAGTCTCTGCTAAGCTATTCTACAGTCCTCTCACCCCACATGGAGGGAAGATGGGATTCTACATACAAAAAAGTTGTGGGAGGAATCTAGGGGTGGTCCAGAGGAGGAGATTGGGGAGGGTCTTCAGGAGGAGTCAGATGAGGTCAGACTCCAGTAATGAGTGGTTAAGGGTGGGAAGTTGCTGGAGGCTACCTGGAGACCATAGACAATGGTGAGCCAGGCCAGTTCAAGGGTGGGAAACTATTGGAACAAAGCAGGCTAAAGACTTGGGCAGAGCCACAACTTAAGGCTCATGACTGCAGGCAAAAGGAAGGTTTACTTTCCCAGAGCCTGTACCTCAAAGAATCATCATAGGAACAAAGGGAGCTAAAGACTTGGGCAGAGCCGCATCTCAAGGCTCATGACCTCAGGCAAATGTCTTCCCTGGGAAGGTTTACTTTCCCAGAGCCTGTTCCTGAAAGAATCAAGGAGAGCTCAAAAAAAAAGGGGGGGGGGGCCCAGAGCCTACACCTCATCAGTACTCCGGCTTGAGATAAGTTTCTCTCTGTCCATGAGTGACATAATCAAAGTCACATCCCCAGCCCTCAAAGAATAAATCCACCTTTCATTATAATATTTATTCTCTCATTAATTAAACCAATCAGAATTGATTTCCATCTGTCAAGAACACCCATTCTTCCAAGGGCATATAAACATTGATCAGCCTCCATGATTCATTTAGATTATAAGAGAAAGCCAAATGACCATCCTTTTATTAATTATTTACTAGCCATAATTAATAAAATGATAGTTAATTACCCAGAAATTATGTCTCTCAGACTTCTCATAGGTTAAACAGGTCAATCAGCTGCTAAGACTGGTTCTGATTGTCAGTGGGCATCTGTGATGGCCTTGATGACTCTCGCAGTTGCCTAGACTTGCATCTCAGGAAACTCATACACCTAAGATGAGGAAATAAGAAACACAGAGGTGCCATGAATTTCTGGACACATGGAGGCAGGGTGGAAAGACAAAGCAGATGAAGTACCTACCCCTTTCTCCACCCAGTCTCCTAGCTGTTCTTGCTTCTGGGACAAAGAACCAAATGAGGAGTTTATCAGGTTGGGACTTGGTCATTAGTTATTCCAGCTTTGAAGTCCAGTAGAAAATTCCTAACCAGCACACACCAGTCCCTTAGTCCTTCCTAGCTGGAAGGAGGCTCAGCAAATCTCCACATATTGTGATTGGGATTAGACCTATGATTTTATTGGTACTGGGAACTCCCAGGTGAGGAAACTCCTCTGCCAATGTAAGTCAGCTTCTTCTCCACAACTTATACTCCTAGAGAATTGCCTAGAGAACTGAGAAGTTAAAATAGCTCATCCAGAGTCACACAGCCAGTGTGTACAAGAAGGAAGACTTGAACTTTTGTATAAGAAGTGGCCTAAGAGGAGAGAGAAGCATGGCTGGCACTTTCTTGGTAGTGTTCTAAGAGTGGCAGTCACCAATTAGAAGAGGATTATAGTATTGTGCCTTTAGGAAGGAATCTTGGAGTTAGCTGAGTCCAAACTCCCAACTTCCCTCATTTTACAGATAAGGAAACTGAGGCACAGAGAAGTTAAGTAGTTTGACTAGAGACTGATAAGAGTCTGAGGTAGGATTTGAACTTAGGTCTTTCTGACTCCAAGTTTAGTGTTTTATTCATTTCGCCAATAATGGGGTTCCAGGGCATGTTATGGTTAGTCAGTTGGAGGCTGTGAAAGAGCTAACTAGAGAGGAGAGAGGGAGAGGAAGAGAAAGAGGAAGAATTACATAGTAGATAATGGGAACTGGCCCTGGAATCAGGAAAGCCTGTGTTCAGGTCTGACTTCTGAGACTTACTAGCTGGGCCAGTCTGGATAAATCACTTAGTTTCTCAATGCCCCAATTTTCTAAATCTACAGGCTATAAAGGTGAATTACAGGATGTCTGCACTGGTGAAGGAAGTTACTGCTCTGGGAGTCCCTTGCACTCATGATGTCACAAGTCTAGATCTTCTCTTTCTATACAGTTATTAAAACTTCAAACTTTTGGGACACTTTGTAAATAAATGTGTATATTACATAAAATTATGTATAATATATAATTAATAAATATACATATGCCTAACATATACATACATATATTAAAATTAATTTTTATAAAATCCTATTCCTATGCTCATTATGGTGTGGAGGAGAACATAGGTTCTGAAAGGAGAAGCTGAGAAGGCAAAAATTCTGCTAATTCTTATCTGGAAAGACTTTGAGCCCAAGTCCAGCAACAGACTATATGCTATATGGAGAACCTTACTGCAAAAGGGCTGGTCATCAGCTGATGAATTTTCTGATCACATCATGCCAACTTAAGCATCTCCGAATCACAATTAGTATAACTGTATATGGCAGTGTAGCTTTTGAATGTGTATATAGTATATGCATATATAGTATAGCTTTTGAATGAAATGATGCATCTTTTCAGGTGTTATGTTCTACTGAAGTTTTGCCCCATAAACTGGCCATGTAGCTCGGGGTAGGTCAAGTCACTTAACTTCTGCCTCAGTTTTTTTCCTCTGTACATGGTTGTTCTGAGAATTAAATTAGATAATGTCTGCAAAGGACTTTGGAAAACTTAAAGCAATGTATAAATGCTGGCAATTAATGATAATAATAGAGTGAACATTTTTGTGGAGCTCTGAGCCATTCAACTCACCAAACTCATGGCCCCCATCAGCCTTATACCACAATAGGAAAAGGTTTTTATAGTGCTTCCATCTCTTTACCAACCTGTAATACCTCATAATATCTAATATTCTGGGCACAAACTTTGTAAAGGGATATAACAAAGTGGGCAAGGAAGCCCAGGAGAGAAGCTCCTACACATGGGTTTTCCACTTATCTCAGACCTTTGCTAGGTCTGCCACGGTACTTTTCCAGCACCACTTTGTAAAGTGGTGTAAGACAAGGGTGGGGAATCTTCAGCCTCAAGTGCTCATGTGCTGCTCTAGGTCCTCAAGTGTGGCCCTTTGATGGAATCCAAACTTCACAGAACAAATCCCCTTAATAAAAAGATTTGTTCTGTAAAACTTAGACTCAGTCAAAAGGCTGTACCCAAGGATCTAGAAGAACACATGTGGCTTTGAGGCTGCAGGTTCCTCACCCCTGGTCTAGGAAATCTTCACGTTTGGGTTCCATTTACTGGGCAATAGAGAGTCTGGTTAGCAGAGATCATGCTACCCAGGAATCTATGGAGTGAGCTTATTAATGACTGGGGCAATAACTTTCTTCAATAACTCACAGAACTGTATGAGAGTGTCAGGGTATTAACTGATTTCTTTTCAGGGCTCTCCTAGCAACCTGTTACTATGATAAATAAACATATTTGACATTTAGAAATTAAGCAAGGAATTTAATCTCAGTTGAAAGGAGTTTCCTGAAACCGAAAGGTATATATAAATGGAATTTTAAAAAATGCAAAATAAAAGTTGTTTTTATTGTTAAAGAAGGCTAGGTTAGTTGAGAAGCTGTGTGTAAATATTTCATAAATTATATTGAAGATAATGGCAGGGTAGCATCTAGGTTGGGCAGTGAGGTGGTGCAGGGGATAGAGTGCTGGGTGTGGAGTTAGAAAGACCTGAGTTTAAATCTGACCTCAGACACTAACTAGCTGTGTGTCCCTGGGCAAGTCATTCGGCCCTGTTTGCTTCAGTTTCTGCATCTGTAAAATGAGCTAGAGAAGGCAATGGCAAACCACTCCAGTATCTTTGCCAGTAAAACTCTAGGTGGGGTGACAGAGAGCTGGACATGACTGAAGTGACTGAATAACAGCAAAAGCATCGAGGTTAAGATGAACATTTAAAAGCATAGAGTGAGGACTGTATGTAATCGCATCCTTGGACATACCAGGCCAACACTTTGTGTACTCTATGGTCTAGAATTATTTTCATTGCATAAGAGGGACTTGAGAACTGAATGGCATCTTGGGCTTTATAATTCATTCCTGAGAATGATTTGAGACTTTGATAATCTTCAGGCAGAACTATGCAGGCTCAGAATTTCTAAAAGGGATACAATTTTTGAGGCAGAAGGAGAGGAGACCTCAAGAACTGAGCAATAACTGCAACAGTGGGGGGATATCACCCTGGCCCTGCCCAGGGCTTAATGAGCTGAACCAGTAAGAATCATCAGTCTGCCCAATAGATAGAAAGAAAATCTGAAAGGAGAAAATGAAAGAACAGATGGAAAGGAGGACTGAACTACTTCAGGAAGGCAGGTGTTGAGAAGGGGACACATCCCTACAAGTATGCAAGGAAAAGAAGACTTTGAAGAGACCAGTTGTAGCCATCTCTTCAGGGATTTTGTGAAATTCCGGAAAAAGAGGCCTATTCCTTGGCAATCTATTTAGTAACAGTAATTTAGTAAAAAGTAACAATAGTCTGCTAACTTTTAATCTAAATATTTCCTTCTTCCTGAATTTTGTTTCAAACACAAAGAGGTGAGAAGATTAGCTAGAGATAAACATAAATTTAAATTATGCAGAGAACCAAACTCCTGCTTAAATGTCTGGAATTTTTCTAAGTAGAAGCTCTAGGATTAATGTGAGTCTTCTCTAGAATTAATGTGATTAAACTCCTAAGTTTTCATCTGATATAAAGTCCACAAAACAGAAAGCCTAGGACAAAACCGACTTGAGGGTCCATTATATGGCCCCTAAGATAAAAAAAAAGGAATCTGGTTTAATATGGTATAGATGATTAAATCTTCAGAGATAAAAGGGTTATAAGCTACTAATCAACTGAACTCTCTACAGTGACACCCATAATCATCATGACTGTTACAACCAAATTAAATGGAATATGCTTTAGAAATAATTCACTCTGTTACTATGAATTTGGATACAGATTTAATATACATGGGAAAATTACTCAATTGTGCTTACCCTTGACTTGTAGCTCAAAGAAATCAAAGAGGAAAAGGATATATCTATATCTATATAATATAAATTGTAGTGATAAAGAACTAGAAAGTGAAGGAGCACCTATCAATTGAGGAATGGTTGAACAAATTATGATATATGATTTTAACGGAATACTATCGTGCTATAAGAAATTATGAAGGGAATAGCTCAGAAAAAATTCAGGAGACTTGTGTGAATTGATGAAATAAATGAATAGAAATGGGAACAATGCTAACAATAATATTGTAAAGACAAATGACTTTGAAAGACTGCTGATCAACATAATGACCAACCATAATTTCAATGGACCAATGATGAACCCCGCAACTCACCTTCTGGCAGAGAAGTGATAGACTAACAGTGAAGGATGAGACTTTTTTTGGACATGGTCAATGTGGGAATTTATTTTGCTTGCCTGTGCATATGTATGATAAAGATTTTGTTTCTCCTTTTTTTTTTCCCAATAGTAAAAGGAGGCAGAGAGAGAAAACACATTTTTGATAATGAAAAATCAATTAAATCTCAAAAGACAAAAGAAACCATATCTGTGAATGTATTTATTCTGTTTTAGAGAGCAGTAAAACTGAAGGACAGAGAGTTTTCAGATAGTAGAAAATATATATTGGTTAAATAGTGTATGATATTATGAGCAGTATTATAGTACCAGTACATTAGTGTATCTTTATTAATAAGATAATTTATTGGGTCCTCTATCAATGCATGGAACTACATTATTCCTTTAGACATCATCCTTGACTATAAAATGGATAAAGACAAGTAGAAACAGCAAGTAGAAACAATGCAAAAACCCATGTGTACACAGACGTGTACAATGGTGAAGAGGAGCCCAAAGAGGGTTAGGGCTGCCTGAGACCCCCAAATACCAACATGCCGGGTCCTGGGAAAGAATTCCACTCAAGTCTTCTCAGCCAAAGAAAAAGTAAAGTTTATTTAAAGTTCAAGTTCACCACGTGGGGTGCTAGGACATTTAAAGGTGCTCTCATAGAGCAAGTCTCTGCTAAGGCATTCTAACAGAGCGAAGTCTATACTAAGCTATTCCATGGCGCCCTCACACAGGTGGAGGGAAGATGGGGTTCTATATACAATAAGGTTGTGGGAGGAGTCTAGGGGTGGTCCAGAGGAGGAGACTGGGGAGGGTCTTCAGGAGGAGTCAGATGAGGTCAGACTCCAGTAAGGAGGGCCTTCAGGAGTCAAGATGAGATCAGACTCCAGTAATGAGTGATTAAGGGTGGGAAGTTGCTGGAGGCTACCTGGAGACCTCGGACAATGGTGGGCCAGGCCAATTCAAGGGTGGGAAACTATTGGAACAAAGTGAGCTAAAGACTTGGGCAGAGCCTGCATCTCAAAGCTCATAACCTCAGACAAATGTCTTCCCTGGGAAGGTTTACTTTCCCAGAGCCTGTACCCCAAAGAATCAAGGAGAGCTCAAAAAGGGGGGAAGGGTCCCAGAGCCTGTACCTCAAAGAATCAAGGAGAGCTCAAAAAGGGGGGAGGGGTCCCAGAGCCTACACCTCATCAATGGTACTAAAATTGTACAAATACACTAGTCTACCAACAGTGTGCATAGCCTTACTGACAGTGTTTCTCTGTTGCACTTATTATATAATATTGTGAATTAAAGCTTGAGTCCTTTTTTCCCCTACTAGACCACAAATCCCCTTGAAGGCTGTGTATGATTCAAATTTCATACTTGCCCAGTGTGTAGCAGAATGCTCAGAAACAAAGGGTATGCTTAAATAATGTTTGTCAAGTGAATATTGAATATTAACAAACGGAGATGTTTGTTCAATGATCAATAGACGATATTCAATGATCAAAATTTATACTTTATATAGTATCTGGCATGCAGATAAAATAACATTACTTTCTCCTAAATGGTTACATATAAGTTAGTGACAATTTCTCATCTCCCAATCTTTTTTCTTCTTTTCCCTCTCATTAAGAAAGTTCTCTTCATAAAGGTTTAGATTACCTTTTCCCTTTATATGTGGGAAAAGCAGATAGCATCATGGAGTAACACATTACTCAATAAATGTTTGCTATTGTTGACAAGTGTGTTCTTGTGGAAAAGTACCTTTAAAGTAGAGAAAGAGGGGTGGCTAGGTGACTCAGTGAATAGAACACTGGCCCTGGTGTCAGGAGGAGCTGACTTCAAATCCAGCCTCAGACACCTGACACACTTACTAGCCGTGTGACTTTGGGCAAGTCACTTAACCCCAATTGCCCTCCAAAAAGCAAAAAACCAAACCAAACCAATTGCCCTCCAAAAAGCAAAAAACCAAACCAAACCTTTAAAGGCAAGAAAGAGGGGTGGCTAGGTGGCTCAGTGAATAGACCCTGGAGTCAGGAGGATCTGAGTTCAAATCCGGCCTCAAGACACTTAACACTTACCAGTCATGTGACCTTGAGCAAGTCACTTAATCCAATTTCCCTGCCTTCCTCCCTCCAAAAAGAAAAAAAAAGTAGAAAAAGAAAGGAATGGGCATGCTGAGTTAGGTGGGAATAAGCACCCTTTGGGTTACATAATGACTTCACCTTAGGCTAAACTGGCACATCTCTTTCTCTTGAGCACTTGAACCAAATAAGGACACCAGCTGCAGTGAAGAATACAAAGATGCAAGATGGAGAATATGAGAAAAAATAGCCTCTTTAGAGATGCCCGTGTAGTGTTCATAGCTGTGTCCAAAAAAAAGCAATTTTTTTTTCCATGCAATCCAGGGTAAGAGAAACAAAATTTCTCCCAACTTTCAAACACACACACACACACACACACACACACACACACACACACTCACACTACAGAGATGTCATAGTGTATCATGCAGATGTAAGCAAAATACTATGTAGCGGCTAGCCAGTACCTTTTAATAATGTATTTTATGCCTAACTCAGCAAGGGAACAGTGGCGAGTGCATCAATTTCTCTTTCTGACACTCCCACTTAAAGGAGACCATGGAAAATAGGTCAATAGATTTTTTTTCCCTGAGTGTAAATGGAATGTGAAAACAAGGCTGGAGTGTTATGAAGGAAAATGAAGATTTAAAAACTGAAAGATGTGTGTGTGTGTATGTGTGTGTGTGTGCGCATCTGTGTGAACTCTGAGGTTTTAGAATTGCATTTTAGTTTGAAAATTGATCTTATTCTTTTATGGAAACATTTATGAGTAATTTCTAACAAAGCACAAATGAACTTGGAGCATACAAATCCATCCTTGTGTTTTCATAAAATTACTTCTGTCAGGTCAGCAGAGAAAAATCCAGCCAGTTATTCCCATTCTGTGTTGGCTTTCTCCACTTTAAACACAAATGTTTTCCAGTTCTCTTTACTTGCTTTACTTGTGAAGAACTGTTTGCTATCTATTGAACATTTCTCTCTTTGTTTATTCTAATATAGTAAACCATCTCTCATGAATTCTGGCTTAACATAATATTAAATAGTCAGTAACACCATCAAGTATTTTGCCAGCAGAAATGACTCGTTCGCTTAATCTCAATTTTTAAAACAGTCATTTTTAAAAAAAGGCATTTTATACAGTACTTATTTTTGACAGCGGCAGGAAGCTCCATTGTTAATCAGAAGCACATTAAAGCAGACAGACATATATAAAGGCAATGGCCAAGATTTGTCAGCTGGATTGACTTTTATGATGGAAATCTGTAAAAACGTTTCAGAGTAGGAAAATCATATAGCAACCCCATAATTGTAATCTGTTAGACAGAGACCAAACTCAATTGTATCTGAGTGGCAAGACCACAAAATAAATGCCCAATTTCATTTTAATATAATTTTTTTTGCAGAATCAGATTTTTTAAATGAAATACCAATGATAAAAATGAATGTTGGAAATTAATAATAGAGTCAGTAGACAATCATTCTCTTATTCCACAAACATTGATTTATTAAGTGACTATTTTATGCTGGGTGCCAAGGAAGATACAAAGATAATTAGAATATAGTCCCTCCCTCATGGAATTTACAGTCTAGCAGAAGGAACACATCACATACATATAAGTATGTGATGCTATATATGATATTATATAATAATCATATAAAAGAAAATATGATAAGAGAGGTACAAGGTATTTTGCAAAATCAGAGAGAGAAAAGCTCATTTCTGACATGGAACACTATAGACTGTATATTTTGATGTCAGTAATACATTCTACAGAGTGTTTCACAAACCCTTACGAACAAGAAGGGACAGTTTAGAAAGTCATGGATTGGATAAACAGTATAGAAGAGATTCACAGTTTCATAGGGCAAGTCTCTTTGTGTTCTCTCTTTGAATGTGGAAATGCTCTTTTGAAGGATTTGTTAAGCTTTGAACTTCAAAATAAAAAAAAATTAATGAGGAAAATGTGAAGTCTTATACTTGTGTTTAAAAAAATGGACTTTGCAAGCACAAGGTAGAAAAAGCATGCTTAAAGAGTAGTTTATTGGGGAAAAAAGATCTGATGATTTCAGTGGAGTGCATGTTTGATGATTGAAGAATGTGATTTGACAATCAAAATAAGACTGACATGGTTTTCAGGGAAAAGGAGGTAATAGTCTTGCTATGCTCAAATTTTCATAGATTTAGAGCTAGAGGGGATCTCAGAGGTCATCTAATCCAACTTTTTCATTTTACAGAGAGAGAAACTGAGGCTAGTGCAATTAACTAATTTGCCTAAGACCACATAAGACATAAGTGGCAGACCTGGAATTCAAACTCAGGATTTTGGCTTCAAAGCCAGCAAGCACACTGTACCAAATCTAGAGTATTACGTTCAGTTCTGAGCATTACAGTTTAGGAAGCCAAAGGTCATCCAAAGAGCAACCAAGTTAAGGGGTCTCCATTCTAGTTAATTTAATCAAAGGAGAACTGGATGAAGGAATTTGGGATTATTCATTTGGATGAGAGAAGATTCAGGGAGTAAAATGACAATTTACTTGTGGAAGAGGTATCAGACTTGCTCTGTTTGATGGCACCACCCCCAATCATCTCTTGAAGACAGAACTAGGTAGAAGTTTCCAAGGGCCAAATTGAAATTTGCCATAAGGATAAACCTTCTAACTACTAGAGATATTCAAAAGTGGAATAGGTTGCCTTGTACTGTAGTGAGTTCCCTCTCCCTAGAGGTGTCTGAGCAAAGTCAGGATGACCGCTTTCCAGGTGTTCAATGCTGTGCATCCTTTGAAGGGTGGGGGTTGGACACAATGAATGATCCCTTAGATTCCTTCCAATTCCAAGATTTGGTGGCTTTAAAATGGGAAGATTTTAAGAAATGACTTGGATAAAGTTTAGAAGGCACACTTATCAAACCTGTGTATGACACAAAAATTTAATGGAGAGCAAATACGTCCCATAGAATGCAAACCCCTTGGGAGTAAAGACTATTTTATCTTTGTCTCTGGATCCTCATAGTATTGCATCTTATGCATAGTAGGTGATTAAGAAATGCTTACCGTTGATTGGTTAGTCATATGACACACTTGGGATCTAAAAGAGGATTGAAAGTATTTTTTCTGAGGATGAAAGTTTTTAGGGAAAAAATGCAAAACTCTGTACTTAACAGTCAGTAGTACCATTAAAGGATGGAGGAGAATATTAGCTAATTTGAAATAGACTTAAGTATTTTAATTCGCTGCATGTTTGATGAGTCAACAGCATAATGTAGGTTAGGGGGGAAGGAGTGTGATCCAGGCTCTATTAACAGAGTTACAATATCCAAAATAGGGAAAATAATAGACTGACTGTGATCTGTGTTGGTGGAACTCCATAGAGTAGTGTGTTGAGTCTGGGTCTTACATTTTAATGAATTTGCAATGTCCTAAGGAAGACAACCAGGTTGGTGCCAGCAGATAAGAACAATGATTGCAACAACAATGATAACTAACATTCACATAGTGCCTGCTTTGTGCCAGACACTGTGCTTTATAAATGCTTCACAATTATTTTCTCATTGGATCCTCACAACAACCCTGGAAGATAGGTTCTATTATTATCCCCATTTTACAGATAAAAAAATCTGAGGCCAACAGAGGTTAAATGACTGCCTGGGGGTCACATAGTGTCTGAGGCCAGATTTGAATTCAGATTTTCTTTTTTTTTCTCTCCACTTAATAATATTTAATTTTTCCCATTACATTTCCCATTCCCATCAGGTTTCAGGTTCCATTACATGTAAAGATAGGTTTCAACATTCACTTTTATAAGATTTTTAGTTCCAATTTTTTTTTTGCCCTCCCTCTCTCCTCTCTCCCGTCCCAAGATGGGAAGCAATCTGATATGTTATATGTGTACAATTATAGTAAACATATTTCCACATTAGTCATCTTGTAAAAGAAGAATCAAGACAAAAGGGGAAAACCACAAGAAAGAAAAAGAAAAACAAAACAAAAAAAAGAGAAAAATTAATATGCTTCAATCTGTATTCAGACTCCATAGTTCTTTCTCTGGATATGGATAGCATTTTTCATCATGGATCTTTTGGAATTGTGTTAGATCATTGTATTGCCGAGAAAAACTAAGTCTATCAAAGTTGATCATCTCACTATGTTGCTGTTACTGTGCACAATGTTCTCCTGGTTCTCCTCCCTTCACTCAGCATCAGTTCATGTAATTCTTTCAAGGTTTTTTCTGAAGTCTACCTGCTCATCCTTTTTTATAGTACAATAGTATTCCATTACATTCATAGACCACAACTTGTGCAGTCATGCCCCATTTGAGGGGCATCCCCTCATTTTCCAATTCTTTGATACCATAAATAATTGCTATAAATATTTTTGTACATGTTGAGTCATTTTCCATTTTTTATGATCTCTTTGGGATATAGATACAGTATTGGTGTTACTGGATCAAAGGATATGTACAGTTTTATAGTCTTTTGGGCAGAGTTCCAAATTGCTCTCCATAATGGTTGTATCAAACTCAGATTTTCTTGACTCCAAGCCCAATCCACCATCTAACTGCCCTGATATTGTATGAAGAACAATTAAAGGAATAGAAGATGTTTAGCCTAGATAGGAGAAGAGGTAGGAAATCATAACAACTATCTTCACATTTTCAAGATCTGTCATCTGCTTAAAATGTTAGATTTGTTCTATGAGGTTTCAGGAGTACTTCAGTACTAGGACCAATGAACAGAAATTACAAGGTGAAAGACTGTTGCTGTTCATCCTTCCTTCTCAAAGAGGACCAGTGACATCAGGAGGGTGATGTCTTGACTTTGCAAGTGAATTGGATTTAAGTGAAGCCGAGTTGATCAGCCTCAAAGTCATCAGCCTCCCTCTCTCCTCTAGTCATTAAATTCCAGTGGCAAGACATAGGCCAGGATGACTGGTGATGGCCCAGGATGCAGTGGGAGACTTTGGATTTTTTAAGCTGAGGTCTTTCCAAGGTCTCAGTTTGTCTGAGGCAACATCCATTCAGTAGTTAAGGTTTGATAAGGATTGAGGTAAGAGATGGTCTACTTTGCCTTCACAAAAGAATAAGTCCAGGAGAAGACTCTCAGAGTTTTTGGCCATAAGAGAAACAATAGCTATTTACACTCGCTCTCAGTCGTCAAAACCCAAATCATGAGCAACTGAGACTTAGGCTAGAGCCTCAGGTGAATGATTACAGCTCAGAATAAGGAAGAATTGTCTAACAATGTTGTACCCAAAATGGAAGGGGCTATCTTATAAGATACCGAATTTTCTCCCACTGTAAATATTTGGAAGGTTGAATACAAACACTTTTTAAGGATTTCTTTATAGACTGAGTTATTGAAGTAGGTGAGCTATATAGTTGCTGTTAAATCTAGAATTCTATAATTATATAAGAGTATGGAAAATATTAAAAAAAAACAAACATGGATTCTGTATAACTGAAAATACTTGGATGATTTATTTGATAGTTTCATTTTAATAATTTAATATAATACTTTATAGTAGATAGTAAATGCCCTGCTTAGTGTGTTTGTACTAATAATAGCTTACCAATATGATTTTAACTGTCTCTTTGGGCTATTAAATCTTCATTAAGAATAAATTATTTCTCAAGCTTAGGTATCAATGAAATGAGAATTACAGAAAATCTATGAACCAATCTGGTTGTTTCAACATCAATATTTATCTAATACTTAGAGCATAATCAGTTTCCAAATAGGACCTTGTGAGGACCATCACTAGTGGATAATTTAAGCTCTGCTATTAATTTATCAACTGAATTAGACAAGTCAGTTAGTCTTTTTACCTCGATTTCCCATGAATGAAATAGGCAATTTCTTGTTGAGTTAAAGAATTTTGAGGTCCCTTCATGAAATGGGTCTCTATCTAAGTGGGGAAATTGTATTTATTAGAGGGAAAAGTTGTTGATTTTAAATACTGAGGAAGTCCTTGAAGAATAAAGAAACAATGCCACATGCACAGTACTGCCTCTTGAATGTCTCAAGAAAGATATATGCAGATAAAGAGACTACATGACAATGGTAAAAGATATATTAAACAGCTTGACGAAATCTTCGAGGAATTTAGGATTAGCACCAGGGCTATTTCTATGAGATGTTTTAGACATTCTAAGTTAAACATGAGATTAGATAACACAACTAAGAGTCTAATCTCTCCGAAATGTAAAGAAACAATTTATCTTTTGGGGACAGGTCTGTATAATCATGTTCACTGCAAATTAAGGTAACCAGTCTTGCATCCATCCCACCACCATTAACCCTGAACATCCTAGATAATTGAGGAAAACATGCTGTTGTTGCTGTTGTTGGAGGGGGTGACAGTTGGGAGTCTACATAAAAAATTTTCGTCCCTCCATTTCACCTTTTCCTTTATAGATGAAGCTTCCCTTTTTTGTGTCACCAAAAGGACTAGATAACAGGGTCATTGTTTTCTTCCTCTTCAAAGTCCAGGCAATTAGTCTAATAGGTTCCCTCTTGTCCTTTCCTCCAGCTATTTTGGGGAACTGATTAGGCCAAATATTCATAGAATTCAATAAGTTGGGATAATAAAAGTCAGCTTATCTTTATCTGGAGACAAAATCCATTATAAAAAGCACAAACATGAAATAAACAAGGTTTAAAAAGAGCAGGGAATTCCAAATGGGAAGCTGGCTCTTTAGGTAGCAAAGTAGTCAGGGAGGAAGAGGAAATGAAAAGTGGATAAACTGACCAGGTCTCAAGAGCCTACAGGGCAGGCACATTTAGGCACACAGTTAAATTCAGTACAGGAAGATCACTCCTTAAGCAAGTCATTCAGCTAGGCAAGACTCCAATTGTACATGATAATCAACAGTCTTATAGTCACTCTGGGGGTAGCTGCAGTCTTGATTTGTAGTCAGCTCCCAGGACACACAAGCATCCATAACTCCATACCCCTCCACACCATTCCTTGAAAAACTTCAAAATGTCTGGCCTCTCTTCTTCCATGTGGCTCTTATTATGGAAGACCCTTACATCTCTTCTTCTGTCTGGGAAACCTACGTTTCCCAGCAGCTCCTAATGCCAATATATGGTGTCATAGACCTGGCTCAAGAAAATATCCAGATGTTTTTGCAAACAATCAATCCAACCTATGTCCATAGAAAGATTCATATTTTTCCAAGGATTTTGTAGAATTAACATGCTTCACTTTGCCAAAATTAGAAGTGAGATAAAATAGAAAGTCACCAAGAAACTATTTCCCACAAAAAGGTAACATAATTGTATACCACTGGATGGATAATTTATGGTCTGGGACATCCACAAAGTGTTAGAATGACCTTGATTCTATACTTATTTTTTCATCTGTAGTATTAGCTTTTTAGTGGTGCTAAGACTGAGATTTCTCAAAAAGAGTTCACTTCAAAGAACTTAGGAGAAAACTTCATATGAGGACCACACTTACTTTTTTTTGATACTACATTGTTTATTTTATTTATTTATTTATTTATTATGGTTCTACATTTTAAAAATTTGTTTTCTTGTTTACATCATTCATTTCCATGAGATTTTTGAATTACAATTTTTTTCCCCATCTTTCCCCTACCTCAACCCCAAAACAGCAATCCCACTGTAAAGCCCTTCCCCTGATCTGCTCTCTAACTTTCTGGTAGGGCAGGGAGGGTCTCCCTACCCCAGCCCCTGTATATCTTAATTCCTAGTTGCAGGTATTGCAGAGCTTTAGATTCTAGATTCTTTCGATTCCTCCCTTGTCACCCACCTCCACTGGAAGGACAAGCAATTCAATACAGGCTGTGTATGTGTGATTATACAGGACATCTTCATAGTGGACATATTGTGACAGTGATCATATGTCCCTCCTTCCTATACCTCTCCCCCTTGTTCTGTTTTCTACCCTGTCCCTGTCCCTTTACTGAAGTGTGTGCTTCCAACGTCCCTCCCCCAGACACTGCCCTCCCCTCCGTCATCCCCCTTCTCATTCCCATGTCCCCTATTCTCCTGTGTGGCATGATGCCCAGTTTAGAGTTTATGCCTTTTCTTCCCTAAGCCAAATTCACTGAGAGTAATTGAAAGTAAAGTTGTAACTGTTATCCCTTGCCTCTTCTATGTGGGATGATTAACCCCATTTTGTCTCTCCCTGTCTCCTCTCATTCTAGTCTTCTCCCACCTCAGAATTTCACCTTTTAAAGTATCATCCCTTCTTATTCAATTGATCCTATACCCTGTATATACATATATATACACATGCTCAGATATGTATTTATACACATATATAGCCTCTTATATAGACATATATATAAGTATACATATATATACATTTGTATTCCCTTCACCTATCCTCATATTAAGAAAAGTTTTATAAGTTACGATTATCATTTTTCCATATTGGCATGTAAATAATTCAAATTTGATAAGTTCCTTATGATTTTTTTCCCGTGTTTACCTTCTCATGCTTCTTGTGTTTGTCAAATTTTCTGTTCAGTTCTGTTTTTTTTTTTTTTTTAGCAAGAATGCTTGAAAGTCCTCCACCTCATTGAATAGCCATATTTTCCCCTGGAATAATATGCTCAATTTTGCTGGGTAGTTGATTCTTGGTTTTAATCCCAGCTCCC
>CM053597.1:138754304-138775173 GCA_028646575.1 Pseudocheirus occidentalis
GTATCCCAAAGAGATCATAGAAGTGGGAAAAGGACCCATATGTACAAAAATATTTATTGCAGCTCTCTTTGTGGTGGCAAAAAACTAAACACTTAGGGGATACCAATCAGTTCGGGAATGGCTGAACAAGTTATGGTATATGAATGTAATGGAATACTATTGTGCTATAAGAAATGAGAAGGAGATGGACTTCATATTTACCTGGAGAGGCTTATACAAATTGATGCTAAGTGAGAAGAACAGAACCAGGAAAAATTTGTACACAGTCACAGATACATCGTATGTGTAATAACCAACCTTGATAAACTGCACTCTTCTCAGCAATGCACAGTTATAAGACAACTCTACAAGTCTCAGGATGGAAGGAGATATCTACATTCAGAGAAAGATCTAGAAAGAACAGAGTTTAAATGGAGACCAAACAACACATGCTATTGTTCTTTTCCATGTTTGGTTTTGTTTCTTTTGTTTCATTTTTTTTTTCTTTTCCCATTATTTGCTCCATTGATTACAACGCTTCTATACAACCAAGCTATTGTACAGTATGAAAGTGTTTGCAGATCCCATACATGATTGTATGCCACCATGGGGGAGGGGGGGAAGAGGGGGGGAAGAAGGGAGGGGAGAAAATCTGAAACTCAAGTGATTCTGTAACTGAATCTTATAAACTAAAAGTAAATAAACAAGTAAATAAATGAAAAAAAATATGAGGAAGACCATCAACAAGTTGCGTGGCTCCCCTGTGGTGAACTTATTAGAGAATATAACAAGTCATACAGGATGGGTAGGAATGGATGGGTAGTGATCAGCACTGTGGGAGTAAACACCTACATTAATGAGATCACAGATACACCAGAGTATCAGCATATCTTGTATCAGCTAGTTTTGATAATTGCTACTTTATAGTGTAATTTGAAGTCTGACAGAGCAAATCTCCAATAGCTTATATTCATCTTTATAGTTAAGGCTTTCCATTTATATCATTTCACTTCTCATAACTCCTGTTAATAAGCTGTAAGTTTTTTCTTCATTTTGTAGGTAAGAAGATGAAGGCTCAGATAAATTTTGCTCTTTGTACAAGGTCCCATAGCTAGTACCCAGAAAAAGGTAAGACTAGGACCCAGATCTGCTATTACCCACATCTAGGGTTCTCCACAAGAACTTGAACCCTTGTCTTTTCATTCAAGGTGCAGTGGTGTTTCCATCATAGTGAGTCAGTCAACATTTGTTAAGTTCCAAATATATGCCAGACACTGTACTAATCATTGGAGATGCAAAAATATGACTTGAGACAGTCCCTAGGTCAAGGAGCCCAGAGTGTGATGGGGGAGACAATGCATAAAAAGGAGTAAAAAAGAGAGGGGGTAGAAGGTCATACATCCAGGATGGGAAATGATCTAAAGAGGTATGAGTTTCTGAGTTGATTTAATCTTGAAGAATAATGGATTTCTGAATGTTTGGGCAAGTAGCCACATGGGAAATGATGATCAGAATTCCCTGGGCACCATCTTTAAATGAAAGAGGATCCCACCTTGCTGCCTCAGATTAATCACTTAATTGTTTGAATTATCCACTTCACTTAGGTAGTATGGAGCAATGTTTTCCAATGTACTTTGAAAACACTGTACTTTGAATCAGAAAACTTGGGTTCAAATTGCATCTCTTCTGTTTATTACATGTGTGATCTTGGATAAGTCTTGGATCTTCAGTTTTCTTTCTTTCTTTGTTTCTTTCTGTCTTTCTTTCTGTCTGTCTGTCTTTCTTTGTCTTTCTTTCTGTCTTTCTCTCTTTTCCTTCTTTCCTCCCTCCCTTCCTCCCTTCTTCCTTCCTTCCTTCCTTCCTTCCTCCCTCCCTCTCTCTCTATTTCTTTCTTTCTTTCTTTCTTTCTTTCTTTCTTTCTTTCTTTCTTTCTTTCTTTCTTTCTTTCTTTCTTTCTTTCTTTCTTTCTTTCTTTCCAAAAAGAAGGACTGAACTAACTGGGTTTCCTTCTAACTCTAAATTCTGTGACATGATTTAAATTCGGTATTACTGAAATTGAGATTAAAAAGGGGATTGTCAGTTATAACAATGGTTTGGTATATCCTCCCCATGCTTACCTTCTCCTCACCTCTCACCTGTAGAGAAGTTCCTCCAATTTTCTATACTTGTGTGGGAGGGAATCACTCTTGTCATCACATACTTGCATTAGTGAACATAACTTTTGGGGGGTTGCCTACCTCATGCACAATCTCCTTCTATTATCTCCCTTAATATAAACTACAGGAAAACTGACACTCCTCAAAGGAGAAGAGTAGGAAGGAGAAGGGCCTAAAGAAGATGGAGTATAAGTCAGCCAGGTAGTTAGTTCTTCTGTTTATTTTCCAAATTTCTCTTCCCATCCCTCTTAGAAACAGTATTGAGAAGGTTCTCTGTTGTATGTGTATATATCTATATCTTTCCCAGTGCCAATATATCTATATCTGTCTGTCTATCTGTCTGTCTGTCTGTCTATCTATACAAAGTTGCTGCCAGAGAGCAATTCTTTCTTCTATACAGAGGTGACACCAATTTAAGCGATAAATCTGAGAGGGTAGAAGAATAGCTTTCTACCCCTCTGTTCCCAGGATTAAACTTTTCTAGTGCCCCCCTGACTATGAAGGAGATAATGATAAAATGTAGAGCTTGAAGGACCTTAAGGATCACTTGGTTTAATGAACCTCCTGACTTTACAGATAAAGGGTCCCTTTGGTGAAGTAACTTTATGGATGTTACACAGCTAGTTAGTGGCAGAGCAGGGATCTGAACTCTTGTCTCCTGACTTCTAAATCCTCTTTCTGCTATGGTCACGAAAATCAAATCATCACAAAAATTTTGCGTTTGTTAAGGATTGTGTGCTGCGTGCCCTGGAGATCAAACTTGGAGAAAGTAAGTTAGTGACCTCACTGTAGTTCTTCTAAATATCATGTCCACTTATTTAAACAAATTAGAACATGTAGACAACTTGTGGTGAATTTGGACATCTTCCTAGTCATTTTCAATGATTTATTATAATAAAGAAAATTTGCTTGTTTCATAGCTCCCTCCTGTATTAGCACCCACAGCTTTCATTGCTTCTCACCTCCTCTCCAACCACCACCAAATCATTCTGATTGACTGACTAGATGCCCCCAATGTATTGGGTAATTACATAACCTTCTGATTTACCTTGGTTATATAGAAATGCCCTCAGAGCATTGAAATGAGGCGGAAAAGCAAATTGCTATAATAATTGCTTCCAGACAGCACACTGTCTTACTTTATGCAGTATCCCAAGAAAGAGTGTGTCTAGAAAGGCACTGTGTCATAAGAGGAAAAGAGCCTGGGAATGAAAGCCAGGACATCTGGGTTCTAATTCTGGCTCTTTCACTAACTGGTCCTTTGACTCACAAGTTGTTATTGTTGTTGTTTGTCCTTAGTTCTTGAAAAGGACTGTGACACAGGGTAGAGAATAAAACAAGGGGGGAGGGCTGGATAGGAAGGAGGGACATATAATCAACCTCTCACAATATGTCCATTGTGGAGATGTCCTGTGTAATTATACACGTACAGCCTGCATTCAATTGCTTGTCCTTCCAGTGGGGTGGGTGACAAGGGAGGAACCGAAAGAATCTAGAATTTAAAGCTCTACAATCAAATGTTAAAAACAAACAAACAAACAAACATATATATGTATATATGTTATTAATATTATTATTATTATTATTAACTACATACAACTGGGAATTAAGACATACAGGGACTGGGGTAGGGAGAGCCTCCCTGCCCTACCAGAAAGTTAGAGGGGCATTGGAGGAGGACGTGAAAGAGAACAGCTCAGGGGAGGGGCTTTATAGCGTTTTGGGGTTAGAGGTAGGGGAAAGAAGGGGAGAAAATTTGTAACTCAAAATCTTGTGGAAATGAATGATGTAAACAAGAAAATAAATTTAAATAAAGAAAAAAAAAAAAGAAAAGAAAAGGACCGTGACATCAGGAAGGTGATGCCATGACTTGCAAGTGAATTGGATTTAAGTGAGGGAGGATTGTGCAAAGTCACCAGACTCACTTTCTCCTCTGGAGTGGTCTGGGTCCAGCCATCTGGGTCCAGTGGTGAGATATAGATCAGGGTGACTGAAAATGACTCCTGGTTGTTTGACTATGCTCAGGTCACTAAGAAGTAAAGAATCTGAAGATGGGACAGAATCTTAGAGGTACTTTAACTTCTGTTTATTCTTCAGTTAGAAGTCAATTATCTTTATTTAGTTGTAATTAGATTGTAAACTCCTTGAGGGCAGGGACTTTCTTTTGCCACCATTTGTATCCTCAGCACTTAGAACATAATATGTGTTTAATAAATGTTAATTAATTGATTATCTAATTTTTCTACCTACTCTAATTCTATTCATTCTTGGATAGGAATCCTCTTTACACCTCCAACAAAAGCCAGTTTTCATTTGAAGACTTTTAGCTTAGAGAAAGTCATGATCTTCCAAAGCAGTCCATTTTAATTTAAGAGAGGAAATTGTAAGGAAATATTTTGTTGGTGTTTCACTGAGCCAAAAACTTTCTTTCTGAAATTTCCATGCATTGCTCCAAGATTTGCCCTCTGGGACCAGGAAGATAAATCTTATCCTTATTCCACTGAGCAGGAGTTGAAATTGTTAAAGACAGTTATATCCCTCATAAATTTTCTTTTCTCCAAATAAACATCACTAATTCTTTCAATCCAACCTCATATGGCATGGTTTCTAGTCACCTCATCATCTTGGTCATCTCTGGATAAGATTCAGTTTGTCAATGTCTTTCCTCAAAATGGGCGTTTCACTTTGCCTTTCTGAGTTTCAGTTTCTGCTTTTTAAAAATTTATATATGTAAAACGAGAGGGTAAAAATAGATGATTTCTCATGCTTCCTTTAAGTTCTTAAATTTTATGATACTAAGGTTTATTGGATGGAGAATATTTCCTCACTGACATATATAGGTTATAAATATATTTCCAAAATATGTGCATTATTGATGCTTTAAAAATCTTTGTTGGCATTTGTCAATGGACTCCAAGAAGCCCCTTATAAAAGAGAAATTTTCTAAAGTGAAGTTGAACACAATGGCTATGTCTGATGACCTATGCCTTATTTATGCACTGAAGTCTAGCATCTTACTGCCCACAGGTGGGGCATATCTTTCATTGTCTTCTGAGTTAAATTTGGTGCATTGATGAGTTCTGATGTCTTTCAGCATTGTCTTCCTTTACAATATTAAAGTCACTGTGTAGATTGTTTTCTTGATTTTGTTTACCAAAGTTCTACATCAGTTCACACAAGTCATCCAGAGTTTCTCTACATTTTTCATATTGGCTGTTTTTTACAGAACCTTGTTCAATTATATTCATATGCCACAATTTGTTCAGTTATTTCCAAATCAATCAGTATCAGCTTTGGTTCCAGTTGTATTCTACCATAGAAACTCGTGTGTGTGTATGTATGTAAATTTTGTACCTATGGGATCTTTTCTTTTTGTGATATTTCTAGAGTAGCTCTAAACTGTTTTCCAGAATGGCTAGACCAATTTGTAGGGTATATGGGGTGGTCATAGAGGACTAGTCATAGAGGATTAGTATATCTGGTTTGAGGGCTTGCTGAGCCCTTTTCAGGGCTTCTCATCTACCTTTGGCATCCACCTGTCACCCAACTTTCACATGTGGTTCCAAGAAACTGTAGCATGTGCAACATTCATACCCTGGTAAAGAAAGCCGTCTCAGCAGATGGGCTAAGTTGGGTTGAAGGTAAGTGACAGGCCTCAAGCCCATTGGTGAGTTAGGGGAATGTCCATCTCAAGCATGTTAAGACTTCCTCATTGGATGAGAACAAGTTTTTTGGAGCAGGGAGTTGGAGCTCTATGGAGGTGGCGGGGGTACCAGGTGGTGGCTGCAGCAGCAACTCCACTGAGCTGAGATCTTCACTCAGTCACCGGCTCCTTCCCTTTTCCCTCCCCCTTTTTGGTTTTCTGTTCCCCCCCCCCCCACACAACCGGATCCTGAGGAAGCAGCTGCAGGGAGCGGGGGTGGGGGGGGGATGCTGAGGCCTAAGTAAAGGTTTTGGCTTTTCCTTCCCTCCCCCCGACATCCCCACATTCATCCATTAATATTATTCTTTTGAAGACTTTGTCATCAAGCAGCCAGGGTGGAGAGTGTGATTGTGGAAGGGGTGCTCCTCGTTTCAGTGCCTCTTCGGGAGGAGGAGAAAGTAGGAGTGCACCTCGGCCCTATCCCAAGACTGCCAGTAACGGCCAGTTCCTGGGGAAAACCCCAGGGCAAAATGCTCAGAAACAGATCCCTGCACGAAGCACTAGATTTGATGACAGCTCCACAGCCAACAACTCTGCAAATGAGAAAGAACGCCTGGCAAGCTATGCCTTGAGCTTCTCAATGTGGGTGTAGTGTCTAAACTCATCTTATAAGCGGCCATACCGCAGACTGTGGACAAAGCCCTTGAAGAGCCAAAGTATAGCTCACTGTATATTCAACAGTGTCTTTGATGGCCCAGTCGCTGAGGGTCAACCAGGACAGAAGCAAAGCACAACATTCAGACACCTCCTAACGTCCAAACTGCAAGATGAATTTGAAAACTGAACCAGAAATGTTGATATCTACAACAAAGGTGACAACCCCCTCCTTCCTGAGGAGGAGGCACAGAGAAGCCTTGCTAAGATCAAGGAATTCATTGGAGAGCGTGGCAAGCTCGATCTTGTTCATGAATCCATCCTTCATAAGTGCATCAAAACACTTTTAGAAAAGAAGAAGAGAGTACAACTCAAAGATATGGGAGTGGATTTGGAGTGCTTCTGTCAGAGAATGAGGATCGTGGGGCCTAGGTTAGACCATGAAAGAGCAAAGTCCAGTGGATCAGTTTTTTTGCCTGAATATGTTACTTAATGCTAAGTAAGGAATTGCCAGCAAGGATTTGTTTCCTGCTGCAGGATACTGTGGAGCTGCAAGAATACAATTGGGATCCTCACAAAGCTTTTCTTGAGGATGGACCAAAGACGAAATCAAATCCACCAAGACGCAGTAAAAGATCTTGGAGTTTTTATTCCTGCTTCTATGGCTCAAGGGATGAGAAGTAACTTTTTCTTGGGGATCATTTATGTGAACCAGAATGAAACTTGAGAGAGACCCACTTGGAGGACTTGCTGATGTGTTTGGACAAATGCCAGGTAGTGCAATTGGTACTGTTCCAGGAGTTATTGAGGATAAATTTTCACCTACCATGGGACATCATTGATCAAATCAACTCTTTAGAGAACAGTTGTTTCCAAAGGCCATGAAGGCAGCTGAAGTAGGTGCTGTGGAGTACGTGGAGCTTGGTCAGACAATGAAGATGCCAAATTCATCCACTGCATCCCATGCCATCTTGCCATTGGACTTCAGTGACTATGGATGAGACAGTGAGGCTGATGACTTCGTGCAACTCTGCCTCACTTAAATCCAATTCATGTGTAAGTCATCACTCATCATTCACTATTTTACTGTTTAACTATTTCATTATTTTACTATTTTACCATTGTCCTATGGCAATGGGCAAGTGATGAAACAGCAGGTATGGATGCACTGGAAGCTGTAGCCATAAACCCCCTGCACAAAGGTCACTCAAAGCTTTGGTTCATCTTCTCATTGGACTGACGCAACAGTAGGATTTGACAACTCCCTGGATGTCTGAGTAGCCTTTTTAATGGAGCAAACTACTCACTTCCTGGTTTGAGGAAGGGGCTAGAAAAGGTGCCCTAAAAATTATCTGCCTCACCCAGCCATGACCTGATTATTGCAACAGGCAGGGGTCTCACCCATGGTCAAAACACAAAAAAATTACAGAACTTTTTGCAAAGATGATTCCATTCATCAATACGTGAAATGTGTGTACATTCATGGACAATACAAAACGTAGCACATCTGAGAGACAAACAACTCTTGTGAGAGAAATCAGCAGGTACCACATCCAAATAGCAGCTCTGAGTCAGACACAGCTGGTAAATGAAACTCAGCTTATTGAAGTTGGAGCTGGAAACATGTTTTTCTGGAGTGGACGCTGGGAAGAGGAGCATGTGGTGTAGCAGAGGGGTGAGGACCCTGCTGTTTGTGGGCACTGGTAGGAGAGCAGAGTCCCTGGTTTTAGTTATAGGACAGAGAGGATAGCTGTAGTTTCCAGTCACCAGGGACTGCAGAGAGCAAGATCATTCATGGGACAGCATGACTGGGGGCCCTAGCTGTGGTTTAGGAGTGGAGAGAAAGTCCAAGATTGAGTCCTGGGACAGACCTCAGAAAATAACAGTAAGAAGGACATGAGGGGCAGCTAGGTGGCACAGTGAATAGAGCACTGACCCTGGAGTCAGGAGGACCTAAGTTCAAATCTGACCGCAGATACTTAACACTATTTGTATGACCTTGGGCAAGTCACTTAACCCCAATTGTCCTGCCTTTCTCCCTCCAAAAAGACACACACATACACACACACACACACACACACACACAGAAAGACATGAGGTTTGGGGCATCATTCACCATACCTCAGGACTAGAACTTGATTACACTAATAGCTGCTCTAAATGAATGAATGGATGGATGAATGAATGAATGAATGAATGAATGAATGAATGAATGAATGAATGAAATGAGTAAGAAAAGGAGAAAGAACCAAACCATAGATTGTTAGTATGATGGGGAGGGGGGGTAGAGAGGGAATCTGGATTCATATTCAGAGGAAGATGATAGAGCTAAAAAAATCAAAGCCAATCCTTTTTCAAAGAGAAAAATCAAATGGTCCAAAGCACAAAAAGAGTTGTTGGAAGAACTTAAAAGGGACTTTAAAAATCAAATAAGAGAGATCAAGGAAAAATTAGGAGAAAAAAATAAGAGCAGTCCAAGAAGATCAAGAAAATTATGAAAAGAAAGTCAACAAACTTGAAATGGAGAATCAAAAACTTAAGGAAGAAAATAATTCCTTGAAAACTAGAATTGGGCAAAGGGAAGCTAATGACATTCTAAAATACCAAGAAATAATAAAAACAAGATTAAAAGAATAAAAATATAGAAGAGAATGTGAAACATCTCATCAGAAAAACAACTGATCTGGAGAACAGATTGAGGAGAAATAATATAAGAATAGTTGGGCTACCTGAAAATTGTGATAAAAAAGGATCTTGATACAATATTACAAGATATTATCAATGAAAATTACCCTGAAGTTCTAGAACAAGGAAGTAAAACACAAATAGAAAAAATCCAGTGATCACTATCTGAAAGAGATCCCAGGAGGAAAACTTAACAAGAGTATCATAGCCAAGCTTCAGAGTTTCCAGGTTAAGGAGAAAATATTGGAAGCAACAAGAACAAAACAATTTAAATATCATGGAGCTATGAAAGAATTACACAAGATCTAGCAGCTACTATATTGAAGGACTGTAGGTCTTAGAATACCATATTTCATAGAGCAAAATAGCTGGGGTTATAACCAAAAGTAATTTACCTAGCAAAGTAGAATCCTGAATGGAAAAAAAAGAACATTTAACAAACTGAAAGACTTTCAGGAATTTGTGAAAAAACAGCAGAACTTAAGGGAAAAGTCTATATATAACATCCAGGAGAACTATAAGGTAGATGTTAAAGACCAATTATAAGAGACTCCATAAGGTCAAATCGTTTACTTCTTATATGTGAAAATGTTATCAGTATTCTTATGACTGTCATCATTATTTGGGTAATTTGAAAGAGAGGTTTTGGATGAGCTGAGTATAAAGAAATGATTCTAAAAAATAAAACTGTAGGGAGAGATAAAAAGGAGTAATTATCTCATACAAATGAGGCATAAAAGGAAAAAATAATACAGAGGAAGCTAGTAGCAGAGAGGGTAGGTAGTGCTGGAAACTTACTCTCATTGGGAATGGGTTAAAAAGGGAACAACACACACACACATATATGTATATATATATACATATATATACATACATACACACACTCACACTCACACACATACATGCCCATCTAGAAGGGTATAAAATATATATATAAAATATAATATATATAATTTCAGAAAGAAATAAGAGGGCAAGAGGATAGGGTAAGGAGAAAGGATAAGGGAGGGACTCTTGGAGGGCAGGGGAGGTTAAGGAGTAGGGAGCTAAGGTAGCAGGGAGAAGTAAAGCAGAAGAGTGAGGAAGGATGGGAAAAAGTTGAGAAAAATAATGAGGAAAAACAGGAAAGAAGGATAATACATGATAAGTAATTATAGTTTAGAATGTGAATGGGATGAATTTACCTACAAAAGAGAAACTGATAGCACATTAAAAAATTGAATTCAACAATATGCTGCTTTTAGGAAATGCTATAAAAATGAGAGATAAACATAAATATAAATATAAAGGGCTGGGGTAGAATTTATTATATAAAAGAAGCAGGAGCAGTCATCAGATCTCAAAGTTAATGCTAAAATAGATTTAATCAAAAGAAAAAAATAGAAAAACTACTCTATGTCAGCAATATTATTCAAGATTGTTTTAAAATAACAAAACAGTATAAAATACCTTAGAGTAATCCTGCCAAAACAGACACAGGAACTATATGAACACAAATGCAAAACACTTTTTATACAAATAAAGTCAAATTTAAATAATTGAAGTAATATTTATTGTTCATGGGTAGGTAAAACCAACATAATAAAAAATGACCATTTAACCTAACTAATCTATTTATTCAATGCCATCCCAATTAAATTACTAAAATTTATCTTAGTGAGTTAGAAAAAAATAACAGCAAAATTCATTTGGAAGAATAATGGGTTAGAAACTTCAAAGACACCAGGGGAGAAACATAAAGGAAGGAGATTTATTAATATCAGACCTTAAACTAAATTACAAGATGAGAGCATTGTTGAAGTGTAAAATGAATAATTTTGATTATTTTAAATTAATATTCTCATATAAATAAATTGAATGCAGGCAAGAATAGAAGGAATGCAGAAAATTGGGGGGGGGGAACTTTCATAGACAATCAAATAGGATGTGACTGGACTAGAATATTACTGTAGTGTAGGAAATGATGAGCCAGTTGATTTAGAAAAACATGGAAAGACTTGGACTTATGAAGGAAGATGCTCTCCATCTCCAGAGAAACAGATGACAAGTAGAAAGGAGCATAATACAGTTTTACATATATGTGTATGAGTGTATATGTGTATACTTACAGATACAGCCCTCCCTCATTTAAATCTCATACACTTGTATGTCATGGCATCACCTTCCTGATGTCATGGTCCTCTTCAAGAACAAAGGACAAACACCAGCAGCATGTATATGTATATGGGTATGTATATATAGCCATATTTAAGTGTGGCCTTCTACGGAGGAGAAGAGGGAAAAATTAAGTAAAAAGTGCACAGCAGAGAACAAAAGAAAACCCAGGAGGTAGCCAAGCAAAGCTGGGCAGCTTTGAAAACAATATGTAGTATTTATTACGTGGGTTTTCTTGAAATGGAAATTTCTTGTTTTATATTTTGTCTTTTATGTTCTGCTGTGCACATGGCATTTTTTCTTTTCTCATTTAGTATTTAAGTTTAAGATAAAGGTCTACAGAGTCATTGTGTTTACAGTACTATTAATATACCTGTGAAACCTGGGCAAGATAAGGTACTGGGCACTAAGGTCCTCTCTAGAGCTGAACTGCCAAACATTTAAACTCTGTTACTAACAGAGTACATCTCCAGTGGGTTTGCCACATAGTTTAAATGCCAAATGCTTGCTTAATCAAAAGACTACTTTACAGAGAACTCGCACAAGGTCAGTGCTCACACATAATCAGAAGAAGCAGTACAAGGACACTTTCAAGGTCTCTCTGAAGAATGTTAATACTAAACTTTGAAATATGGGAAATGCTGGCTCAAGACTGTCCAGCATGGCATGACTGCATCAAAGAAGGCACTCTATGAGTGAGGCAGAATTGCAGTCACACAAAGAAAATGTGAACTGTGCAAAGCCAGAGACATCTCCATCTTGAATGTTCCAGTGGACTATTTGTACTTGACGTGTGGTAGAGTTTTCTGAGCTATGTTGGACTGATCAGCCACAGATGAGCTCACTGTGGCCTGACCCTAGTTTTATAACGTTATGGGTCCTCTTCAAAAATAAAGGATGAACAAGAACTCTGTCAGTACTGGACTAATGTATCTAGTTTCATACAGGCCCTAAAACAATGATCAGTTTCATCCTTTAATTTTTGTCTCTCTGATGGATGAGATGAAACTACAGAATTGTTTCAGTTCGTATTTCTCTTAGCAGTGATTTGGCGCATTCTTTTAATTATGTGGCTTTGAGTTTATATTTCTACATACAAAAGCTGTCCATTCATGTCCTTTGACAACTTGTGTATCAGGGAATGTTTTTTGGTCTTGTATCAATTCCCTATATGCCTTAGTATCAGCTTTCATATCTAGATTGCGCATCCATTTAGACTTGAAAGTGTATTTCTTCTAGATAACATCTTATCAGATTCTGGTTTTTGATCCATTCTGCTATTTATTTCCATTTTATGGATGAGTTCATCCCATTCACAAAGTTACAATGACTAATGGTATTTTCCCGCCATCTATTTTTCCTCACTGTTTATCCTTCTTTCCCTCTATCCCTCCTCAGAAGTCTATTTTACTTCTGACCTCTGCCTCTCTAGTCCTCATCCCTTCTAAGAGTCCTTCCCTTATCCTTTCCCCTTGCCCTCCTATTCCTTAATATGCCCACCCTTCTAAGAGTCTCTTCCTTGTCCTATCCCCTCACTCTTCTGTTTCTACGTAAGTTAAGGAGATTTTTATACCCTTTTAGATGCATATGTTATTCTCTCTTTAACGCAGTTCTGATGAGGATAAAGTTCTATCACTACCAGCTCTCCACCCCCCTTGCCCTCCACTGTAACAGTTTTTCCATTTATGCTTAATTTGTATGAGATAATTGCTCTATTTTACCTCTCCCTACCCAATTTTATTTTTTAGGATCATCCCATCATATTCAACTCAACCCCAAGCCTTTTATTTACGTATGTTCTTTCAGACTACCTTAGAAATGATGATAACATTCTTAAGAGTTACAGATAGCAGGATATAAAATAAACCCATATAAGTCCTCAGCATTCCTATATATTTCTAATGAAGTCCAACAGCAAGATATAGTAAGAGAAATCTCATTTAAAGTTACTGTAGACATTATAAAATATTTGGGAATCTACCAGCCAAAACAAACCCAGGACCTATATGAACACAACTACAAAACACTTTTTCACACAAATAAATTCCTATCTAACTGATGGAAAAAACATCAATTGCTCTTGGCTAGGTCGAGCTAATATAATAAAAATGACAATTTTACCTAAATTAAATTATATATTTAGCGCCATATCAAACAAACTACCAAAAAATTACTTTATAGAGCTAGAAAAAATAGTAACAAAATTCATTTGGAAGGACAAAAGGTCCAGAATATAAAGGGAATTAGTGAAAAGAAATGCTAGGGAAGGTGGCCTAGCCATGCCAGATTTTAATCTGTATTATAAAGCAGCAGTCATCAAAACTACTTGGTACTGGCTGAGGAATAGAGTAGTGGATCAATGGAATAAACTGGGTACAAATGACTCAGTAGTCAACAACTATAGTCATATACTGTTTGATAAACACAAAGACCCCAGTTTCTGGGATAAGAAATCACTATTTGACAAAACTGCTGGGAAAATTGGAATATAGCATGGCAGAAACTGGGCTTAGACCATATTACCTAATACTGTATACCAAAATCAAGTCTATATGGGTGCACAAGCTAGGTATAAAGTCTGATACTGTAAGCAATCTGGGAAAGCAAGGAATAGTTTACCTGTCAGATTTATGGAGTAGGGAAGACTTTATGACCAAACAAGAGTTAGAGAGCATTATAAAATGCAAAATGGATCATCTTGATTACATTAAATTGAAAAATTTCTGTACAAACAAAGCCAATGTAACCAAGATTAAGAGGGAAGTTGGAAATTGGGAAAGAATTTTTACAACCAGTGTCTCTGATAAAGGCCTCATTTCTAAAATATACAGGGAATTGAGTCAAATCTATAAGAATATAAGTCATTCCCCAATTGATAAATGGTCAAAGGATATGAACAGGCAACTTTCAGAGGTAGAAATTAAAGATATCTATAAGCCTATGAAAAAATGCTCTAAATCACTATTAATTAGAGAAATGCAAATCAAAACAACTCTGAGGTACCACATCTCACCAGTCAGATTGCCTAAGATGACAAAACAGGAAAATGACAAATGCTGGAGAGGATACGGAAAAAAATTAGAAGTCTAATGCATTGTTGGTAGAGTAGTGAACTGATTCAACCATTCTGGAGAGCAATCTGCAACTATACCCAAAGGGCTATAAATAATTACATGCCCTTTGACCCAGTAGTACCACTTCTAGGGTTGTATCCCAAAGAGATCATAGAAGTGGAAGACCCATATGTACAAAAATATTTATTGAAGCTCTCTTTGTGGTGGCAAAAAATTGGAAATTAAGGGGATGCCCACCAATTGGGGAATGGCTAAACACATTGTGGTATATGAATGTAATGGAATATTATTGTGCTATGAGAAATGAGGAGCAGATGGACTTCATATTTACCTGGAGAGGCTTATACAAACTAATGCTAAGTGAGAAGAGCAGAATCAGGAAAAATTTGTTCACAATCACAGACACAACGTATTTGTGACGACCAGCTTTGATAAACTGGACTCCTCTCAGCAATGCAAGGTTATAAGATAGCTTTCAAAGACTCAGGATGGAAGATGTCTATATTCAAGGAAAGATCTAGAAAGACCAGAGTTTAAATGGAGACTGAAGCAAACTACATGCTCTCTTTCCTTTCCATGTTTGGTTTTGTTTACTCTTTCCCATTGTTCATTCCATCAGTTACAGCCCTTCTATACAACCAGACTAATGTCTAATGTGAAAGTATTTGCAGATCCTATATTTGATTGCATGCTACCATGGGGCTGGGGGTGAGGGGGGGGGAAAGAATGGGGAGGGAATTTGAAACTCAAGGAATTGTGGAACTGAGTCTTGTAAACTAAAAGTAAATAAACAAATCAATTTTTAAAAAAGAGTTACAGATAGCTTTTTTCCCGTGTAAGAAAAAAAGAGTTTGACCTTAACAAATTTCTTATAATTGTTCCTTCATGTTTACCTTCTTATGTTCCCCTTGATTCTTCTAGGTCAAATTTTCTGTTCAATTCTGCTCTTTTCCTCAAGAATACGTAAAAGTCCTTTAATTAATTAATTATCTTTTTTTTTCTTGCAGGATTACATTCAGCTTTGCAGGCTTTGTTATTCTTGGTTGCATATTCAGAACCTTTGCTCTTTGGAATATCATATTCCATGTCCTTCAGTTGTTTTTTTTTTTGGAGGGGGGAAGGCAGGGCATTTGGGGTTAAGTGACTTGCACAAAGTCACACAGCTAGTAAGTGTTAAGTGTCTGAGGCTGGATTTGAACTCTGCTTCTCCCAATTCTAAGGCTGGTGCTCTATATCACCTATGTGCCCCATCCTTTAGTCTTTTAATGTAGAAGCTGCTAAATCTTATGTTAGCCTGACTTGTATAGTTCCACAATATTTAAATTGTTTCTTTCTAGTTGCTTGTAGTATTTTCTCCTTGACCTGTTTGAAACTTAGTATAAAGTTCCTCTGCATTTTCATCTTGGGATTTCTTTCAGCTGGTGATGGGTGGATTTTTTAACTTTTATTTTATCCTGTAGTTCTAAAACTTCAGGGAAATTGTCCTTAATCATTTCTTGATTAAGAAATTCCTTTTTTTTAAAAATAAAAACTTTCAGGTAGTCTAACAGTTCTTATGCTATCTCTCTGATTAGTTTTTTAGGTCAGTGTCATGAAATATTTCACAATCTCTACTATTTTTTCATTTAATTTAATTTAATTTATTATTTCTTGGTGTCTTATGATGTCATTCGCTTCCCCCTGCCCAATTCTAATTTTTAAGAATTTATTTTCTTTGTTTTTTTGTTTGTTTGTGATTTTTGGGGGGGTTGGGGAAGGTAGGGCAATTTGAGTTAAGTGACTTGCCCACGGTCACATGGCTAGTAAGTGTCGAATTTGAACTCAGGTCCTCCTGAATCCAGGACCAGTGCTCTATTCACTGTGCCATCTAGCCACTGGAAGAATTTGTTTTCTTCAATAAGTTTTTGGATCTCTTTTTCCAAGTTGTTGATTTTCTTTTCATAATTTTCTTGATTTTCTCAAATTACTCTTATTTTGTCCTAATTTTTCCTCAACCTCTCTGATTTTTGAAGTCTTTTTCTCAGCTCTTCAAAGAGGGTCTCTTCATTCCTTTCTGGGATTAGGTTTTCTAGCGTGAATCATTCTTACCTCCCTTTCCTTCTTACACTGTGATAACTATGTATAATTTTATTCATATAAGTCATCAATTTCTTGATAGGTTGATTCCTCAATATTTTCTCTAGTTTATTGACATATTTTTACAGGACTGCTATCTCCTCTTTTGTTTGCTCTTCAACTGGCAGAGATTTCTCTTTATTTAGTTTTAAGCTTAGCTGATAGCTTTCCACTTCAAGTTTTCCCCCTCCCCCACCAGTTAATGATTGCTAAACAAACACTTAAATCTTTTCCTAACTACTTCTAGCCAGGAGTTATATCTTCTGCCTCCGGATTTTTCACAGCCCTCAATGTACATTTCCTATAAATTTATTTTGTTTAATTTTGTATCACAATCATGGGTTCACAATTTTTGGTTTTTCCCCTATATTGTAATTTTCTTGCAGGAAGGAATTATGTTTTATTCATAATTACATGTCCGTCCAGTGACCCAGACCTGTGCTTTGCACATAATGGACACTTCATAAGCATTTGTTGAATTGAATTGGGGAGCTTTTGAAAGACAGCCGCTAATGCTATATAGAGGAATTCACTTTGGAAGTCATCAAGACAGTTCAAGTCCTGACTCTGACCCATACTAGCTGTTTGACCATAGGAAAGTCTTTGAACCTCTTGATTCAACTAAATACTATTTAACTATCAAGGTAATAATTGCTAGAAAAATGACATGAGAGTTTCTCATAGGATGTTCTTCATGTCAATTAAGTCACAGACAGATCTTTAAACCCCCCCAAAAAGGAACACAGAGGAATTATAACTCACATTTGCAAAGTACTTTAAACCTTATGAAGTAATTTCTTGAAAACAACGTTTTTTTGTGTAGCACAATGTTACATGTACATTTACAGATGAGGAAACTGAAGTTCAGAGAATGACTTGATCAGTATCCTACAATATGGATTTGAATCCAGTTTTTCCTGCTCTAAGCTTAGCATTCTTTCAACTGTGCTATGCTGCCTTTCAAATTCTTTGGGTGAACCTTTTTATTAAGCAAGAAACATGTGCAATAATAGCTGCGTCTCAATTTATCTAGTTTATAAGCTTGGACTTAGATATATTGGGTTTTCCTGCCATGGTCATGTCCCAATGTTCTTGTTCATCTAGGATAAAGGAAGAATGATATATTAAAATTGACTTTTTTGTTCTCATAATTTCTTCATGTCAGGTTAATTTAGAATGGCTAGTTTCATAACTGCTTTTTGCTGAACATGTTAATGGCAAATAGCTTTCTTGACTTATAATCTTTTGAGTAATGCTTTGGAGATGCTTTATTCTTCGTGCTTGTATCCCCAGAGACTAGTGCCACTAGTGTGGCCTCAAGGTCACATTCGGTCCTTTGACCAAATCCAAGCTTCACAGAACAAATCCCTTTAATAAAAGAATTTGTTCTATAAGACTTGGACCTAAGGACCTAGAAGTTCACAGGTAGCCTCCAGGTCAGAGGTTCCTCACACCTGGACTAGCCCATAGTAGGCACTTAGTAGACGGTTATTGGATGACTGAGGCAGTAACTGGTGCCTGAACAGAACTTTACAGTCACTGAATAGTTAAGGAGAATAAGATGCAGTGGAAAGAAGTCAAAGGATCTGGATCTGAATTCTGATCCTGCTATCTATAGTGATTTTAAACAAGACATAGTTCTTCTAGGCCTTAGTTTCCTAATCTGTGAAATGAGGAGGTTGGGTTAGATGATTTCTATAATTTCTCTATCCCAAGCTTGTGAAAACTTTAGGCGCCCACCCCTCCCGCCCCCGCAGAATGGGTAGATGAGAACAATTATTCTAAGAGCCATGGAGGAGGCTGAAGCAAACATTGTAGAACACTTACAAAGATGCCAAAGGCATCCATTGCATCCCAGGCCATTGCTAGTCATCTTAACTTTTGTCCTGCCACTAAATTTTGATGACTCTAGAGGAGAGAGTGAGTCTGATGACTTCGTGCAACTGCCTCATTAAAGCCAATCTATGGGCAAGTCAAGACATTACCCTTATAATATCACTGGTCAAGAAGACGTGTGTTCAAATCTGGCCTCAGACACTTCCTAGCTATATGACCGAGCAAGTCAAATACCTTGCCCGTCTTGGTTTCCTCATCTGTAAAATGGGGATAATAAAAGTACCGACCTCCCAGGGTTGTAGTGAAGATGAGATGAGATAATGTCTGTAAAACTATGTAAACCTTAAAGTGCCATGTAAATACTACCTGTTATTATTATCCAAGACCTAAAACCCAAGATTCTGAGTCGGAGGACACCTGGGTTTTAAATCCTGACCTTACAATTTACCAACTTTGTGATTTTGAGGAAATTATTTCTCTCTTTCTGGGTCACAGTTTTCATATGAATAAAATTGAGAAGCTAATCTAGATCTGTGGTTCTTAACCATGTTTGTGTTATGGATCCCTTTGACCGGCTGGTGACTATGGAAGCCTTCTCAAAATGGTTTTAAATGCGTAACATAAAAATAACAATATAAGGAAACCAGTTATATTGAAACACAGCTCTCTGTCTCTGTCTCTCTGGGTCTCTGTCTTTGTCTCTCTCTCTCTCTCTCTCTCTCTCTCTCTCTCTCTCTCTCTCTCTCCCTACCTCCCTCTCTCTCTCTCTCTCTCCCTCCCTCCCTCTCTCTCACCCTCCCTCCCTCCTTCTCTCTCTCTCTCTTTCTCTCTCTGTCTCTCTCTGTCTCTCTGTCTGTCTCTCTGTCTGTCTCCCTCTCTCTCTCTCTCTCTCACACACACACACACACACACACACACACACACACACACACACACACACACGCACACACATTTAGACCTCAGGTTTAGAGTCCCTGAATTCTAGGGATCTCTAAGGTACTACTCATCTCTACACCATATGATCACATAAGCTGATTTCCTCTCAGGTTTAAACAATATTATTTAAAGGGATAAACCTTGTACTGGAAGGAGCTGTATTCCTTAATTTTATGCAGAATAGATAAAAGACTACCTGTTCTGAGTCTTGTACCAGTTAGAAGAGACAGGGCAGTACTGATCTGATACTATCTTAAATAGAACCAAAGTACACAGGCTTTATTACTGTCAGTCACGTGGCTGCTCCAGACCTAACTTACTATTCTTAAAAGCTCACATCCCCACAAGGTTCTCTATTTATAAAAAATAGTTTAATAAAAGTTGTCTTAATTCAGAGAGGACTATTAGGGTAGTTAATGAAATGGCACATAATTACTTTGAGATGGGGGGGTAAAGAGTTGGGGAAAAGGGGAGGGTTGGAGTGTTGATTTCTTAAGGCTCTGAGCTGGGTCTGTTTGGGGCCAGCCTGTTTGATCTTTTGAAGTTCTTTCAGATTCTAAGATTTAGTTCAATTAAAGTGTTGCCCCTGATAGTTATTTTTCTTTAAAAGCAACAATTCATGCTGCAAGCCTTAAAAATACATCAGAATGTTCCCTCATCTAAAATTCTGTTTTAAAAAATACATTAAGTTATTAAAGACCCCAGTAGCCCAAGAGGGTTTCCTACCCAGCAGGATGTGTCTATCTTCCCAACAGAAGGAGGACAAAGGAAATGAGGCCTCAAGAGTGAGAACAAGAGTTCTGTAGAGCAGATCCCAGAAGATACACATGTAAGTAAGTTCTGCTTTCACAAAACAAAACCTTACTACACCTTTTCTTTCACCAAACCAAAGCATAGTATCATCAGAATAGCTTCCATAAAATCCCTCAGAATAGAAGGAGACAGATGATGTCTGAATGTTCATTTTTATACAAGGGATTGCTAAAGCATAAACTCCATGCAGCTTATTCCTTGGGTCAGTCATAAAGTCAAGACATTGAATCTGGGCTCTGATTTGCAATCCTATATTTTTCACTGCACTGAGACTTTTAATGAAATCTTTCATGTTTCCTTTGTTGGCTTCAAGTCATTTAAGAAACTAGTTAGAATCCTGATGAACCCTGAGCAAAAATTTCATTATTTAAAAAAATGCTACCTGTTTCCCTCATCCCCCTTAGCATATAAAGATGATCTAATCTCCATGTAATAAACAATAAAATTGAATAATTAAAAAATTCCCTCTTCCAAATATCAGTGACACTTTTGAATTTTATAGTATTTTTTCTCTAAGGGCAGGAACCCCTTTCACGGTGGATTACCTCATTTATTCTCAACATCTCTACCAGTTGGGAGGAACCAAGATGATCAGGTTCATTTTGAAGATTAAACAAGAAAGGCAAAGACACTTTAAGTAATTTACCTAAAGTCACACAGCTTGAGGAAGAGTTACCATTAGATTTTGCTTCCTGATTTCTTTTTTTTTAAATTTTAATTTATTTTCTTGGTTACATCATTCATTTCCACAAGGTTTTGAGTTAAAAATTTTCTCCCCTTTTTGCCCCTACCCCCCAGCCCAGAACATTGATCCCACTGTAAGA
>CM053597.1:138775273-138828112 GCA_028646575.1 Pseudocheirus occidentalis
TTTCTACTCTAGAACTCCACTGATTGAACCAAAAAACTTTATAAAACTAATGCTATTACTGGAATTCATTCAAGGTCTGTTCCTATACTAACCTCTACTGGCCCATGACTTCAACTGGAATTTGGTACTCATTTTGTCATTAAATAAAAAACATGGCAGTGTAGACGTTATCATCCAGCTCAACATCTTCATTTTATTGATGAGGAAGAAATGAGATTAAGTGGCTTGTTCAAGTTTAATTAGCAGCAGTGCTAGAACTAAAATCCAGAACTCCTGACCCTGATCTCTGATTGTCTTCTACTTTCTGTATTATTACTTTTACTATTACTTACTATAAGCCCTTTTACTCTTTATAGGAAGTCATTAAACATTTCCTTTGAAAAAGTGCCTGCTCCATGCCAGTGTTGAGAAGTGCTAAGTGTTGGGAAGACAAAGAAAGGCAAAAAACCAAATCTTCTTTCAAGGAGGTCTAATGGGGGAGACAACATATAAACAATTATATTTAGTATAAACTTTATTTATAACAATAATAGATAGCAGGTAATCAATAGAGGGAAGGTGCTAGGATTCAGGAGGATCAGAAAAGGCTTCCTCCAGAGGATGGGATTTTAGCTAGAACTTGAAGGAAGCCAAGAGAGGGGAGATGAGTAAGGAGAGCATTCCATGAAGAGCAGCCAGTGAAAATGTTCAGTCATGGGGTGGCTAGGTGGTACAGTGAGTAGAGCACCGGCCCTGGAGTCAGGCAACCTGGGTTCAAGTCCAGCCTCAGACACTTAACACACACACACACACACACACACACACACACACACACACACACACACACACACACACACAAACTAACCGTGTGACCTTGGGCAAGTCACTTAAACCCAATTGCCCTCCAAAAAATAAAAAGCAAAAGAAAAGAAAAGAAAATGATCAATCATGAGAAGTCTTGGTAAAGGAATAGTAAATAGGTTTGTGTCACTGAATTACAGAGTAGGTAGAGCTTAGACTTCAAAGCAGAGAAGTGGTATAGGTATAGATAGATATAAGCTAAAGTACAGGTTGTCAGACACAATGATAATGCATTACTTTTTTCCCCCCACTTAGCTAGGATTAATTTTTCACAGGAGAGGAGGGTGTTATTTATTTATTTATTTAAAAAAAATAATCCATATTGCTCAGACCTGACTTAGGGAATTCTCTGAGAACATCAACTAGTCAATCAACAAACACTGCGGTGACTGCTGGGAATACAAACACAAAAAACTAAAACATTCCTTGTCCTCATGGAGCTTAAATTCTATCATGGGAAATAATATGTGCATGAATAAGTCTGTACAAAATAAATAGAGCACAAGCAGCTGGGAGGAGGAGTCTGGAAAACCTTCAAGTAGAAGGTTCCACTTGAGCAGAGTTTTGAAAGAGACAAGGGATTTTAAGAAGAAGAGGTGAGGATGGAGTACATTCTAGGCACGGGGGGAGCCTTTGCAAAGATATCGAGAGGATAGATGGATTACCACATGTGAAGAATAAAAACAAATCCAGTTTGACTAAATTGTAGAGTATGTGATGGGGGGGATGTATAGTTAGGGTGAAGAGGTAGGCTAGTGCCAGGTTAAGAGCCAAATTGAGGAGTCTGTCTTTGATCCTAAAAGGGATAGGGAGCCACTGATGTTTATCAAACAGGGGAGTGACATAGTAAGAATTGTTCTTTAGTAATATCTCTTTGGCAACTGTGTAGAAGACAGATTGGAGGGGGAGCATTAAAAACTCAAGGCAAAATTTTTGAAAATTAGAAATTTGACTCATGTCTCTCCAAGGACCCTGCTCCTCAGTCTTTCCCTTTAAGAAATGTCTTAAAGATACATTAAAGAACAATTTTTGAAAATGTTCTTCTATTGATATCTTTAGTTTTCCATCACCTTTATTTCTTAATATACACCTTCCTTCTCTCCTACTAAGTAAATCGTCTATTGTGAAGGAATTTTTAAAGGGGGGCAAAAACCCAAAACAAAACAAAACCCAGTTCCACAAAACCATATCAACAGTGGTTCATTTTCTCAGCTTTTCTCCAGGGAAAGCTTGGTCATTATAATCATACCACTTTTAATTTATTTTCTTTTATTTCTCCTTCTCCTTCCTTCTTTCTTCCCTTCTTTCTTTTCTCCCTCCTCCCTTCCTTCTTTCTCTCCTCCCTCTCTCCCTCCCTCCCTCCCTCCTTTCCTTCCTTCCTTCTTTCCTTCCTTCCTTCTTTCCTTCCTTCCTTCCTTCCTTCCTTCCTTCCTTCCTTCCTTCCTTCCTTCCTTCCTTCCTTCTTTCCTTCCTTCCTTCCTTCCTTTTTTCCTTCTCCTTTCTGTAGCATACATACTTTGGCCCTCCTTCTCAAAACCTCTGGAGGATTCTAGGACTCCCGGAAACCTTGAGAAGTTTATGGATTTTTCTTTTCCTTTACTGCCATCAGATTGAGCCCCCATTGATCACATTCTCCTAATTGTTAGTGGCCCTGTGACTAGCACCCCAGTTCCATTTAGCCTCTTAACATGGGGTAGCTTTTACAAAGGACATTTACTTCAACAGATATAGCAAGAACAAATACACAAGCACTTCCCCATTAATTTCAAGGGGCTTAATGACACTGCCTTTCTCTCCCCCCAAGTCTCTGGGAGCTCATGACTTAGTTCAGTTCCTTTAGTCTCATCAATTTCACAATCAAAGGTAGCATCTAGATGGGTCCTTGTCTCAGCTCTCAGTGAAACTGGAAAGTGAAAATCATCACAAAGATCACTCCTTGCTCTGAGGGACATCAATGCTGGGCAGGTTGCAATATCTGACCTCAGCTCTGACTCTCAAGATTCCTGAAATTTGCTTTCCTGATCTTTTGAAACTCCCAAGGTTGGAGGTACCACTCCATGCCAAAGGAGTCACCCAGCTCTCCTAGAAGCAAATGAGGCAAAGATAGTAGCTAAAGCCAACAAGGCTTTTTGGATGCCTCCACAGCCAAAGAGCCTCCTCTTCCACACGTGGTTAGCTGATCAGAATCAGTTACGAATGCCAATGCACGCAGCCTGTTTTTCAGGGAACTTCTCTTATTCATCAATACTCTCCTGGAAGTAAGCTTTCCAGGTTCTCCAAAGGGAGAGATGCCATCCTCAGTGTTCTGCATATATGTCAACCTCCTCCTCCATTATATTTCTATTTATACCAGTGGTTCTCAACCTTCCTAATGCTGCAACCCTTTAATACTCATATGTGGGTGTATCTGCATGTGGGCAGACTCGCCTGGAGACAGATGGAGGAGAGGTGTCTCAGTTCCTAAGACCATCAGAAATATGTGTTTTCTGGTAGTCTTTGGTGACCCCTGTGAAAGGGTCGTTCGACCCCCAAAGAGGTTTTGATCCACAGGTTGAGAAGTTGACTGTTTTGACCCACAAGTTGACTGTTGAAGTCATTAAACTTATTGTTTCCCTGTCCCTGCTTACTTCCTTCTTTATCAGTTCTTATAATTCTTGCCATGGTCCTCATAGGGGAGACAGAATATTTCTTCCTTACCAGTGAGACTTTCATACTTTGCCTCTATCATCTTTATTTGGTAACTCTTCTTTCTTTGAGAGCCGGTCTGTACCCATCTATGGTCCAAACCAGGTTCTCTTGGCTATTATGTAATGACCCCTAGGACATCCTCCCTCCTTTCTAAATGAATTTATTGCCTCTATGCCCTCCAATTCCTACCTTCTGTACTAGGGGTCTTCAAAATGCTGGTGTTCCCTCAAATATTCTAACATCCTGGTTCCTTAATCTACTCAGTTCTCGTGATCACATAGGATACATAGGAGTCATAAAAAACTTAATCTTGCGACCATCTATAACTGTTCCACTTCTATGTTCAAGAACTTGAATTTCTATGATCTTATCATAATATTTAACGTTCTACCTTTGCCAGCACCTCACACATCTATTCTTTGTCCTCACAGTGAGCTTAAATCCCCAGCTTCTCAGTTCTTTACCAGACCATGGGCCATATTTAGCAACGCTCACCTTCTTGCTCATTCTTAATACCTTGGTTCACCAGTTCAACCCCTCCACCTTCAACTTCCTTACTCTCTTGTTTGATCATTCTTCATATTCTGCTAAACCCCAACCCTGGATTACTAACATCATCTGCCTTCTTTGTTCCTATTCTCATACTGTTGTGGGAAGCTGGAGGATGTAATTCAACCACGCTAACTGGGTCTACTACAAATTTATGTGATATGATCCCAACTGGGCCCTCACAGAAGCAATAGAAACCTTTTATTTCTCCATAATTGGTTTTCTATCCCACTGAGGGCAGTGGCCATAGCAAACTTTCTTTTCTTTCCTTACCCCAAGCCTCCCATAGCACATCCCTCTCCCTAGATTTTCAGCTGAGAACATTAGCTTCCCTGAAATCAAACAAACAAGGTCATTCATCTCAAGATCCCTCTTCTCCCCTTTTCCACATCTTGCATTCTTTGAATGGGGAATTCTTTCCTCACTCTCTCCTTTTATTCTAGTCTTTGATGGTGGCCCTTCTCCTTGGTAAATCCAACTCATCTACATGTGGAACTTATCCCCCCCTCTTATTTTCTCTGACAGATTCCTCCCACTATAATACCCATTCTCTCTCTAATTTTCAGTATCTCCCTATATACGTATTTCTTTCCTATTGCCTATAAGCATGCCTGTCTCCCGCTAGTCTTAAAAAATTCTCCTTAACTCCTATCATCTCAAAAAACTATGTCACATTTTTTTCTAGCCCTTCTTAAGCTAAACTCCTTGATAAAGACATCTATTCCTCTTCCTTCCATCACTGATGATTCCCTTTCAGGGCCTTCATTTTGGGAATAGGCTCAGGCTAACCATGTTTTCTTATCTTCTCCTCTTCCCTCTAGCAATGCTTCTGACTCTCTTGACTTGACTTCCATGACTCAACCTCCTTCTCACCCTGGAATTTCCTTCATACCTGGGTCCTTCTCACCTTGGAACCTTTCAGGACCTCCATTTTTATGTTGGCCCCAGGCCCGCCATACTTACTTACCCTCCTGACTCTCCAGACCTCAGTACCACGGTGCTCGCTCTGTCTCTCTTGTCTCCCTCTCTCCCTCCCCACTCCCACTTTTCGCCTCCCTTTTATGTACTGTTTCCCCTCTTAAAATGTGAGATTGAGGGCAGAGATTGAGTTCTTCTTGTTTTTATTCATATTCCTAGTGACTAGAGTAGAAGTTCTTTCTGGATTTCCTCTGTTTTTTCATAATACTTATTTTTTTTGTTTGTTTTTCCTCTTGCCTGACTTACTATTCCTTCTCACACTCCTTTGCTGTATCCTCAACCACATCATCTCTACTAACTACAGGAATATCCCAGGCTCTATTCCTGGTCCTCTTCTTTTTTCTCCCTGTACTTTGGATCTATATACACTTGATCTCATCAGTTCTTATAGATTAAATGATCATCTCAGTGTAGAGAACTCTCAGACCTATGCATGTTGTCATTATCTTTCTCCTGAGAACCAGACCTTTATCACAAATTGACTGTATTTCAAAGCTGATATTTGGCACTTCAGTTTTAGGATGTCCAAAACAGAACTCACATTTTCTCCCTGAACTTTCCCATTTTCCTAAATTTCATGTTCTTGTCAAGGGTACATTTAACCAGGTTTATAATCTCAGCATCATCTTCAACTCTTTACTCTTAGCCCACATAGCCAAATATTGTTGTTTCTACCTCTCTCATACAAATTCCCTTCTTTCTGCTCATAGAGACATCACCTCAGTTCAGTAGTCTCCATGTTGGTCTTCCTGCCCCAAGTCTCTCCAATCCGTCCTCTACAATCTGCCAAAATGATTTTCCTTAAGCCTATATCTGTCCTTTTTAACCCATCCCCCAAGCAAACACAACCCCTAGTATTAATTATAAAGTCTTCTCTGATGCCGAACACTTTACAACTGGTTCCCTTGCAGTCTTCATGGTCATAATTATCATTGCAATTAATAACTAGCATTTATGTAGTGCCTACTATATGTCACACACTTTGTTAAGCATGTTACAAATATCTTCCTGTTTGATCCTCACAACAACCATTGGAGGTAGATGATGTTGATTTTCCCATTTTACAATTGAAGAAACTGAAGCTTAAGTGACTTGCCCAATATCACACAACTAGTAAGTATCTGAGACTGAATTGAAACTCAGATTTTTCTGATTCCAGGCCTAAGGCTCAATCTGCTGTGCTGATTCATAGCTTCTTAAACATTCTTAAACATGGCTCCCTTCTATGCTTTCTTTGTTCCAGTCTATTAGCTATTCCCAACACATGATGCCCCATTTTCCATCTTTTCCACACCTTTATATGGGCTAGCCCCATGCCTGGAATGCTTTCCCACCTCACCTCTACCTCTTATAAACCTTGCCTTCCTTCGAGACTGAGCTCAATAACCATCTTCTTCAGGAAGTCTTTCTCAGTCTCTCTTCCTCTGCTAATGCTTTCTTCCTAACCTCATGTCGACGTTCCATGTTTCTTATATATGTTTATAGGCATGTTTATATATGATATAATACACACACACACCTTATAGTTATGTTTAAAATATGTATATATTCTCATATATTCACCTTTATAGGATTGTTATCTCCCCCATGTTAATATAAGTGCCTGAAGGAGCAAATACTATTTCTTCCTTTTCTTTGTATCTCTCCAGCATTTATCAGAGTGTCTGGTACATGGTAAGCACTTAGTAAGTGTTTGTTGATCGATTGGTTGCTTTCCTGAATTTTCATATTCATTATTTCCAAGGGAACAGCAATATTCCATCACATTCATGAGCCACATTTTGTTTAATCATTCTCCAATCAATAGCTGTACACTTTGTTTTCAGCTCTTTGCCATTATTCAAAAAAATACTTTCATGAATATTTTGGAGAATTCTTTTGTCCTTGAAATCCTCTGGGTATACATCTACAATGGAATCTCTTTGTTAAAGGATATAGATATGGAAACTTTTTAGCACAATTTCAAATTTCTTTCTGTAGGAGTTAGACTAATTCATAGCCTCACTAAGTGGGAATTAGTGTAGAATGCTTTTCTTTCATGAGTCCCTCTAACAATGACTAGTTCCATCTTTTGTCATCTTTGACAACTTGGTAAAACATCAGAGCTATTTTGATTTGCATTTCTCTTAATATTGATGATTTGCAGCAGGCTTTCATATGATTTTTTTAGTAGTTTTTTACTTCTTTTGAAAACTGTATACATCATTTGACCATGTCCACTGTAAAATAGCTTTTGTTTGTATATTTGTATTAATTTTCTGTGTGTCTTGAATTTCAGACCCTTATCAAAAGATACTCCTGGCTGCATTGATTTTGTTCATGCAAAAGCTTTTCAATTTTTTTTGTAATTAAATTGATCTATTTTATCTTTTTTGTGATCCCTTCTATTCATTTTTTAAAATTATTACAGTGTCTGACACAAAGTAGGTACTTATTAATTTTTTTCCTGATTAATTGGTTGGTTTAAGAATTCTCCCCCTAGATATTACTATCAAAGGTACCCGATCTCTTCCCTTCCTTTCTTTCTTATTTTCAAAATAGTATGATCTTTTCTATCCAGGTCACATTTCAAATTTGGGTTTATTATCATATAATAGGAACTTGGTCTAACTCTGATTTTTTTCCAAACTATTTTCCTAGAAGATCTTGTCAAAGAGGGAATTCTTCCTTCTTTGGAACTTAAAAAAAAGGAACTTGAAAGGGCAGGTTATTAAAGAATGATAATAACAATAATATCTCCCACCTCATTTTGATGAGCTCTCTCTTCCTTACTTCCATCATAGCTTATCAATGAATCCACAATAAAGCCTAATCTAGCACCTTCTTTTAAAAATTGATTTGTTTATTTACTTTTAGTTTATAAGATTCAGTTCCACAACCCCTTGAGTTTCAAATTTTCTCCCCCCTTTTCTTCCTCATCCACGGTGGGATGCAATCAAATATAGGGTCTGCAAATACTTTCACATTGGACATTAGTCTGGTTGTAGAAAAGGGCTGTAACCAATGGAGTGAACAATGGGAACGAAAAAACAAAACCAAACATGGAAAGGAACAATAGCATGTAGATTGCTTCAGTCTTCATTTAAACTCTGGTCTTTCTAGATCTTTCTCTGAGTGTAGATACCTCCTTCCATTCTGAGACTTGTAGACTTGTCTTATAACTGTGTGTTGCTGAGAAGAATCCAGTTTATCAAAGTTGCTCGTCACACATATGATGTATCTATGACTATGTACAAATTTTTCCTGGTTATGCTCTTCTCACTTAGCATCAGTTTGTATAAGCCTCTCCAGGTAATTATGAAGTCCATCTCCTTCCCATTTCTTATAGCACAATAGTATTCCATTACATTCATACGCCACAACTTTTTTAGCCATTCCCCAATTGATGGGCATCCCCTTAATTTCCAATTTTTTGCCACCACAAAGAGAATTGCAATAAATATTTTTGTACATATGGGTCTTCCTCCCACATCTATGATTTCTTTGGTACAGCACCTTCTTACAGTGAGTTTGAAGGGATGGGAGCCAATATAGCCCTTATTCACAATTAAACACCTTAATATGGTGGATTTGAGGGCCTTGAATGAAGGGGCAGCATTTGTGATATGCTCACTTGTGTCTACCTCTATGGTTTCTACTTAACCTCCTCTTTGGGGGCTGTGGTTTTTGCATGTAAGCCTGCTCTTCCTTGGGCTATCTATATTACAGTGAATTTCAGCAGGACAAGAGAGGGCACAATCAATGCTCCATACTGGCTCCCATGCCTCCTGGCCACTTTGTCTCCCTGGGAGTTTTCTTGGTCCTTCTGGGAAGGAGTTAATGACTCAAAACAGCCATTCTGCTGGAAACCTTCATCTCTGCTTTCATTCATCTGTATTAATACCTAATCCCCAACCAATCCTGCATAAGGGAATGAGGTAGGGTTATGTTTGAGTAAATCATCTATATGTACATAATGAAAGTTTCATTTTTAATCTTTTTAATACTATCAACAATCTGAATAGGGAAAGGTGAATAAATTTTTTAAAGTGGGAAAAAAAATCAGGAACATAATTTAATCAGTGGTTCCCAGTGTTTTTTTGTTCCATGAATCCCTTACAACAACAAAATTGTGTTGTGAACCCCCAGGGTAGTTTAATATACTATTCATAATATTGTGCAATTATTTACTGCTTAAGGTACCATTAAACCATTTTTAGAGAGAATCCCTCTGAACCATCGCTGTGAATCCAAACCACTAAATGAGAACTACTCATCTAAATCAACAAATTTATTGGCAGATACACTGTCAGTTTCAATAAAAATCACAAGGAAATATTAAATATGGTCATTGCTCTCCAAGAGTTTATAGTCTATTTGAAGCAATATATAAGAACATAAAGAATTAATGAGCAATACAAGCCAGTACTTGATAGAAAAGACAGTGGTATAGGAGGAAGAACAGTAGATTGAAAATCAAGGGGACAAGTTTAGCCCTTTACTTTGCCACTAACTAGCTATATGACTGTAGGCAAGTCATAATCTCTTAGGGTTTAGCTTCCTCATCTGTAAAAACAGGGGAAGCTGGAAAAGTTGACCTCAAACTTCTGTTAGACTCTGACTGGTTACTCTATAAATAGCCAATAAATGCTATAGTATAGCAACTTGGGAGGGTACAGAAGTAGGATATAAGTCAGAACCTGAGGTTTTGCTAGTTTGTAGACCTGAAGAGAAATGGCATATGTGGAGAAACAATGAGAGTAAAGTTGGAGAAAGAAGTCATGGGAAAAGTTTTACATTGTTGTTATTGGTTGTCCTTCATTCTTTTTATTTATTTTTTTTTTTTGCTTTGCTTTTTGGAGGGCAGTTGGGGTTAAGTGACTTGCCCAAGGTCACACGGCTAGTTTTTGTGTTAAGTGTCTGAGGCCGGATTTGAACTCTGGTCCTCCTGACTCCAGGGGTGGTGCTCTATTCGCTGCGCCACCTAGCCGCCCCAGTTGTCCTTCATTCTTGAAGAGGACCAGTGACATCACAAGGGTGATGTCTTGACTTGTGCATTAATTGGATCCAAGTAAGTCAGAGTTATGCAAAGTCATATTGAGAAACATCTCTGCTTGTGGGTTACCTCCAGTCAGCGACCCCTCCAGTCATGATGCCACTGTAATATTCAAGAGTTTTTTCAGAAGCCTCCAAGCAGAAATGCCGGTACTCTGGCCTGGGCCTTACACTATCACCTACATTATAACATGTTATATTTACCTGGCCTACACATTTTAGGCCCTCCTCCCTCACTCTCATATAATCCTATTTTGTCATTTAAGACACCTACATCAAGTAGAAATTCTCTGGATTCCTGCCTGGGCCCTATATAGGATAACACTGAACTCAGAACAAAATCCTAAGGAACTCTGCACATTTATTGCTAAGTCACTGGACAGTCACTCCTTTAAAAGGTTTTCTAACAGCATTCTCCGTCCCTATTCCCATAGTCCTCTGAAGTTTCATTGTGATGCAGAGGTGACAATAGGTTCTCAAAGCTCAGAGTCTACCTACCAGGCAGGAAAGAGTTCAAGTGTGGCTCTGGTGAGAGACCATCCGTTGACCAAGAGTTGGTCTAGCTAAATGCAGAGGGTTTCATTGTTCCCTGAGCCTCAGAGAGACTAATATTTTGGTTTCTACAACTTCCTTTTGTTTTTTTGCTTTTTGGAGGAGGGAAGGCAGGGCAATTGAGGTTAAATGACTTGCCCAAGATCACACGGCTTGTAAGTATGTCAATTGTCTGAGGCCAAATTCAAATTCAGGTCCTCCTGACTGCAGGGCTGGTGCTCTACTCATTGCCTTACCTAACTGCCATAGTTTCTATAACTTTCAAACTACCTATTAAGTCATACAGGGATTGCTACAGTCATTAGTGGAGAATGTATCCTCATCAATGAAATCATGGGTCCTAAAAATATTGATGGATTCCTATAAGGCAGGTTGATATAGGGTATAATAAGCCAACTCAAAGCCAGGATAAATCTCAGTTCCAGTTATTTTTCTATCACACTTTGTCCATGTGATCCTGTCTCTCAGTGTTTTAGACATCTCTCTAGTGTGTGTGTGTGAGTGTGTGTGTGTGTGTGTGTGTGTGTGTGTGTGTGTGTGTGTAGACAATCAGGGTTAAGTGATTTGCCCAAGGTCACACAGCTAGCACGTTTCTGAGGCAGGATTTGAACTCAGGTTCTCCTGACTCTAGAGTCTGTGCTCTATCCATTATACCACTTAGCTTCCCATAGGCATCTCTTTAAGACTAAGAATTATAGAGAAGGTAGTGATCTTCACAAGAGAATTTCTTCATTTGGAAGGTCTCAATGAAATCACAGGTCTAGTCCTTATTTCCATGAATGTAAGGGAATTAAAAGTTCATTAAGCTGACCACAGTGAATTCTTTTATTTTAGTGAGATATTGCAAAGAATTCTGGAAAAGTAGCTACATCTACAAATGTACTTTATCTCTTTGGAATTATAGCATTTTTTTTTGGCTATTTCCTGTTTGGAAAAATAGTGTCCATTGCTCAGTTCATATTAAGATTAGGAGGATGAATTCAGAGGTACTATTTATGTTACTAAATAACTTCTAACCATGTAGTTGGCTTATTCTATTATCACATTCTTCTCAAAAAGGACAAAGTAATCCTTTAAATCAGATTTCTGTTTTGTTTTCCAGTATCTGGTCTTCTCTCCCGCCTTCCTACTTAGCAATATTTTCTTTGAAGAAGTTTTCCTATATGTTTTACATGATTGCACATACACAATCTATATCAGTTTGCTTGCCATTTGGGGGAGTGGAGAGGAGAGGGAGGGAAGGAAGAAAATTTGGAACTCACAATCTTATAGAAATGAATGTTGAAAATTGTCTTTACATCTAACGGGAAAAATAAAATACTACTTACATTTTTTAAAAAAGAAAGTTTTCCTTTCCTAGAAATCTGTTTAGGAAACATGAGTAGGTTGTGGGGTTTTTCTTAAACTTTAATTCTTGTTTTGGAAAATCTTTAAAAACTGCAGAATCCTCTTTCCCTGCCCATTTTAGCAGCATTTACAAAGACACAAGCAGATCTTTACTGAGTTAAGAAATAAAATTCTAGCCCTTTATTACAAATGGAATGTCATTACCAATATTTTCATTTTTCAATGAAGTACCAGGAGATAGCTTTTTTAGAACAATTTATAAGCATAAAAGCTAATTTCATTTAAAAAGTTAAAGTTTTAAGAGAAATAAAATTGGAGTCTATTTTTAAGTATAACTTTCAAGATACAATCTGTGACCAATTGTCTTGTACTAAACAATATAAAAATGTCATTCTTTCTGGACTGTCCATGTTCTTTCACCTTCCCAAAAATGCTCATTCCTTTAAAATCAAAATCTGGATATGTGAATGAAGTCAACTCAGTTTTTATTTCCAGTAGATGGCACTGTATATCAAGGCTTTACAGATTTCAATATGCTAGTGCTTCTATTATTGCCTTTTATTATTACTATTAGTAGAAGCAGTAGTAATAAGAATAATAGTAGTAATAGTGATGTTTTAAGTAGCCCAGACCTCATGGTTATCATTTGGGGGAAACAACTCCCATGAAGAAAAGGTCAATCATCCCCACCAAATGCCAACCAATTGTCACTCACAGATCTGGCAAACCAGGCTATCTGAAGCAATAGAGGGCATCCTAGAGGAGGAAGAAGAGGCATCATATGCAATTGACACTATCTTGGTCCCTCCTCAGACCTGATGGGTTCAGCCCAAGATCCTGGGCCCAAGAGCCTTGGTAATAGCAGTGTCCCCCAGACCATCAAACCAGCCCCACAGCCACTAGTAGGGGAGAACTCTCTCCTTGTGAGTTACCTCCAGTTAGTGAACCCACCAGTTGTGATACCATTGTTATATTCAAGAATCCTTTCAGAAGCCTCTAGGCAGAAACACCTGTACTCTGGCCTGGGCCTTACACTATCACCTACATTATAAAATGTTATATTTACCTGGCCTCCACTTTGTGGAGAAAAGGGTCCCCTTCCCCACTGATACCAGAAGCAAATGCTGAATGACTGCCACCAATAGGTAAGTGGGCCCAGGAGCCCTGGGAGTGGCAACATCTCTAAGACCACAAGCCCTGCTTCCAGTACATCCCTCAGAGTAATTATTTGGGGAAGCAATCCCTGTGAAGAAGGGCCTAGCCCTCCCTACCAACTGCCAAACCACCAACCAAGTGCTACTCACATAGCAAGGGGGAACCCTGAGGAAAAGACAGCAAGCCACATGTGCCAGGTAAGTCAAACTAATTACCGTCACTACTACCACCACCACCATTTTGATTCTCGTCTCTCCTCAGACTCTGATGGAGACAGTCCAGGACCATGAGCCCAAGGACCTTGGAAGAAGCAATGCATCTAACCCATAGGCTTTAGTCATCATCCTGAAGAGCAACTTCTGTGGAAATGGAGTCTGGCACCTGCTCCTGTAGGTGCTAAAGCCAAAGCTACTGAAGACCCAGAAAAGAAAGCTATTGTCACTCAAGTTCTTGGCACTCTCAAATGGTCCAACACCAGAAATTGATAATATTTTATCACTGGAAATGACATTAGAGACATCAGTCTTTCCATTGCCCCCTAGGGACCATGAGACCATTCCATTCAACTTGCAGCTGAAATCTCCCACATGGATTGTTTCCCCCAATAGAATGTGAATTCCTTGAGAGAAGGGACTGTCTTCCTTTTTTATATATCCTCAATATTTTGCACACAGTAAATGCTCAATTAATGCTTTATTCATTCATTTATTCAAATACAAGATAATGAAAAGGCATAGTCATCGACTTCCTGAAACACAAATACAATGGAATCTTTGAAGCAATGATAGAACAATACTCTTATGGTAACACAACCCAAGGACTACCTATTCCATATATGTGTGTATGTGCATATGTGTATGTATATATTCCTACATACATATACACATGTATGTGTATGTATTACATATGGACATTTAATAAAATTGTACTCATAAAACACAAATTGGTATCTGCATTTATACTAAATTCTTTGATATGGGTTTTTGGCTGCTTGGCTCAATTTATTCAGTCTGCTTTTATGTTGTCTTCTGAAGGGTCTCTTTATAGTTCTGTGCTTTGGCAGATTCAATTATACCTGGGTCAGTAAGCGTTTAATAGAACCCTTTCCCCCAAAAACCAACCAACCAACCTTCCAGTGCCAAACTGCAAGTTTAATCCCTTTCAGCTGTTTTGTCAGAGAGTGAGGTAAAAGAATGAATGGCCCAAATGATCCATGCTGTTAAAGAACCATACAAGTGCATATCCCACTGAGTACTGGACAGAGCTTATCACATGTATTCAAGGGGTGATTTGTTTTGAGGATCTTCTTGGCAAAGATACCAGAGTCATTTGCCATTTCCTTCTCTAGACAAGGAACCTGAGGCAAGCAGGGTTAAATGACTTGCTCAGGGTCACATAGCTAGTTAAGTATTTATGACCAAATTTGAACTTGTCTTCCTGGGCCACCACTCTATCCACTGTGCCACCTACTTGTCAATTCAAAGGGTAGAAAAAATACTGGTATTTAATATTACAGTGCAGTATATTGTATATTCCAATGGAGTGAAAGATTTGTTCAGTTGTCCTGAGCTAGAGCGATTGGAAATATAGGACTAACAGCAGAATTTGTCTAAAGAACAGCCTAGTTAAGTTTGGAAAGATTCATCACATAGCAATTGGCAACTAGGTTTTGGACAAACCAGCTCATGAAATTCCATTTCTTAAGAAATAATGGACTATTTTGAGTCAATGGAAGGGGTTAAAAATCATGAATACTTAAGACAGCCGTTCTCAACCTGTGGGTTTTAACTATTTTGGGGGTTTGAATGACCCTTTCACAGGGGTCGCCTAAGACCATCAGAAAGCACATATTTCCAATGGTCTTAGGAACTGAGACATTGCTCCTCTATCCATCTCCAGGCGAGTCTGCCCACATGTAGATATACCCACATATGAATATTAAAGGGTCCTGGCATTAGGAAGGTTGAGAACCACTAACTTAAGAGTATCAAGGTAAATATATAGTAACATGTAGAGACTGAGTAGTACATTGAATAGAACACTGGCCCTGGATTCAGGGAGAACTGTGTTAATAAAATCTAGCTTTAGGCTTTTCTAGCTGTGTTATCCTGGGAAAGTCACTTAACTCCTGTCTGCTTTAGTTTATTCTTCTGTATAATGGGGATAATAGTACCTGCCTTTCCGTGTTGTTGTAAAAATAAAATGAGGTAATATTTCCAAAGTGCTTTATACGTCTTCAAGCTCTATCAGTACTAGCTACTACTGTTACTATATAGTGTGTCAGTATATACTATATGTATGCATCACTATGAGAGTCTATGTACTCAAATACATGTGACAGTAGGTGCAGAAATATGTTACTGATTTCATCAGAGCATTTATCTTCCTCAGGGAAAAAGGGGCCATACATCCAATTTGGAGCACTTACAAATAAGTCATTCTAGCTCTTTAATTGGAAAGTACAGAAGTCCAGGTCCATATTTTTAAAAAAATGTACTACATGATGTTCAGTTGCTTCAGTCATGTCTGACTCTTCATGACCCCTTTTGGGGTTTTCTTGGCAAAGACACTGGAGTGGTTTGTCATTTCCTTCTCTAGCTCATTTGACTGAGGCCAACAGGGTTCAGTGACTTGCCCAGGGTCACACAGCTAGGAAGTATCTGAGATAAGATTTGAATTCAAGAAGGTGAATCTTCTTCACTGTAGGCCCGGCACTCTATCCACTGTGCCACTTAACTGGCTTTCTCATGGGGGAGAGACTACAGATATATATACGTGGGTACATAAAAGATAAATTTTGAGAGGCCAAGTCAAAAGTTTAGAGAATTTTCCTATCATGTTGCCACAGAATAGGGATAAAGAAAGAGATAGAGGAAGTATGATATAGCGGGTAGAACATTGGACTTGGAGGTAGGAGGAAGGAGGACCTACCTCAGATGTTTATTAGCCATACAATTCTAAACAAGTATCTTTTTTTTGGACCTGTCACTTTAAACAAGTCTCTTAATAATCTCTCTGGTCTTCATTTTCCCCATGTGTAAAAAGGAGTTGGATCCAATCACCTCAAAGGTCTCTTTCAGCTCTAAATCTGTGATCCTATGATTCTTTTCATTTTTCTTGCTCAGGAGCCCAAGATTTCAACTTTTCCCCTACAAATAGAGAAAAAACTCAATTGAAGATTCACGCAATCATTGACCTTTAGAATTAGAAGGAAGCTCAGTGGTCCAACTCATATGCAAAAAAAGGAATCCCCACTATAATTATCAGTTTTTGCTTGAAGATATCTGATGAGGAGCAACCTACTACTCCCTGAGACAGGTCATTCCACTTTTGGAGGCAATTTCTGCCTTTGGATAAGAGGTAGAATCTTCACATCTTTGTACTGGAAGGCACTTAGGGATTTTTGAATCTGACACCTTCATTTTACAGATGAGGAAGACTGAAACCTAGAAAGAGTTAGGTGACTTATCTAAAAGGACCCCTAATTATGAAGTGAGAGATGTCACTAGAAATCATTTCTGAACTTTCCAATTTTAGTGCTTTTTCTGCTCTATTCAACTAGCTCTTGCATTGGGAGTAGGGAAGAGAGGAACAAGGGATGAACTAAGGTGAGGATACATATGTCTACATTTTTAGATCTCTTGGGGAAAAAAACCCTAGGCTGTTTGACATATCATTATAGTAGAAAACAGGTAGATGATGATTTACATATGTGTTTAAAACTGTCACGGAAAAAATTTAGCAGAGTTCAAGTTGAAGAGGGATTTCCTATACATAGATGGTGAGATACTCTAGTTTAGGCCTGGTCAACATATGATCTGCCAACATATGATTTTGGGTGGCTGTCATATGACCCTTGGAGGATCATGGATCCTTGGAGGGCCTACTCTAGGTGTTCATTTTAAATGACATTATGATGATTAAGTGCCCATAAGAAGTTCACATTCTTTTGGAGGGGGCACAGTATGAACAGAGATGAATAAAATATAAGCCATATGCAAAGTAATTCCTGGGGAAGAAGGGACAATATGGGAAAAGGAAGATATGTAGTGATCAAGATGGACCTCATGTAACAGGAGGACCTTGAAATGAGAATTGAAAGAAACTAGAGATTCATAAGAGGCAGAGTTGACAAAAAGGTGCATTCCAGGCCTACAAGACAGGCATGATGATGGGAAATGGAATGTCACGTGCACATAACAGCAAGCAGGTCACTTTGGCTAGAATAAGATTGTGAATGGCTTTAAATGTCAAACAAAGGAGTTTGCATTTGATCCTAGAGTTAATAGGGAACCACTTGAGTCTGTTGAGTAGAAAAGTTACTAGTCAGACCTAAGCTTAGGAATTTTAGTTTGGCAAGTTAGTAGAGGATGCATTATAAAGGCAGGGAAACCAAGCAAGGGGTTATTACAATAATCTTTGCAAGAAGCTATGGGCCTGAACCAAGGTTGTGTGAAGAGAGAAAAGGGAATGGAAGAGACATAGGTTGTGGAGGTAGAATGACACCACCTGTAAAATGATAAGCTATAGGGAATGATGGGGGTAGAAGAGTTGGATTTGGCTCTGCAGTTGCAAACCTGGGTGACTGAACATGTGGAGGTGCCTCCAATAGAAATGGGGAAATTAGGTATAGGGAAGGGTTTGAGGAGAAAGGACAGTGAGTTTTGTTTTGGATAGGTCAGATTTAAGATTTCTGCATGGCATCCAGTTGGAAAAGTCCAATAGGCAACTGAAGGCATGGGATAGGAACTTAAGTAAGAGACTAAGATGGTGAATATTGATCTGGGAATCATAAGCATAGAGACGTTAGCTGAATCCGTGGAAGCTAATCAGATCAGTAAGAAAGCATAGAACAGCGGTTCTCAACTTGTGGGTTGCAACCCCTTTGGGGGTCAAACGACCCTTTCACAGGGGTCGTCTGAGACCATAGGAAAACACATATTTCCGATGGTCTTTGGAACTGAGACACTGCTCCTCTATCTGTCTCCAGGTGGGTCCCCCCACATGCAGATACACCCACATACGAGTATTAAAGGGTCAGTTGAGAACCACTGGTATAGAGAAAAGAGAACAGGGTTCAAGACAAAGTCTTGGAGTATGTCCATGCAAAGAGATGATCCAACAAAGAGGCCAGACAAGCAGGAGGAGAATTACTCAAGAGCCATGTCATAACAACTCAAGAAGAAAACTTCAGGAAGTAGGGGGAAGAATTGTTTCAAATGCTATAGAAAGATCAGGAAGAATAAGACAGAAAAGAGGCCAATTGGATCTGGCAATTAAGAGATCAATTATGCTGTTGAATGATGATGTCAGAAGGCAGATTTTAAGGATTTGAGAAGCAGATAGAAGATATAGAAACCAAAACAACAAATGATTTTTGAAGCTTTTGAAAGAAGTTATATACAAGGATATATAGTGGGGGCATATAAGGAAGAAATAGTAAGATAAGTGAAGGTTGTTTAAAGCTGGGGAATATGGGCATGTTTGGAGGTAATAGATCAGCAGATAGGGAAAGACTGAAAGTGATCTCTTAATTATAGCAAAGATGGGAGGGGAATGGGATCAAGAGCACATATCCCATAAATAGGGAGTGTCACTGACAAATAGAAGGGCCAACTCTTCATCATTTGCTTAACCCTGAAGCAAAGGAAGAAAGATTGGGGGATGAGGTCAAGAGATTCTGAAATACATAATATGAGAGAACAGGGAGGTCAGGGTGAATAGCTTCTATTTTCTTAGCAAAGTGTGGGATGAGGTCCTCTGTTGAGAGAGAGAGAGGAATGAAAATAAAGTATGAGAGGCTTAGGACAGAAAAAAAGAAGAATCCATCTATGAAAAAGGTAGTAATAGAGGAGAGTAAAAGGATTGCTGTGCTTAAGGGAAGATCCAGGCAAGGTTAGTTAATACATTTTTGTAGTGGACCCAGACTGCATTATTATGTGGTTTCCTGAAGCTTCCATTCAGCAGCATGAGTAACACTAGTAAATGGTGTGTGGACACTCCAGGTCTGGGACTTGGCAAGGCTTGAGTAGTGATAAGACAAAGGGGTAAGGGAGTTTTGTGTAGAAGACAGTCTCCAAAGAACTCAAAATGAATATAACACAGAAAAACATGAGTGTGCATAGAAGAATTACAAAGCAGAAATAGAAGGAAGGATGTCATCCAAGAGATGTATGAGTAGAAAAGGAAGAGGGTAGAAAGAAAACATGGACTGGTCCATGTAGAGAGAAATGGCTGGCCAATTCATCCTGGTATCCTTGCAACATCAGAACCTGAGGAAGGTCCCCAGCACATTTAGTGACCTTATAATAGAGCATGGACATGAGTTGCATACAGTAGGGCAGGTCCAGATGAGTTGCCTTCTGTATACAAGTGAATAGAGCACATTTCATTAGGTAACTGTATTTTTTTTAAAAAAGATGAACATTTATTGAATCCACAATCACAAGTCAACAAGCATTTATTAAGCACCTGTTATATGCCTGGTACTGTGCAAAGAGCTGGCAATACAAAGAAAAACAGTCCTAACCTTCAAGGAGCTAACAATCTAATGGTGACAATATTTGTATTCATAAAGGACATCAGTCATCAAAATGAAGAAATAAACTTCACATTTAAAATGAAAAGTTAAATAAGCCTTAAGTTATAAAGAGAAATGAAAAAATAGAAAAATTATAATTATTTTTGGATATTAGGAGGAGCTAGGGAACACCTGGCATTTTATTGGAGGGAACAATGACATCACTGAAAACACAGATGTATTGACATACTGGATTAGGTCAGAGGATCTGCTCTGAAACGCCCATCCTGTGGGCCCCCTCTGTCCTGATTGGAGTGACCCACAAGGTCCAGTACATTTAGCTGACTCTAGCTAAGCTTCATTTTTAGGCTTGGGCCCCCTCTTGGCTGCCACTGTGAAGATATCTCTCCTCCCTCTCCCTTCACCCTTGTTCCCCAATTCCTCCACCTTCCAGATCCTGAACCATAGTCAATTTAATATTGCCATTGCTTCTGGAAAGGGTATGTCATTGTATACCTGCCATGGATCCACTCATCATTCCTGTGACTTTCCAAACCAAAATACCCTGAACTGGCCACCATTTTGCTATATTGGTCTTCTTTTTTTTTGTATTCCTCCTACTTAACATAGTGCCTGACACATTGTAAATACTTAATGTTTTTTCTTCCTTTCCTCTTCTTCCTTTCTTTTCTTTCCTTCCCTCCTTTCTCTTCTTTACTTCCTTTTCCTCCTCCTTCTTTCCTCCTTTCCTTCTTTTCCTTTCTCTTTCTTTCTTTCTTTCATCCCTCCCTCTTTCCTTCCCTCCCTTCCTCCCTTCCTTCCTTCCTTCCTCCCTCCCTCCCTCCCTCCCTCCCTCCCTTCCTTCCTTCCTTCCTTCCTTCCTTCCTTCCTTCCTTCCTTCCTTCCTTCCTTCCTTCCTTCCTTCCTTCCTTCCCTGTTTTAGAACTATAAGGGACCACAGAAGCTGTGTAGTTCAACCCCTTTTTTTCTGATGAGGAAATAGAATTAGAAAAGTTGCCTGATGTCATAAAGGATATACTTCAGAGACAGAATTTGAACTCACATCTCCTGACTCCAGTTAGTGCTCTTGGACCCTGGAAGCACTAAAGGTTTACACTGGTTGTTTTTGATAAATTTTGAGCATTCCCCTCTCCCCCTTTATTCCAAGCTAGCAGTTTAAACATGTGGAAGTATTTTAGTCATTCTGTATATTAGGAAAAAAATGATGGCTTTTTCTCCCTTAAGGCATTTATCTTCTCCAGTGAGGAAAGATAATTTAGGAGTGGCAGGGCTATGAGTGAGTTGTCTCAGCTCTTCCCATGGAGTAAAGATTAATGTCATAAGAAACCAGTTATCATGTATCTTTTATATAAAGCATATACATATAGATGTGATGGAACATAGATTTTGATCTGTGAGGGACCACCTCAGAGGTCATCCAAGTCAATCTCCCTCATTTTATAGATGGGGTAATTGAAGCCCAAATAAGTTAAGTGCTTTGCCCTAGGTTATAATGTAATAAGTGACGCAGCAAAGATTCTCTGCCACTCTTCCTCACTTTTGAGGTAATACTTGATAAGACAGAGTATGCTTAGTATGGGTGAGAAATTTGTCTTTTGACTTTCATTTTTATTTCTGAAAAAGATCCACTGGTTATGCAGCACCAAATATCAGTTTAAAACTTGGTATAGAATGTGAAAGTGTTAAGGACATGATACAATATCATAACTTTTTATGTAATGTAGCACTATTAATCCTGAAAGTTTTCAAAGTCTTAGAAACTATACTTTAAAAAAATACAGCTTCATTTTGAAGGGAGTGACTTGCAGTTTATGGTCACATAGGAGACAGTGAAATGAAAATTTTAATCTATGGGAATGGTAAAATGCTTATTGCTAGATTTAGGGTAAATGTTTAACATTGTGCACAGGGATCTGGTGGTCTTAATCATAATGGGCTTTGCTTGGCTAAATCTCCCTGCATTGAAAGTATAATTCCTAATAGAGAGCACATTAAGTCTCCTTGACTTGGGAAAGGCATCAATGGGTTTCACCAATGCTTTAGCTTTGGCAGGATATGCTGTTTTTGGCTTTAATTGATTTACTGTGGCTCCTAACTCTGAATATCTATATCCCCAATGTACCTAGTTCTGAAATAAAAATTAAAGTTGGAAGGTATTGGAATGGGAGGAAGGGGCCACTTTAATTGCCTCAGGGAATCACCTAACCAATTTTCAGCTTTCTCATTGGTGTCCTTGGGAGAAGGAGAATGGGGAAGAAGTTTAAGAAAGAAAAACCAAGGAACTTTCCAGAAGCCAGGAAGAAACAAGTAGAAAAAGAGTGTATGAGAAGGTTAAAAAAATTGGAGCTTCAGAGGATGTTTGAAAATGGAAACAGTTTTATGTGATTGCAGAATGCATTGATTATTGCTATGAGAAGCTGGACATAGATACCTTTAATTAATAATTTTCAATAGGAACAGCCATGAAACCTTTCCTCCATCTTTTCTTAATCTGTAGCTTCTCTAGTTGTCAACATCCCAAAATTAAACTAAACTAAATGGAAATCAATATTTTAGTCACATATATTTCATATTATGACAAGTATCTTAACCATTTGGATCTCAATGCTAATATAAATTGAGAAGACTTAAGAGTGGGCACAGTTTACATACATTAGTACACTGTAACATCTCTCAGTCTAGGGACTTAATGTTCTTTGCATATCTGTTCAATTTGTCAAGAGATTTCTTCAGATCCTTAAAAGTCCACAAAATTAATGGGAAAGAATGGAGATCTTAGACAAGTAGCTTTCTATTGGCCTCTCAGACCCCATCTCACAGCAACAAGGACACAGACTCTTCAGCCCGGGGAAGAAAGCGTTCCCCCCACCAAACAGAAAACAACCGGAACTTCTGAGCAGTGGCAGCAAAGCTGAAAGGGCGCTTGATCTCTGAGCGGCCTTTGGACAGCCTAAAGTGTCCTCTGAAGATAAAACAGTAAGTTTCATCTGTGGACAGTAAGTCCTCAGTGAATGGAGCAGTGCCGGGGAGTGCGTTTGAATGAAGAAAGCATCCACGTGGACTGAGACGGCCCTAGAGCTCTTTGACTCGAGGGCGTTCTCTGGGTTTTGCCCTGGTCTTTCTCCCACACACTAGTTCGGATACGCACAAGGTCATCTGCAGACGATCCTCCCTGGTATCTCGAAGTGTGTATAACGGTATAATAGGACAGAAAGCGCAGGGCTTAGGAGCCTGGTTCGGCTCTTTGAACTTATCTAATAAGGATGCTGTGACCCCCGGTCACTTTTGTTTCACCAAGAGTTTGAGCTATGCAAAGTGCAAGCAAGAGAGCCAATCCCGCAATTCCCCGGGGCTGAATTTGAGGATGATTTGATGCGCGCGCATGGGGTGGAGGGTCTGTAGCTGGGAAGGCTGGAAGAGGAAGAATCATTCCAGGAACCGAAATGTATTTCTGCCAATTCCAGGGGAAAGTCGTGGGGATGAGGCGGAGGGCATTGATCCCACTTTTCCTGTAATTAGAATCCCAGGATCAGATTTGAAGGTTTTTTTTGGGGGGGGGGGGCAGAAAGAACCGGATTTGGATGACCCACGCCCCCAGTTTGAATGTTTTCCTGTACATCTTAACCTCCAGCTTGCCTCTCCCGTGCACCCGAGCCCAGACCCTTTGACCCATCGATTTTGTTAAGGGGGAATTTCTGATAGTTTGAATTTTGAAGCATACTTTTCCTCCCGTAGCCCTGGAATTCCATTAATTCAGGCGATTGTTCTCTTGAGCTGTCGGAAGGAGTCTTCGGGACACCAAAGGATGAAGTGAAATTCCGGATCCTGGGCCTCAACATCCCCCTCCTCAACCGCATCCCACCCCAACAGCGCCCATCCTCCCATCTTCTATCCTGCCCTAGTCGCCACATCAGTCTTTGAACTTATGGACCACATTTACTGCTTTCGGTGTGCGCCTGGTGACACACTACTCCGTCAGGAAGCCAGTCCTTAACTAGGGCCTGTTGCCCCGAGGCTAAACTGAGGCTAGAGGTTAGAACAAAGTATTCAGTCAACAATTCAGCAATCTGACTCCTAGAGGTTACTTATCTCCTGATGGGGGAGAGGGGAGGAATGGTGGAGTAAGGGACCTTTTCGATTTCGGGACAAACCACTTCTATATATCCTGAGCCGCTGAGGTGGAGCAGAGGGGGAGAGAAGGAAGCGATCAGAAAGCCCAAAGAGTTTTGTTTTTTTTTTTTTCCAATCTGTGGCAACTGAGGGAACTCCCCCCTCCATACATCAACTGTCCCAAGGAGAAAAAAGTTCACACAAAAAAATCCCTTAACATTCAAACCTCAACTACCACAAAACCCACCTTTGCCCCCGAAAACCTAAACCCAAACCCCAAATCATGAGCAAAACCTAAATCTAATCATTTAGAAACACCGGGTCTTCTCCAGTAATCCCCTGCCAATCAATCAATCAATCAATCAGGAATCAATCCAAGGGGTGGATGTAGGGAAGACTGTGTCCTGCCCTACCCCGACTCCCAAAGTGCATTTCTGGGTAATAGACTGATTTTGAAGCAAGCCCAGGATGTAGCACCACTGAGATGAATTCACTCCGACAAACTGCGAGCTGTAATTTTTCGCTGTCGCTGGGTCTCTAATGTTTCATTCCCCAGTTTCATCTACCTTCTATTCTGTAAACCTGCTTCGTCTCCATTCCCGACCTAGAGCCTCGTGGCACGCACAGATGGGGCTGAGCCCACCTTACTAACAATATCATAGGGTTTATTAACAATGAAAGGGACTTTTAAGAGTGCAGCTAGCCGCAAACTCCTACCTAGGGCTGGAATTATCCCAAAATTCCACTTCAACTTCTCTAGAAGATGTCAAATAAATAAAATAGTTTTGTTTTCTCTCTCCATATATCATTCCCCCAAACCCAAAGATAGCAAAGTACAGCTTTGGGGACACCTAGCTAATTTCCCATCCGATGGGAAAGTTTTCTCCATGTGGTCTCTTCCCTTCCCTGGTGAAAGGTTATGAAAGCCTACAAGGGACTAAGCTCAATTTAAGTCAAGGCTGGGCGCAACACAGTGGGCGGGGCAAAAGTTGCTTACAGTTATTTCTCCACACTTGTTAACATTAGTTTAAAAAAGAAAACACCCTCACTCCAACTTTCGTAGAACCTGCAAGTTTGTACACTTGGACCAATTAAAAAAAATTAAATTACTCAAAGAGCAGAGGAAGCAGCCAACGGACAAAAAACCAAAACGACCCAGTCACATTTTGTACTTGTCAGTTTCACTACTGGCGATATAAACTTTCAGTTGCTAGTTTTCGAAGAGGACCTAAAGAAAAGGAGGAAGGGGGAACTGGGGTGGGGTGGGGTGGAAGCGTGGGTTGGGGGGGCAGAAAGGAGTGGGTCGGGCAAGTGGGCGGGTGGAGGGAAAGGGAGCTAATATTGTTAACTCAGGCCAGTTGGTTTAAGACATTTTGCAACCGCTGGAAAAGGTCATTGAAGGAATTGAAGGCAAAAAAAAAAAAAATCATCTTAAAAAAGAGTGCCGGGCATGCGCAGAGAGAGGATGCCATATTGGAATGAGTCTGTAGTGAGAGAGCGGGAGGGAGAGGAGAGAGAGAGAGAGCGCGAGCGAGCAAAGGGAAGGAGAGAGAGCGAGAGAGGGAGAGCGAGAGAGAGAGAGAGAGGGAGAGGGAGAGTGAGAGAGAGAGAGACACACACACACACAGATCGTCTTTTCACAACTGAGCTGAGGGGGGCTTTGCCCTTTTAGAGATTGGGGAAAAAAAAAAACTTCATCCAGGTAAGACGTCGCTCCGGGCGCTGCTTCTCTTGGCGTCCCAGACTTAGCATGGTTAAGGAAATTTCTGGCTGGCAGGTTGAGCGCGCAGATTAGCAGATTTTCCCCCCCCCCCCCCCCAGTTTAGGAAATAAGGGGGGGGCGGGGAGGAGAGCTTTTGGACAAGGGGCAAAGGCATGGAAGGAAACCATCCCAGCCTCAACTCTTAAACTCCCTGATTGCCTGTCTGCAATGGTTTTTTTAATCTTTTAAATTTTTGCTCCCCCCTACCCCCGAAGAGCGACGGAGGGTGTGCAGGAGGGCCAAGTATCCTAGTAAAGTGCCTGGTTTTGTAAACTGTGTCTTCCTTACCTTCATACGCACTGGCCCCTTTACACCTTTATTGGTGAATGCCCTTTTTGCACTGGCACCACCATCCTCTTGTTTCTTCCAAGGCTCCCCTTTTGTAGTTTTTTTTGGGGGGAGGGGAGTTTGAAACAACTGCAGGGGAAGGTTGGGGGCAAGGATGGTTGGGAGTGAATTTATATATATGTATATGTACATACATACATCTATATTTTTTAAAAGTAGTGTTGGGAAGGATTTGCATATGCAGCTAAAATGAAATTACCACTATTTCTGGAGGGTGCTTTGGAATGGATGGGCTTTCCTTTTTTCTTCTATTTTTTAAAAAAAAGTAATATCCTGTCATTTGGGGCTTTCCTGTTCATGTGACTTTCTTTCGAATTGACTAGACTTGATCTCTCTGTAGTCTAGAGTTTATTTTCTTGCTTTTCTTGGTGTTTTTCCCCCACCCTTCCCCCTTAAGCAAAAAACTGCACGAACTGTTTTATTTATTTATTTTGATAAGGGGTGACCGAAGGGGGTGAACAGTGAAGGGAGGAGGAGGGATGTGTGTGTGTGTGTGTATGTGTATGTGTATGTGTGAAGGTGCATGAGATGTTGGACAGATAACCTAGAGCCTGATCCTTACGTATTTTCTCCGAAGCTCTACGACTGCGGTAAATGAATATTTATAAATCGTGTCAGTTTCAACATGGCGGGCTAAGGTGTCTTTTAAAAACTGAAAATAAAGATTTTGAGGTGGGAAAAAACCCAACCGGAGATGCCACCTCTTAGGTTCTACTCTCTTTGGTTACCCCAGGTGGTGTTTTAGCGAATTAAATGGTAAAGCAAGAGAGGGGCGAGTCTGCCCTAGTTTTTTCCGCGGTAAAATTCTCGGTGTGTAAAGTCTATTACAGGAAGGGAAGGGAAAGGAAGGGAGGGGGAGAAGAAGGCAGCGAAGTTCCCTCCTCTCATTCGGGGTGTAAAAATACACGATGATGGATGTAATCATTTATTTTATTTGTACATGAGATAACTTCTTCCTCTCCCTCCTCCCCCCCCCCCCTCTGTGTTTATGTTGTGGTCTTTTCGCTGTCAAAGGCTCTCAGTAGGTGGAGCAAGGAGGTCCCTATTAAAAAAGGCTAATTGTCCGATGTCTGATGCAGTTGTGGTTGGAGACGCTGGTGGCTTTTCTCCCCCTTCTTCCCGGTGCAAGGAGGCATGCTGTGCTAAGAATTGGACTGCTCTTTCTTTTCTGTGTGTGGAGGGGGTTGGGGCTTCGGGGTGGAGAGGAGAGTAACGTTGAGTATGGAGCATCAGAGGATGTGACAAGACCTTTTTAAAAGCACGGCGTCGAGGATGCTGGGCAAGGAGTTTATTCCTGGTTACTTCTTGGAGATGCGCTTTCAGGAGTCAAGGAGATGTAGAGGGAGAAAGGGGTACATGGAAGAGTAGGTTACTCTTGTATGTAGAGTACTTGGCTTTGGAAAGGTGTAATCTAGGGGTCATGGGGATGGGGAGGGATGGAGGACAGAGGGGGTGTCTTTGAAATTGCAGGTTTGGGGTCTCGGAGGTGGATTGGGAGGAGTGTGGTGTATAAAAAAGCTAGAGCACTCAGAAGAATAGGATACACTCCATGGGTGTTGCTCAGTCACCTCAGGGAAGGGACTGGAAGAGGAGTCCCAAATTGGGGGGACTTTTAGAGTTGAGAACCAGAGAACAAATACAGAAACCCAAATTACGGGGAGGGGAAACGCAAAAGCGGAACCATCCATTTCTAATGCCGGAGAAGCTCTGGATAGGCACCTCAGACCATAATTGTGTGACCTAGGGCAAGTCACCTACCCTCTCGGTGCCTCAGTTTCCTCCTATGTAAAATGAGGGAGTTGGGCTCAGGTCCCTTCCAGCTCAGAATCTATGATCTTCTAATCCTTCCTGCCACACCGACAGGGGTCGCCAAGAGTCACCAGGCAGCCACCGCCGCGCCGCGATTGCTTAGTGTGGTAGCGGGAGAAATCCTTCCCCGAGGGAGTAGGGGCAAGGTTAGCGCTTTAGCGTAGGGTAGGGGGAGGGAGAGCGGAAAGAAAAGGGAGGGGGGCGTAGACCAGTGAGGCTCTGCCTTCCGCAGTGTCTGCAAACTTAACCAGAGCGGAGCCGGGCGCACCGTCGTGCAGAAGTGAAAGTTAGTGCATTTAATTTTTTATTTTTAAAAATTAGATTAAAAAAATATGGATATTTCGGGCAGGGTTGGGAGTAGAAGCAATAATCTGGTCTTTGGGCATTTTGAGTGGCGTGGAGAAGGGATCCATACAGTCTATCCTTTTAAACGGATGCTTACATTGTGTGAAAGGTCCTTGCAATTCATTTGGTTCCGGGGGTCTTTTGGGAGGGGGTGGGGAGAGGGAGAAGTGGAGACTGTGGACGTGCGTGTGTAATGTGTGTGTTGCAGAGGTGGTGGCGGCAGCGGCGGCGGTGGAGGAGGGACGGGCTAGCTACTAGGGAAGGAGCGTAATTTCAGCCCCATCGGGATTGCAGGGACTGGGAGTTGAGAAAAGCCTAAAATAAGAGTTTTGGTAACGGGGAAAGCAGCCTTGGCTCCTTCCCGGTCCCATCTTTCCCCCTTCTCTCCGCCCCTTCTTCCAGATTGCCTGTGGGAAACAGAGGAGGCTTTGGTAAAGTAGGAAACCAGCCTAAAATGGCTCTTTGCTCGTAAACTGCAGTTTCAGCCGGGAACACCTCCCCTCCTCCTGACGTCGCTTATGACAAGCAAAGAATTAACTCCAACTCCACGAAACCTGCAATTTTTTTGGGGGGGGGCATCGCTGTTGTACAGTGGAGGTGAAAGTGCATTCGTGCGTGTGTTTATTAAAACTCCTTAGGATACGTGTGCATGTATGTGTAGGATAGTGTGTGTGTGTGTGTGTGTGTGTGTGTGTGTGTGTGTGTATGTGTGTATTAGGACTTTTCTTTCTTTTGGGAGAAAGAAAACCAAGGGGTTGGTTGTTAAGAAGTCGGGCCAGACCCACCGCCTCTTTAACTAAGCTACCCTGAGAGCCAGCTCAGCTGTTTCTTTGACTGGCAAGGTTACTAACCAACGGGTGCCAATAAATGGATTAAATGACGTGGAAACGGGGATCTTTAGGAGCCGAATAACTCTCTAACCCCCTTGATGCCCTACCTTCCCCCTCCCTCCCAATCTCCCTACCCCAGGGCACCCGGACTTGGCTTTTTGCGACTGGGGAGGCCACAGGTGACACTCAAAAGCTCAGAGGAAAGGTGGGGGGGGTGTTCCCAGGGAAACAGGAAAGAGCATCCCCAAACTTCTTGCAGTTTCGCTTTCAGAATTCAGATCCCTCATTGACTCCAGGATCTTTTATTTCCAGGTTTTAAGTGGGAGTTCTCTAAGGAGGAGGAGAGGCATCAGACATTACATTTTGACGGGGGTGACTTCTTTGGGGGGGAGAATTTAAGTAGATGCCATTCTTAACAAAAGCCCTGCCCTATACACGAACTTTTTGCTTCTCCCACCCCCTCAGATATGCCCTGTCGTCATAGATGTATATTTTTTCCTTTGGACTACGTGCCCCCCTCTTCCCCAAGCCCCCTTTGCCTGGCGCAAGGACGTGGAGAGGAGACAGCCCCCGGCTCCAAGGAGAGTCTTCCCCCGCACCACGTTTTGTCAGTTTCAGCAGTAGCGCAGACGCGGCTGAATCCGAGCGGATTGGTGGGAAACCGATTTCCTACGTAGGGCCGAACCTGCTTTAATCGGGATCAATCACTTCCCCTTTCTCTTCCTTACCCTCCCCCTTCCCCCTAATATACCTCTAGCCCAGTAGCGATTTGGGAACTGAGAAGGCGAAGCCTGTGTCCTACACCAAGTAAATGGATCAGTCTTTTCATCCAGGTGGAAAACCCAGCGAGGGGGCTTAAATCTGGTATGCTTTTTACAGTGGAGGGAAAAGGGGGAGGGGTGGGGAAGGGGCGAGGGGAAAGGATGGGGAACTACTGTGAGCCCTGGGAGCTGGGGAATACGCCCTTGGCTAGTGTAGGAGGTCTCTTACTCTTCTCTTCCCCCACCCCCTTTAGCTTATCCATTTTACACCCCGTCCCACATATATACCTTCCCTAGGAAACAAACAAACTGGTTTACCCCTAAAAAGAGAAAACTCCTTCCTTCCACCACCCACCCTCTCTTCTCCAGCACTGAACTGCCCTACAAAGTATGTTAAATCTGTGTACTGGGTTGGTAGAGTACCATACTGTTACAAGATCACAAATCCCACCCAAACAGGGAATCTGACAGCCCCTGAGGCCTTAAATTTGTGATCTTGAAGCCCTTTGGGTTTTTCTGTTCTGTTTCTGGCAGAAACACCCTGGAGAAAATCTCAAACCCCAGGGCTTGGTAATGGTGGGGGTTCTGATAACCTCCTCAGTTCTCTTCACCTCCCCTTTCTCTTCCCCACCCCCCCCTAGTGTTTTTTCCCCCACCCCGCCACCCAAGACTTATTCTAACTATGATAGGCTGTCCAGCTGGGAACTGAAATTCACCAATGATGAAGAGAAATTGATTGGAAAGAGTTTTTCATCTTCACCTTTTCTTGAAGCAATTATGGACTAATTTTTGAACTCTCCTGACTATAAATAACCCTGGGCTGCATGCTTTTTGGTATTTTTTTTTTCTCTTTAAATGGAAGAATGAATTCTAGAGGAAGATTGGGTGGCTCAGGATTTTTTCCTCTCTCCTCTTTATTTATCATGAGGAATTTTAAATGACCACAATCTATTCCTGCCCAAACCAGCCAAGGAGGCACCTCTAGCTTTGTTTCAGTAATCATTCACTTCTCTTCCTCTCTCCTTACCCTATGGGATACTATATGATGGAAACCTTGTTTTTAGGAGTAAGTGAAAAGGAAGGAGGTACTTCAATTGCAGTGTGCTTTGGGGAGCTTAGGAATTCCCTGTATGTAATTAAGAACAATCAGGGATCATGCTAAGTCCTTAAAGCTCCTCTCTTGCTTGTCTGCTACCAGAAAAGAAAAAAAAAGGTTTTATTTACATGGTGTCTCTGTGAACAAGAGTAAGTGGTTGAGTGTCCATTTGGGGTTACCCACCAGCTCTGTTTACACTGGACTTTTGGACATAATTTCAGTTATGCTGAGATCCTGTTGAGGGAGATTGGGGTTGTCACTTAAACTCAAGGCTTCAATTTCTTCACTTGCAGAATGAGAGAGTTAAGCTAGATGATCCCCAAAGCCTAAATTGTAAAATTTCTAAAATTTTCTTTGAGTTCTAAAATTCTTTGAGTTTTTAAGCCTATGTAGTAATATCTAAATAATCCATCTTCTGAACTGAAATTAAATAATATGAGTGTGACACGGGTAGTCATGTAGCCCAATCTAATCCTTGGAAAAATTGTTTAGTCTCTTTAGGTCTCAGTTTCTCACTTGTGAAAAAAGATGGTTGGATTAGTTCATCTCTAAATTAATTTTATGACTTAGGTTTCATCAGTATGTGGACATGCAGCTGGACTAGAGAGAGGTAGAGAAATTAAAACTGAAAAGTCCTTAAGTGGAAAATTTACAGATGATGTAGGAATATGGGATAGATTGCTTTGGTCTGAGGGTCCAAAATCCTCTGAGAAGTATGTGACTTGCTTCAGCTCTCACTATCCCCAGGGCTTGATGCAACCATTCTTCATGTAGAATCATTTGAGACTAAAGAGTATCCATATTTTACCATATTCTAAAGGTGAAGATTCCAAGACCCATTTTCACACCTTGTTCTACTTTTCAGTAGACTCAACCAAGAAGCCCAAGACTTTCATTCACACTCCTTCTTTTAAAAGATTAAAAGGATTAAAAAAAAACCTCCAAACCCCCAAACCTCAGGCCAGTTCCTAAGAAAGATGATATAATGTGGAAAATAAGGCCTAATCATATTTGTTCGCCAGATGTTTATTAGGAGAGATGTATACTGCAAACCAGGGATGATTTTTCAGCGGTCAGCCTTGGAATAGGACATGAAAGAAATCTTAGTAGCTTTTAAAAGTTGCTTACTACTCAAAATTGTTGTATGTCTCTGAGTCCTGGAACACTACATCTCTGAGGAATTAATAATAAATGTCACTCAGAGGGCAATAGAGAAGTATGTGAGGTGAGCATGAGCAAACAGCAGCATCTATGAATGGTAAAGAATTACGGAGGAAGTCTCCCAAGTACAGTCATCAAAGAGATATGATTGAAAAAGATGGGCTGGTCCTAGGTGAGAACCAGGAATAACTACCTGGTGGCAGTCTGTACAATTATCAAATTAAAACTCTTAACTCTAGTGTTGCAAGATAATTCTAGTAAGCGTATCATTTTATTCATTATCATCCTCTTTTTCCCTCTTATCTGTATTACGTCGCAAATTCTTTTTTAAAAAAGCCATAATTTTTTTTTATGGTTCTTGGCATCCTTATAAATGGTGACTATCTAGGAGTCCATAATAAACTGTCTTCGCTTTCACGTCACTTATTCTTATGATGAGATGCAGTCTTTTGACACTTGTTTGAGAATGGGGCTGTTGTATTTATTTTCTTTTTCATGTCTTTTTGATTTTTATAAAATGACTGTCTAGATGGGTAGTATTTATCTGATGTAATAAAATATTCTGCAAGGTAGGGTAGGGAATGACATTGAAGGCTCTAACTGTTGAGAAGGTACAAAGAGATGTACTGTAACTCCTTTTGGTGAAGATTTTCATCCTGTGAATTCTTTCATGGAATTCTGTTGACTGGGAAAAGCCTTTTTTAAAAAAAACAAAAACAAAGAAAAAGCCGCAAAATCAAAGAAATCCCCAAATTTTTGAAATAGACCTGCTCCCTGTTACATTTGGTAGCTTTTCTTCCATTTCAGCCAAATTTAAGTAGGAACTGAGAGTCTAAATACCGATGTTTTCAGGATCTGCTACCATATGTTGTCTGTGGGCATATTACTCTATTGTCTGCTGCTCATTTTAAAACCCTGGATGCTTTGTCTGGTAGGTACTGGGAAAAAAGACTAATGGGATGGTCTTTTTATTGTATTAATAATGTTGTCCATGTACTGGCCTAAAGTACTTTTAAAATGTCTTATTGGACTACTTCTTCCCCTAATAGAATCTTCCCTTGTTACTAGGAAGTAGAGCAAAGAAAAACAAGCATTGGCCATGTCTAACCAACTATATATGCCTCATTTCGTAGCCATAGCCCACTATCTCCCCAATGAGAATTCTGCGAGGCATGTTTTACCATCAGTCCTCTGAATTCAAGCAGTGGTCATAATTACAATGCTTTTTAGTTAAAAACAAAACAAAACAAACTTACATTCTTATCCTTGTATGAATTATTCTGGCTCAGCTTACTGTGCTGTGCATCAGTTGATACAGATAGGCGTACCAAGTTTCTCTGAATTCTTCATATTTGTCATTTCTTTATGGTGTGATAGATTTGCATTCCGTTCATGTATCACAATTTATAAAATACTGCTATAAGTATTATTTTTTGTACATGCGGGACCCTTCACAATGTCTTTGACTAATCTGAGTTATATACCTAGAAAAGTGGTATGGTTGGGGTCAGAGGGTGTGTACAACTCTTTAACTTTTCTACCATAGTTCAGTATTGTTTATCAAGGCAGCATGGCATAAGAGGAACACTGAACTTGGGAGTCAGGGAGACCTGGGTTGGCATTTCACCTTGGATACTAGCCTTTTTTATCCTATGCAAGACATTTAAGCTCTCTGAAGCTTAGTTTCTTCATCTATAAAATGAGGTAACTAATAAGATGTGACTAAGTTCTAAGGATTATTTTGCTGATCAAATGAGAAAATGTGTGTAAAATACTTTACAGTTTTCTTATAAATTTTATTATAAACTTTAAGTTTTATTATAAATATCTGTTTTTATTTTCTGAAGTTTTTGGGTCCATTCATAGCTCTCCCAATAATGCATTAGAGTACTTGACTTTTGCCAATTATCATTTTTATCTTTTACCCTTACTAGTCAGAAGGGTGGAGGGGAAACCCCAGCTTTGTGTAAATTAGCATTTCTCTTAAAAGTGCTTCAGAGCATTCTTCTGTAAGGATGTTGTTACCTTGTTCTTTCTTTCTTGAAATTCTAATTCTAATTCTTAGATCCCTTGTTTATGGATCTTCTTATATATTTAGAATGGATTTCTTATGTCTTGGTTATCAGCCCTTTCTCAGAGATTTGCTGCAAATTTTTTTCCCAAGCTACAGCTTCTCTTTTTAGTGTAGCTGCATTGATACAGATTTAACATCATTTAAGTAGGTTACTTCTAGAACTAGGAAAAATAATAAAATTAATTTGGAGGAACAAAAGATCAGGAAATCTCAAGGGAAGTAATGACAAAAAGTAGGAATTAAGTAAGTCTAGTGTTCCAGAATTCAGTCAGTAGTTATCAAAACTCTGTTTTTAGACTCATCTGTGACTTTATTAGTGTAGGAAGTTCTTTACTAATAATAGGAAATAACATTATTCCAGTGTTACTAGCATCAGTCATGTATACTTTTTAGGGAGTTGTCTTTGGGTGATTCTTATGAAGAATCACCCAAAGGGGTGATGGTGGTGGTAATATCCCAAGTAGTGATTGCATGTCCACCACAACCATAGCTATTCTTTACCCATTGGAGACCCATAATTCTCTGTACTCCTTCCTTTCCTGTGCAAGCTCCCAGTCTTGCCCTTTGTGAGTGAGGTACAGACCTGTCAGGAAAGTTATTAACCAACCAACAGGAGCTATTTAGGTAGTCTTGAAAGTTCCCCACCTACAACATATCCCTTAGAAAAAAAATTAATGATAGAGGTACATTATAAAAAATTTGGAGACCACTGGTACTGAAAGAGATTAACTTGGCCAAAGTCACGGTGACACAGTGTGAGTGAGATTCAGGTCTTTCTGGATAGGAGACCTGGCTAGGTCCATGGCTCCATGTTGGGAAAAAAAATAAAGAAATTGACCAGCAGCCAAGCCAGACTCAGAAGCAGTTGAACAAAGTTGCTTTAGTGTTATGTAAACAAAAGAACACAAAACTATTGAAATAACAATTCCTTATTCAACAAAGAGTTTTGGGAGAACTGGAAGACAGTTTGGCTTAAAGTAAGTTTAGGTTAACACTTTTTTACCTTTTTCTCCAATAAGTTCCAGATTGATTTGTGACCTAAATTGAAATGGTCATATCATAAAAACATTGTAGGAGAATGGATAGAGGTACTTTGAAAAACTGTGGCTAAGAGGAAAATTTTAACTATACAAGCAATAGAGGTGATACTAAAAAGTAAAACAGCCAGTTTTACTCATATAATATTTTTTAAATGCTTTCTTTGATCCAAAATGGTAAAGACTAGTTTTGACCTTTGGTGGTTTTTTGGAAGGCCTTAATTTTACTATGGGGTGAGATGAGAAAATGTTGATTAAGTCATCATTACATTTAGGAATTATTGGTAGGAGGCCCAGATAGCAAGATGTTTAGGCAGCCCTATTGGAGGCACAGCAGGCATCAAATGGCTTTGCTGCTGAGTGCATCAGCACTTAATGTATCAGGCCAGTGTTTGTATCAGCTCTACAATATTTAATTCATATAATTATTAAGTGTCTACTGTGTGCAGGGCACACACTGAGTTCTAAAGACATTAATGTTAATGTGATTTTGGGTAGACTAGAATGATATTCATTGACCTGTGACTTGAATTATAAATGGTAATGTGGGGGACATGAACTTTGAAAAAAGGTTGAGTAGCAAACAGGACTGAGATGTAAGAGTTTTGGGCCACTAAAGATTTTAGAGGACTTGAATTTCTGAAATTGAGGTTGAGGTACTGAGCAGCATTCAATTTAGATTATAAATTGATTTCATTTTTTTCCCCTGTCAGTAGTAGTACCTACCCCTTAAATACATAAACAAGAAAAAATAAGAAAACTTGTCTTCTGGAAGAGGTGGAAAACAGAAATCAAAAGATACTGGGAGGGGCTGGCATTTTCATTTTTCTAGAAAGTGTTGGCAGCTGATGAAAACAGACTTTGGATTCAAACTTAAGTTTTTGGCTTTTTCTTTTGTATTTGATTTTCTTGATCATGAAGAAAAATAAAGACAAAAAACAAAAGCTGGTATTTATCTTAGCCCTACATAAACACTGACTTGTGCTTCCTCTCTTGGCTCATCAGCTGTTCATAGACCCTATTCCCGTGGCAGAGTTGACCTCAGGCAATGATGCTGACAAAACAAAGGTTCTTTACTCTATATGAATGAAAATTAATTTCAGCTCTTTTCAAAGCACAAGAGAAAAATCAATGTTTGCCAAGTGGAAGTAGCAGAATTCTCAGAGAATCATTTGGCTTTCATATTTCTTAAGAGTTGGAAATGGGGGACAGGAAATGTGGTCTGGTGGTTTGCGGATACCAGATATATGGAATTCTGAAGCTGACGTGTTTTAAAGAGTATTATCAATTTTTACAAAGCACTGCTCTTACAACAGCCCTCTGATGGATATAGTATTAGCCTTATCCCTATTTCATAGGTAAGGAAATTTGGGGTTTGAGAGGTACAATGGTTTTGTCTCTGATTACAACATAGAGCAGATGTATTTAAGCTGAGATCTGAACTGGGTTTTCTTGACTTCTAAATTAAGTGCTTTTCCCACAGTTTGTAGTTAAAAACTGCTCCCTAGGTCACAGAGAATGTAGGAAAAGAACTAAGAGAAATAGTTCATCATCTTCTTTTACAGATGGTTAAAGTAACTTGTCTAGTGGCATAGCCAGAATTCAAACAAATCCAAATTATCTGCCTCTAAATACAGTATTCTTCATACTCTACCACTATATTAGTGACTCCACTTATAAATGACCAGTTACGATTCTTGCCCATTTTCTCACAGGACAGTGATGAAAACAGATCATATTTTAAGGTGAATATAAATTACCTTTATAACAAGTCTCATTTGAGTTTGCTGTTTTTAATAATGTATTTATGCATTCCCTCCCCTCCCCACCCCATATAAGCATGTAGTTAAACATTTCTCCTCCATCATCATTTATTTTTCATGTTTACTTAATTTTAATTTATGGAATAAAACAAGCATTTCCATAACGTAGTGTAATGAAAAGATGCACATGAAACTGCACATATATTTTGTACACCTTGCTGTTACTTTTAAGTATATATTAAAGTTAGCATGTAATTTTTTTCTTTTTTTTTCCTTTTTTTATTCCCCCTCCTTGCTACCATTAAATGAAAATAGTGTGTACACACACACACACACACACACACACACACGTAAAATTATTCAATACATCTATTTATCAGCTCTTTCTCTAGATGCAGACAGTGTCTTCCTTCATATGTCCTTTATAGTTAATTTGGATATCTGTTGTAGTCAAAATGATTTATTTGCTCAAAGTTGTTCTTAAAAAATATTGCTGTTACTGTATACAATGTTCTCTTGGTTTTGTTCATGCCGCTCTTTATTATTTTGTGCAGGTCTTTCCATGTTCTTCTAAGATCACTGAGTTTCTTATTTCTTATAGTATTGCTATTAAGGTGATCTTAGGGCCACCCCAACCTATACATTCTCTTTTCTGGGGTGGAGTGGTGTCCTGGGAAATACTGACCTTCCTCTGAAAAGGAGGTCCTCTAGCCCCTTAATCATGGATTCCTTTAGCAGGCTGGTAAAGCCTATGCATTTCTTCTTAGAATAATGTTTTTAAATGCATAACATAAAATACGTAGAATTACAAAAGAAACCAGCTATATTGAAATACAGATTTTTGTGATTCCAGATTAAGAACCCTGACCCTAAACAAAAACTAATTCGTTATAAGACTCTCATTACTGACACGCACTCTCCCTCTCCAACCCCCACTCCCTTGGGCTTTTTCTTTAATAGCATCTTTTAATTTCTTCTTGAAAGGAGAGACCTGCCTTCCAGTCTTCCTATCCCAGACTTTTCTCTCTATTGTTTTTACCTAACTATCCTAAAACCACTTACTACTGTTAAGACACTAAATTTACTGTCTCTTTTCTGCTTATTTCTGGGCTTGGTGGGCTTATCCGGGAGCCTTAAGGCCACATGTGGCCATCTGGGTCCTTAAATGTAGCCTTTTGACCGAAATTAAAATTTGTAAAAGTTTGGTTTCAGTCAAAAGGCTGCACTTAAGGACTTAGAAGGCCACATGTGACCTTAAGGCAGCGGTTCTGAACCTGTGGATCACGACCCCTTTGAGAGCAGAACAACCTTTTCACAGGGGTCACGGGTTGCCTAAGACCATTGGAAAACCCATAATTCCCATGGTCTTGGGAACCGAGACACGGCTCTATTGGTCTTCAGGTGGGTCTGCCCGCATGCAAATAGACCCACATAAGAGTATTAAAGGGTCCCAGCATTAGGAAGGTTGAGAACCACTGCCCTTAAGGCCTCAGATTCCCCACCACTGGTTTATACCTTAAGCTCCCCTCTGTCTTTTACACTCCTGTCTCCTGGCTTGAGAGCTTCCCATTGTGGTGGCCCACACAAAAGATAGTGATATACTTAGAGTGAATATTGGTTCAGTTCTTTTTTCCTGTTTCCTGATTGCTTAAGATCCTTTTAAATCTGGAATCTCTTAGATTTCTTATTTTTGTCACTTTAGCTCAGTCTTTTTTTCCTTTAAAAAATACTCTATAGATACGAGAGAATTCCATTTCTTAATTTTTCTTTGACAAATATACTTACCTTTGTTGGGATATTTGAATCGGATGTTCTGCTCATGTCTGTCTTCTCCCTTCCCCTCCTCTTTTCCCTGCCTCTGTCTCTTTGTCTGTCTCTCTCTTCCAGAAATCTCACAAATGCCTCTTTTGCTAAAAAATCTCTCTCTTCCCGGTAATCATTAGATTCAGGTTTACAGAATGCTGTTTGGGGTTGACACTTGAGTTCCTCTGTTTTTTGGACCATTCTATTCTATTATTTTCTTTGATTTCTTGACTGCTAGTAACACTGAGTGATTTGAATTGAGGTTATTTCATAGCTGAAGACCTTTCTCCCAGTTGCTGGCAGACTTGGTTGTTTGGTATTGAAATTCTGAAATATTACCACTATATGCCTTAGAGTTTCAGGAGTAAAGTTTTTCTTTGGTAATGATCTATGGTTTTATTCAGTCTGTACTTTATTGTCTGTATTGAGAAATTCTGGATGAGTTTCTTTTAGTATGGTATTCAGGTTTGTAAAGTTTTTTTCATGATCTTCTGGGAGAACTATAGCCTCTAATTTATCTCTGTACATGTTGTCTTCAGGGTCAGTTACTTTGGCTTGGCAAGAATTGGTGTTCTTTTTTTCTTAAGTTTTTATTGATATTTTCTGTTTCTTATATCATGATAGTATCCCATGCAATCCTTGCTTTCCCTGAGACACATCCCATATGACAAATAATATTTTTAAAAGAGAATAAAAACTCAGCAAAACTGGTCAATTTGTTGAAAAAGTCTGAAAACATGGACAATATCTCCCATCTTCACAGAAGGAGTAGGTTTGGGGGTATCTTCTCATACGTCTCCATTTGAGTCCTGTTTGAGCTTTATCATTTTGTTATGTTTGCTTTTGATTTTTTGGTGTGTCATTGTTCTATCCATTTCCATTGTTGTATTTGTTGTTTTATTGGCTCTGCTTACTTCGCTATGCATCAATTCATATAGATCTAACCATGCTTCTTTGTAGTTATCACATACATACATTTTTACAACACAGCAATATTCCATTTCATTCATGTATCAGAATTTGTTTAGCCATTCCTCAGTTGGTGTATTGATATCTACCTTGTTTATAGTTTTCAACTATTAAGAAAAGTATTGCTATAAATATTTTGGAGTTATATGGGGACTTTTTTCCCCTACATATGGCTTCCTTGGAGTATAAGCCTAGTTAATGGTCTTGATTAAAAAGGCATGGCTATCCGGTCTTTTTAGTCACTTTATTTGCATAATTCCAAATGACTTTCCAAAATGGTTGTACCACTTCACAACTCCACCAACAATGTATTAGTGTGCCTAGTTTTTATAATCTCTAATACTGATTTGCCATTTGGGGGTCATTTTTGCCAGTTTGTAGGGTGTGAGATGAAACCTCAGAATTGTTTCATTTTGCATTCCTCTTGTTTAGTAATCAGAAGCATTTTTTTTTCATGTGGCTGTGAATACTTTTGCAGGTCTTTTGATAATTGTTCGTATCCTCTGAATGACTGTTGGAGAGTAGCTGTTATCATATATCTTGGGAACCAAACCCTTAACTGAGAAGTTCGATATGGAAGATATTTCCCATTTGACCATTTCTTTCTCATCCTAGATTCATTATTGTTGTCTGTGCAGAAGCTTTTCAGTTTCAAATACTCAAAAGTTATCTATTTTTTTTCTTTTGTAATTGCCTCTATCTCTTATTTGGTTAGGAATGCATCTTCTAACCATGACTGTGAGAGGTGTATAATCTTTTTAATATAATTGTTTAATAATATGATCTTTAATATTAAACTCATATATCCATTTAGAATGTATTGTGGAATGTGGTGTAAGATGATGGTCTGAGGCTAATTTATGCTTTCCCTTTTTCCAGAAGTTTTTTTTTTTTTATCAGGTAGGGAGATTTTTCCTAGGTAATTTATCATTTCTATTTTATCAAACACTGAATTATTGAGTTCTCTTGTTTCTAAATCTTCTTTGTCTAGTCTGTTTCATTGTTTTATCCTTTACAAATAACAGATGGTTTTGATGACTTATAATATACTTTTGAGGTCTGGAAATGCTCTTCCTACTCTTCCATACTTTTTTTTACATCATTTCCCTTGATATTCTAGATCTTTTGTTCTTTCAAATAAATTTTGTTATTATTTCATTAACCTCTGGGAAGTATCACCTTGGTAATTTGATTAATATTGCATTAAAAGTGTAAATTAATTTTGACAGTATTGTCATTTTTATTATATTGGCACAGCCTAGCTATGAGCACTGAATAGTCTTCCAGCTACTTAAGTTCTTTATTTCTTTAAGGAATGTTTTGTAATTGAATGTATACAAGCCTTTTTTGTTGTTGTTCTTTGGAGGAGCTTGCTCCCCAGATGCTTTGTGCATTTTATAGTTATTTGGAATGGGATTTCCTTTTCTATTATTGCCTTTTGTGTTTTGTTATTATTACATGTTGATATTGTATATTGATTTTTGAGGATTTGTTTTGTAGCCTGCAACTTTACAGAAGCTGTTAGTTGTCTCAATTAGTATTCCAAGGGTTTTTCAAACAAATCATTCTGTCATCAGCAAAAAGGGATAGTCTTATGTTCTCTTTACCTGCTTTTATACCTTTAATACTTTTTTTTCTTATTGTTAAAGCTAGCATTTCCAGAACTGTATCAAATAATAGAAGCGGATGGGGGTAGAGAGAGAAAATTGTTGTTTTGCCCCCACATTTATTCAGAAAGGTTCTGTTGTGTCTCCATTGGATATGATGCTTGATTTTATTTTTTTAGATGCTTTTTGTGATATTTTTTTAAAAAGGTCTATGTCTGTGCTTTTTAGGGTTTTTAGCATAAAAGTGTGCCTTGTCAAGGGCTCATTATTCTATCATTGAGATGATCCTGTGATTTTAGATGTTTTGGTTTTTAATATGATTAGTGATATTGTTTGTTTTCCTAATGTTGAACTATCTTTGCATTCCTGGTATAAATCCCACTTGGTCACACTGAGTGATTTCTTGCATAGTAGTCTATTTGATAGCATTTAAAAATTTTCAGAGTCTGTTTAATTAATGAAATTGACCTATAGTTTTCTTTTTGTGTTTTATCTTTCCCTGGTTTAGGTAGGCCTGTGTTTGTCCCATCATAGAATTCCTGCAGGTTACTTTCTGTCTCAGTTGTTGAAAAGAATTTGTGAAGTATAGGTTTGACAGAATTTTCCTGTGAATGAATCAGAACCAGGAGTTTTTTCCTTAGGTAGTTCCTTTACAGCTAAATCTATTTCCTTTTCTGAGAGCAGATTACTTAAGACCCCTAGGTCTTCTGGTACTTTAGGTATTTTTATATTTTTGAATATGTTCCTTTATTTCTTTTGTGTTCTCAGTTTTTTAGAATATAACTGTGTATGATATGTTTTGGTTTTTATTTTTTCTGGTTTTACTTCTTGCTCACTTGCTGTTTTGGTGATGTGATTTTCTGCTCTCTTTTTAAAGTCAGATTGACTAAGGTTTTTATCAGTTTATCAGATGCTAAGTTCTGTCCATAATATCCATATCCACCTTTTCACTGTTACCTCCATCAGATATCCACCTTCATCCCTTGTGTACATTTAAAAAGAAGTCTCTTAAAAGAAGTCACTCTGTGGCTGTCTTTGCCTTCTGCATTTATTTATTCATTATTCTTGTATTTCTGTGGTTTGGGGTGTTTGAGAAGCAGATAATCTCTTCACTTCTGCTTTTCTTTCTTTTAAAAAATTTTTTAAATTTTAGACTTAAATATTAAAACTTAAATACACAGTAAGAAAAGCAAAAGAAACATAAACTTAAAATATTGAAACAAATACAAAATAAGAAAAGGAAAAAAGCATTGTCATATGCACAGCAGAGAGGATTCAAAATATACAACAATACATTTCCATGTCAAAAAAGTCTGTATAATAAATACTACATATTGTATTGAGCTTTCCATCTTTTTATTTGCTTCCTTGTAAGTTTTCTTTTGACCTCTGCTATGAACTTTTTACTTTGTTCTTTTCTCCCCCTTTCTCCTTCCCCAGAAAGTTACAATTAAGTGCATATATGTATAGATATATACATATACATACACACACATATATAAATACCTTTACATACATACACTTACACATACATAAACTTAAGTATCTATAATCATACTCACATATAGATATATACTGTGTATATATCTATATATATGTATCTGTGTAAGACCATACTGTAATACTTGTCCAAATCTTTCTGTATTTTTTCAAGTCCACCAACTTATCATTTCCTACACCACAGCAATATTCCAACCTTATGCCATCTAGTTAAATAGACCAAAGTAGTGTTGACGAATATGACTGTCGCAGAGTGTAGTTTCCCTATTTTTCTCTTTTGATTAAATCTATTTAATCCTTCACTTTGTCCGAGATCATGATTACCACCCCTGCTCCTTTTTCCCTAAGAAATTCTGCTCCTGATCTTTATTGTTTGTGTATATCTGGTATTCTTTCTTAAAAGTGTTTCAAACTCTTCTTTCTTTTTGAATGTACATCTTTCTTCTTGTATGATTAAGCCTAGATTTGCAGGGAGTGTCATCTTGAACTACATCCTGAGCTCCATTACCCTCTAGAAGCATTGTTCCATACCCTCCTACTTTTTATACCAGTATGGAATAGTCTTGTATTATTTGAATTCCCTTTCCTTTGTATTGGATGGTATTTCTCCTGATGGCTTATAGAATTTGTTGTTTCTGAGTTGAATCCCTAAATTCAATAGCCACGTTTCTTGGAGTTTGTAGCCTTATGCATTTTTTTTTTCCTAGGGGTGATCTGTGAATTCTTTCAGCTGCAGTTTTGTTTTATACATTTAGAAGTTCAAGTCAGTTCTTGTCTATTATTTCCTTCATTACAGTGTTAAGGTTTTTTTTTGTCCTATTGTGTTCTGGGAGATCTGTGATCCTTGGGTTGTTTTTGTTTATCATGCCTTCAAGATCAGTATGTTTTGCTTACATTGTAAGCATATTTTCTTTAAATATTATTGCTTTTTTTCTTCTTCTTTTAGGTTGCTGTCCACTTTTGTATATTTGCACTCCCAGTCTGTTGTTCTCTCTTTGATTTCTTTGGTGGACAGTTGCCATTGCAGACCATTTTTGCTATGCATGCCATAAATTCTGCTCTCATAAGTATTGTTTCTCTCTTAAACCACTCAGGCGCAGTGTGTAGTGGCTTCATATTCTCCTCAAATGCCACAGGGTCCTCTGTCTTATTAAGTGTTGGCTCATTTTCATTCATTTTGTAGCAATTTTTCAGATGTTTGAAGTCCTTTACTAGACCCGGAGGTCACATTTCCTTCTGTTGTTACTGTTTTTTGTTCTTTTATCGGTTTCTATTCAAGGTCTTTGAGTTTTATTCTTCCTGAAACTTGGTACTTTGAATCTTTTTTCTCCCCACCACTAATTTTCTGACTCCTCCCTCCCCCCCAGTGGTTGTTTCCTTAGGGGCTGGATCAAAAAACACCTAAACTTCCTTCCTGGGAAATTCACAGTTCATCATCCTCAGTCTCTGACCTATCTAACTTTTGGCCCCACATGTGCCTTTTTTCCAGTCTTGGTGAAGTATGGCACAGCACGGTGTCTTGTCCCAGTGACTTCTCCCGCTCTCTGTTCCTGAGTTCTTTGGCGTTTCAGAGCTTCGCAGCTCTGGTGCTTCCAGGTCTCAGGCCCTGGCGGGCTTTTGCTTCTGCTGGCTATTGAAGCTGGAGCAAATTTTTGCAGTCTGGAGCAGCAGTGTCCAGGCTCCAGAAAAGGCAGGGGGACCACAGGGGTGGGTTTTGTTGTAAGCGTGCGTGGCGTCCTTGGTTCTGTTAGTGTGGTCTCATCCCTGGTAGTGTAGGAAGTGGGAGAAGGGTGCTGAGTGAGCAGTCAGTGATCAGTTCTTTTTTTTTTTTTCTTGGCGAGGGGGGAAGGCAATTGGGGATAAGTGACTTTTGCCCCACCTCACACGGCTAGTAAGTGTTGTGTCTGAGGCTGGACTGGAACTCAGATCCTCCTGACTCCAGGGTCGGTGCTCTGTGTTCACTGTGCCACCTAGCCACATGATCAGTTCATTAAAAAGAAATTGGGGGTGGGTGGGTAGGGCAGTGAATAGAGCACTGGCCCTAGAGTTAGGAGGACCTGAGTTCAAATTCGACTTCAGACGCTTAACACAAAATTAGCCATGTGACCTTGGGAAAGTCACTTAACCCCAACTGCCCTACTGTCCCCTCTCCAAAAAAGCAAAAAAAAAAAAACCAAACCTTTCCTACTCTTGGTGTCCTAGATCATGGAAGCAGCAGAAGTTGCTTTATTTTGGGGACCAATTTTTGTTTCGGAGAGGTTTAGGGGATCAAAGGAAATGGCTAGGCCACCCTCTTGTTACACCCTTGGGTAATCCAGAAGTCTCAAAGTTATTCTCTTTTCCTTTTTTGTCGAATTTTTTCCTCACTTGAGTATTTTTGAATTTGAAACCTGTCATTCTCCTGTTTGGTCATGCTAAATTATGAAGAGATTCTCTATTTAAGTTGTTTATTCTGTTGTTTGTTAATTCTGCTTTGGAAGCTTTAATTTCCAACCTGATATCTTTCCATGCCTGATATCTTCTTTTGAAATTTTTGTTTGACTTTTGAACCATTCTGGACTTTCTTACTATTGTTCCTGGATCTCTAGGGAGTCTACAGAATTTTTTCTTTTCCCCATTGGGAATTTTGGGTTTATCTTCTTTAATATTTGTTCAATGTGATCTTTGAATTTTTACTTTTTTTTTTAAGGTCTTTTTGGGAGTCTCCCATTTGGTCTGTCTGCTCAGGAGCCAGACTTCTTTTTTTATTATGGATTTTTGTTTTTCACCTTTTTTTTTTTTTTCTTGTATCCTAGTAGCTTTGACTCTAAACTTCCCTCTGATTTTCAGCCACTTTCCCCTTTGCTGCTATGTCCTACATAGAACCTTAAGACAGGGCATTTGGAAGGTATGGGGGCTTGGCTGCTTCTCTGCCCAGAATAAACTCCATGGGGAGAGAGCCGACTCCAGCTAGGTTCTCTGGGCACCTTTCCCACAGACACAGGAGCCCCTCCTTGGCGGCTCTGCATCTTCTGTCCCTCCTCCCATTCTTTTTTTCATGCATCTGTATAATCAATGTTGTGCCTCTAGTGGGTTGGGGGAAGAGTTCAGACAGAGTGACTGCTTCTGCCTTTGGGAATTGGGAGAGGCCCCAACCTCCAGACCCAGAAACGCAAGCCCATGAGGTTGCATGGGCTGACTTTAGTCCGTGCATGGTAGGAACGTTAGGAGTGGGAGCTTTTAAAGTATTTCAGTTCTCAGATATTATTTCATGAAGCTGTTATCTTTCGTTGTTTCCATCATCTTATCCTTTGGGTTTCAGCTTTAATTGCTGTAGGTTTGGCACACATTTCTCTCTTTTTTAGGTTTTTAGGTTGGAGTTGTAAAGGAAGTCAAGTACTCTGCCATCTTGCCCCAGATCTCTCAGGATTTTTATAAAGAAACATCCATCATTAACTCTTTTACCAGGTCTAGCGCTTTAAAAATTGCAGGAGAAGCATTTGTGTTACCAGTGAAACATTTTCCCTCTTTCTCTTTGTCCAGATTATAAAGATGCTTCTCCCAGCATGTTTCTTTTTAAAAGTAAGCAAATGAAACCCCCTTAACCTTTGTATGCTTATAGTAGAACTAAACAAAGCAGAAACTGAATATTCTACGGAAAATAAAAGCTGTCATTTGATGTAAGTGGTGCCAGTTTTTGTGTATATGGCTTAGGTTGGAAGCCTGAAGTTAAAAAGCAGACATTCATAGGCGCTTGTCTTGCCTTCCAGTTGGTGCTCTGTCTGGAAGAGGGGCAGGCTCCTAGTTATTTGGAGGTCTGAGAGAAACGTTCCCTAAAACTGAGAGCCTTCTAGAGAGTCAGTGACATGTGTTTTAGAAAATTGAGATGGACAGAAAATGATGTCCAGCTCCCAGTATTTTGTGTGTTGGGCGCTTCAACATAGATCTTAGATGCTCAGACTGGTGTTTTTTCTTTTTTACTATATTGCCTTAAACAGCCCTGTGATCAGTTCGATCCATTGAATATTGATTAAGTCTTAACAATTTTGTTTAGATCTGCCTATATTTTCTCTTGGCTCTAAAGCTGTTCTGACTTGGAATCTTCTAAAGGGGTTGTTGTAGAGTTTTCTTGACAAGGATATTGGAGTGGTTTGTTATTTCCTTCTCTGGATCGTTTTACAGGTGAGGGATTGAGGCAAACAGGGTTATAAGTGACTTGCCCAGGGTCACACAGCTGGTAAGTGTCTAAGGCTGGATTTGAACTCATGAAGATGAGTCTTCCAGTGTTCTATCCACAGTACCACCCAGATGGGTAGGGGATAATAAGGAATATGATGATAGCAAGCAATAGGTCTCATTCTGGGATCCTTTTCCTTGATTATTCTACCCTGAATAGGCTTTGGTCTTAGTGGAAGTCAGTTTGGTGATCAGCAACTCTTCAGGTTTCTCTATTCCTGTTTAAGTAGATTTGTAATCATAAAACATCAGAACGGGAAGACACATTAATATCATCGAGGCCAACTCCTCCATTTTACAGATGAAGAAACTGAGGCAGAAAGAGGTTAGGCGAATCATTAGCATCAGTATTAATCATCTGACACATATGTGCTCAATACACACTTGTTCTATTTTCCTGGCTTCTTGAGGAAATGGTACCTTGGACCGTAGGTGTTTCATAATTGTGGAACTGAATACTGCTTCCTTCAAAACTTTCTTTCCTGTTATTATTTTTTAAAATCCTGTTTCTCCCTCTACCTCCCATGCCCCCTTTTCTTTTCCCCTTGCAGGACCATATAATGCATTTTTACCCTATGCATAAAAATCGGTCAGATAATAATAGCACGTTAAGGTTTGCAAAGCAGAGACTGCGCCCGTATAGTATAGTAAGTGGCAAAGTTAAGATTCAAATTGAGACCTTACCTGACTCAGGGTCTAGGACTTTTGCATTATCCAGGCCGTCTGTCTGGAGTTGTGGACTTGAATTCTTCCTTAAACCTCACCTCCTCAAAGCAATTATTTAGAAACTCTTCTTATGACTCCTGAAGTTAGTAGTAATTCAGTCTCTATTTCCAGCTGACAAAAAGCCCTTTTAGGAGTCAAGTGAGACTCCTGCCCCAATATTCTTTTCCCTGCTGTAAAGGTTTTGCCTGGCTCTGCTGTGTGTTTGAGGAGTTTCTGAGGCTGGGCAGTCCCTAGCTGTTCCCCTGAGGAGGAGGGAGGAGATCATTGATAAGCATTAGCACCCACAGGCTAATTATAAAAAGCAGGATGCAGCTGGTGATGGTTTAATACAGAATCTGACAGTTTTCAAAGATTCTTCAAGGCCCTGTGCCTTTGTGATTGCGATCTCTGCCAATTGTGCGCCTCCTGATTTTTCCATAAGGAGATGTGGATGGTCGGATACTGCCCTTTTAATAACATTTGACAGTTATATATAGTGCGTTGATTCTTCCTATCTTCCTTCACCCTCTAATCCATTCCCTATAGGATCGTAGCCAGCTCTGGGGTCAAACATGGTACTGGGAATTGTCTCTGCTAAGGTTCTAGTATTTAGTAGAGAAAGTACGGTTAAGCTAGAGTAAAAGGCAGTTTGGAAACTTGGGTTTTTGAACCTGGTTGTTTACTAATTTAAAAATTTTTTTTAAATCTTTGGCCATCAGCTTAATTGTTTTTAACTTAGCTATCTTTATATAACTCCCCCATATGTTTTTCTCTTAGTCTCCCAAACTTCACCCATATCTCAAAATATTTCTCTTCACTCTGTAATAAATAACACAAATTTTTAAAAACATGTTATCTTCCTTCTTAATAAGCCACCGGAGGTACTGATTGCTTGTCAAACCAAACTCAGCTTGTCATTCAAGTCTGTTCATCACTAGGCTCCATCTTAAACCAACCCCTCCCCACCCAACACCCCCTTGTCCCTTCCCATGCAGTCAGCGCTTGAATCTGGCTATTTTTCAGAATCTTATGCTGGACTTTTTTTCCCTGCCAAAAATGCTCCATTATCTATCATTTTACCTCTTGTATTTCTTTTAGGGACCTGCTCAAAGTCTTTTTCCTTCATAAAACCTTCTGTGAGTAATTCCCATCACTGAGATTTATTCTCTTTCATTTCTAGTTATGGTCCCATGCCTATGCTTCATTATCTGTGATTTTTTTTTTTTTTGGAGGAAGGAAGGCAGGGCAGTTGGAGTTAAATGACTTGCCCAAGGTCACACAGCTAATGTCAAGTATCTGAGGCTGGATTTGAATTCAGGTCCTTCTGACTCCAGGGCTGGTGCTCTGTTTACTGAGCCACCTAACTGCCCCTCCTAATTTTCTTTCGGTACACCTTGTTTTAGTTTTAGAAACCATGTTTTGTTTGTTTAGTTAGCTGTGATGGTTTCATTTGGGGCTGCTTTAGATAATGGAGCCAGAGCTGGCCTAAAGCCAGGAAGTTTTTAGTTGAGTGCTGTCTCTTCCTAGTCCTGGTTTTGTGACCCTGGACTAATTTCCTAATCTTTCTGTTAACTCCTTAGGACTATAAATTACAGAGATGTTGACTTACTTTGGTATAGGAGGTTTCCTTGCCTGAGAGAGTTCCTGCCGGAGAGAATTCCTTATACCTGTGAAATTATAAGTCTAGTTCTTATTCCTGATTTATCTTACAAAAAGATTGTATGTTAAATATAAATATCAGATAGTATTTAGATAATTAGATAATAAAATATTAGATAACATAAAAAATAATGTTCAAGCTTTTTCAGTAGTGGACCATGAAATGAATGATTTTGCATCCATATTTGTATAGATTCATGAATTTAATCATAAATTTAATTATATTCACTTTCAATTAGAATTACTAATTGTTTGAAGCTTGTTATATATAAGTAATAACTGACAGGCCTCTTTAGTTCATATGAACGGGCTAATTAGTTCAGTGTGCACGGGTGTCTGTGTGTCAGTGGGTGCATGTATATAATTCGCAGAACCGTTCTGCGTCATATTTTGGATGTGAGGTGGTATGAGGCATACGTACTCAGTTTGCATGCCACACTGAAAAAAATTCTGGCTTTAGAGTCAAAGGACCCAAGTGTGAGTTGTGGCTCTTCTGCTTATTGCTTGGGCTAGCAATTTAATCTCTTTGGGCCTCAGTTGCTCACTTGTACTTCCATGACTCAGGAAGAGAAAGTGAGACCGACCACTCCACGACCACTCCGGGTCTCACTTAAATCCAGTGCCCTTGAAAACTCGGGACATCACTCGTGATGTCATTGGTGCTCTTCAGAAGCGAAGTACCAAACAGCATCACCCAAGTCAGGTAGTTAAGACCAGAAACTGTCTAAGGATCCCTTCTGGTTCTAAATTGAGTGATTTTTCTGAGCTTTTTAGAAGCTGTTGCATAAAGCAAGGAATATTTTGTTTTCCTATCTTACTCATGTATGTATCTTGTCTCTTCAGCTTGATTATATATTCCTGGTTGGGTTATAATTAATTTTTTAACTTTTTCCACAGTATAATTTGCACAAAAGTTTTCTGCAGAATGGGATCTAGAAATATTGTGACTGATTTACAAAACATTTGTTAAGTTCTTTGAGTGCCATGAATGAAGCTGCTAATTATGGTTGAAGGTCTGTTACATTTGTGGAAAACTCAGTATACAAAAACATTTTCTTATAAAAACAGAAACGTAAGAGAGGGATTATTGACCTAAAAGAAGGATTCTTTGCTTTGAAAAAAAAATTTGTTCAATAAGAGAACACTTATTGATTTGGCCAAATTTGACTCCTTGGTATGTTTGTGGTATGTTTGCATTTATTAGAGAGAGGGGTTTGGCTTAAGATGTTGTTAGTGTAAAGAACTTCCAAGGAAGAACTCTTTTTATCGAGGCAAGTTGTCACTTTTTCAGCAACCTGGAATCTTGAGAGTTTGCCTGGGGGAGAGCTGTCAGTTTCTTCTTTGACAAGACTCTCGAGAGCAGCCAGGACCAGATTAAAATGCAATTGGGAAATGTTTAGTAAAATGCCTAGCAATACAATACAACATAGGCAATGTTAGTTTGTAGTTTATTCTAAACTGTTGGTGTGGCTTGCCTGGGATACATTTTTATTTGAGTGTTCAAGTAATAAGCAGCAGAACCATAATTCACACTCACGCCTAGACTAGAGCAATCAGGGGTCAAATGACTTCCTCCCATAACGTAGCCAGTGTAGAGCAGAGGGAGAAAATTGAACACAGGTCTTCCTGGCTTCTTTCTAATCACTATACCAATACTGCTTGTATTTGTTGCAAGCATTAAAATATTTAAAATCATGATTTATATCAGAAAGATTTATTCCTTTTAATAATAGTAACCATAGTGTTGATAATAAGATCTTAAAGTAAATCTTTTGTTCAGGATGTCGGGTGACTCAAAAGAACATTTCTTTATTCAGTCCATAATACTCTTTTGTCAGAGTTCCTTCCTAATTTTGTATAACGCCACATACCTGTCAATGGAAAATGAAAGACCGGGCCCTCACAAGTGAGAGGATTCTACATTGCTCTGTCATTGCAGATCCTGACTATAGAGTAATCCTTAATCTGGTATTTGAATTCTTCTGTTATCTAGTGCAAACTTACTTTTCCAGCCTTATCACACGACCTGTACATGTCCAGTGCTCTAGCCAAAGTAGACAGCTTACCATTTCTTGAATGTGTGATAAAAGGGGAAAAGGCAAAACAAAACGATATTGATTCTGGAGTCAGAGGGCGTGGGTCAAGCCCCGTCTTTGATGTTTATGACACAGGTGGTTTGGGCCAAGTTATTTAACCTCTTTTCTTCTTGGTGTCCTCATTTGTAAAATGAGAAGATTAGACCAGACGACTCTGAGGTCACTTCCAGCTCCCTGCCTCTGAGCCCATGACTTTTTCCTCATTTGTCCCTTGCGTGGGCTGTAGTTCTTTCCTCCTTTTTTTTTTAAGACTGGTCATAGCATTGTAGATTTATAAAGGACCCAGAGGCATTTCAGGGTCATCCAGGCCACCTCTTTCGTTTTAAAGATGAGAAAATGGAGACCAGAGGGGATAGATAAGGGACTTATCCAAGGTTCTACAAATCCCATATAGCCTTCAAAGTTCAGCTTCCCTGATCTTTTGTCTTTTTGCTTCCAAACCCCTGTAACAGAAAAGCACCAAAAGGTACTGTTAGGGTCTCTTTGGGCACTCATCTCATGCCCTATCGTGTCTGGCATGATAATGATTTATGTACTTACCTTCCCACTTAGATTGTAAGCTCTTTGAAGGCAGGGAGTGTTTTGCTTTTGTAATTGTGTCTTCTGTAGCTAGAACTTAGTTTAGGTACTTAATACATTCAGTCAATCAGTCAAAAAGTAGCTGTAAGCATCAGGCAGCCCCTCTGGTGGTTGGAATCCAGTAGGTATTGTTTGAATGAATGAATACCCCTTGAAGATGCTAAATTTGTAAGCTGGAAGTTTGAGTAACTGGTACTTGCTTTATAGTAGGGGGGAAGGATGCTTTATCATCTCATGTATGGTGTGGCATGGCCATCTTGGGAGCCTCATAGTTCAGTTGTAGTTTATGTTTGTAAATAAAATCCTGTTTTAAGTGAATTAGAGGACTTGTTACATAAAAGGACCTTGTGATATGTTTTATAAAGTAAATGATATTTTTGCAATGTGAAAATATTAATAGAATTAGATCTGTTTGGTATGTTTAGAAATGACATTTAGGAAGACAAATGCTTAAAAAATCAGATGTTATTTTCATTTCAGTTCGACAAATGCTAATTGAATACCAACTGTTGCGTAGGGGACTGTGCTGGGTGCCAAGGATACAAAGACAGCAAATGAAATATTTCTATCCTCAGGAAGCTTACTTTCCTATGGGTAGATATTAACTCTTAAGTCTTAACTCTTAAAAAACACAAAAGACCAACACCGATAGCCTAAGTCAACTTACTGACTTAGGCTACTGGTGTGGTCTTTTGTGTTTTTTTTTTTTAATTTATTGATTTGTGTATTTACTTTTAGTTTACAAGATTCAGTTCCAGAATCACTTGAGTTTCAGATTTTCTCCCCTTCTCCCCTCCCCCACCATGGTGGCATACAATCATATATAGGATCTGCAAACTCACGTTGTACAATAGTCTGGTTGTATAGAAGCGTCATAACCAATGGAGTGAACAGTGGGGAAAAAAGAAACAAAACCAAACATAGAA
>CM053597.1:138828612-138905739 GCA_028646575.1 Pseudocheirus occidentalis
TTTCAAGTTCTATTTTGTCCTCTGACTCTAAAACATCAGGGCAATTTTCTTTGAGGGTTTCTTGAAGGTGCTTTCCGAGTTCTTTTTCTGGTCATGGGCTTTAGGTAGACCAAAAATTTTCAAATTGTCTCTCCTGGATCTATTTTCCAGGTCAGTGGTTTTTTTCAAGGATATATTTCACATTGCTTTCTATTTTTTCATTTCTTTGTAACTGTTAATAGTATCTTGGTTTCTCATAAAGTTATTAGCTTCCACTTGCTCCACTCTATTTCAGAAGAAATTATTCTCTTCAGAATGCTTTTGAGATTCTTTTTCCATCTGGGAAATTAGACTTTTTAAGACATTCTTCTCCTCATTGGCTTTCTGGGCCTCTTTTGCCATTTGAGTTAATCTATTCTTAAAGTGTTGTTTTCTTGAGTCAGGTTGTTGACTCTCTTTTCATGATTTTCTCACATTGTACTCATTTCTCTTCCCAGTTTTTCCTCCACTTCTCTTATTTGTTTTTCAAAGTCCTTTTTCAGATTATCTGTAGCTTCCAGGCTTTCTTCAAGTGTCTTGGTAGCATTTGGTGTGGGAGTTCTGACTGGGTTATCTTCCTCCTGTTCCATGCTTTGATTATTTTTGTCCACAAAAAAGGATTCTAGAGTTTTATTGCTGTTCTTATTTTGCTTCCTTTTCCTCATGTTGGCCAGTCAATTAATTGGTTGGATTTTTTAGGTTTGTGAAACTCTGCTTTCAGGGGAAAAGCCCTATTCCAAATTGCTGGGGTTTTCCCAGCTGCTGGAGCTATTAGGGGGGTGTTGCAGTGCCCCCCCCAGCTTTGGCTTGCTGAAAGCGCACTCCAGGACCACCACCCCAAACCATGATCCATATCCAGGCTGCTCAGTGCAAGAACACTTGGCCGTGATCATTTGACTCAGACCCCCTGTGAGATCCGCAGGCCAGGGGCTCTGAAGCAGCCCAGCGGGGGCAGCCGCAGGTTACAGCAGTTCCTGCCCTTCCTCCACTGCTTCCTTGCCCTAGGGGTAGATTGGCCGAGCTGCTTTTCCTCCCCCAAATTTAGCTTGAAAGCTTCACTCACTTTCACTGACCTCTAATCCTGGCTTAGTAGGTGTGAAGATTCCTTCAGGTGCTTTAGATCTTCTCTGAAGTAGACTCACGCTCTGGCTTGGGAGGCTCAGCTCCTCCCGACTACCCTGCAGCCTGGCTGCGTGGCCGTTTCAGGCTGGGCTGGCCTTGGCTCCTGTCCTGCCGCGATGATCCCCTGCTGCCGAGCTGCCTTCCGCGAGAGATGTGTTTTCTGTATTTTTGTGAGTTTGTGAGCCCTAGGATTTGTCCAGAGTCATATTTTATGGGTTCTTAGGGTGGCTGTGCTGGACCTAGCTGCTTCTATGCTGCCATCTTGGCTCTGTCCCCGGAAGATAAAAATTCTTCCTTTATCCAGAGATCTAACTGGTAAAATTTTCCTTGCTTCTCTAATTTGCTTTATGGTATAACCTTTTATGTCTAAATCGAATATGCATTCTGACTTTATCTTGGTATATGGTTTACAGTGTTGGTCTCTACGTAGTTTCTGCCAAACCACAAATGCTATTTATTACTGTACAATGTGTACCTAATCTCTTCCACTTACCCGCTGTTCTGTTTTTTATCTAGCATCAGATTGTTTTGATCATTACTGCTTTGTAATACAGTTTGAGAGCTGGTACTGCTGGGCCACCCTCCTTCACTTTTTTTTTCATTGATTCCTTTGATATTTTTGGCCCTTTGTTTTATCAGATGAATTTTGTTATTTTTTTCTAGCCCTGTGAAATAATTTTTGGTAGTTTTATTGGTGTGACTGATTAAGTAAATAAATTTAGGTAGAATTGCCATTTTTATTACATTGGCTTGGCCTATCCATGAGCAATTAATATTTCTCCAGTTGTCTGTCTTTATTTGTATGAAAAGTGTTTTGTAATTGTGTTCACATAGTTCCTGCATTTGACTAGCATGTAGACTTCAAAGTATTTATGTTGCTTGCAGGGATTATACATGGATTTTCTCTTTCTGTATTTTGCTGCTGGACTTCATTAGTAATATGTAGAAATCCTGATGATTTATGTGGATTTATTTTATATCCTGTGACTTTGCTAAAGTTATTAATTGTTTCAGCTAGTTTTTAGTTGATTTCTCTGTGGTTTTCTAGATTTTTAAATAGGAATTAAATGTTGTTATATTTTGTAGAAAGCTTTTTCTGCATTTATTGAGATAATCATAATATTTTTGTTTGTTTTGTAATTGATATGGTCCATTATGCTGATAATTTTTCTAATATTGAACCAGCCCCTCATTCCTATGGCATAAATCCCATCTGATCCTCATGTAGGGTCTTTGTGATATGCTGCTGTAATCTCCTTACTAGTATTTTATTCCGAATTTTTGCATCAGTTTTTATTAGGGAATTGGTCTGCAGTTTTTTTCTCTGATTTTGTTCTTCTTGGTTTTAGGCATCAGTGACAATTTGTGTCATAAAAAGAATTTGGAAGTACTCTTTTTTTGCTTATTTCTCCAAATACTTTATGTAGTATTGCAATTAATTGTTCTTTATGTTTGCTAGCATTCACTTGTGATTCTATCTGGTCTTGGAGATTTTTCCTTAGAGAACTCATTGATGGCTTGTTCAATTTCTTTTTCTAAGATAGGGTTATTTATATATTCTATTTCCTCTAAATCTGGAAATTTTTATTTTTGTGCATATTCATCCATTTCACTTGGACTGTCAGATTTATTGGCATATAATTGGGCAAAATAGCTCATAATTTTTCTTTAATTTCACTTTCATTGGTGGTACATTTGTCCTTTTTATTTTTGATAACAGATAATTTGATTTTTTTTCATTTTTAAAAGTTAAATTAACTCATGGTTTACCTATTTTATTGATTTTTTTCCCCATAAATCAGCTTCTAGTTTTGTTAGTTTAATAGTTTTCTTAAGTTTACTTAGATTAACCTCTCCTTTGATATTCAAGATTTCACTGAGGATTTTAAATTTCTTTTTAATAATTTAATTTCTTTTTTATTGATTTACGTTTTCTTTTATTGATATACACATTTAGAGATATAAATTTTCCCCGAAGAACTGCTTTGACTATATCCCATTAATTTTAGTATTTTGTCCCATTGTAATTCCCTTTAATGAAATTGTTATTTCTATGGTTTCTTATTTGACTGACTCATTCTTTAGGATTATTTAATTTTCAATTAATTTTTAATCTTTTTTTCCATGGCCCTTTATTCAATGTAATTTTTGTTGCATTATGGTATGAAAAGGATGCATTTAGCATTTTTGATTTTTTGCATTTGTGTGTGATATTTTTATGCTTTAATTCCTAGTCAGTTTTTGTGAAAGTGCCATGTATTGCTGAGAGAGAAGAAAAATGTTTATTCTTGTATGTTTCTATTAAATTTTCTCCAGAGATCTGTCATACTTAACTTTTCTAAATTTCTATTCATATCTTTAGTTTCTGTCTTATATACTTTATTGTTAGATTCATATAGTTTTGCAAGGGGAAATTTGAGGTCCCCCACTAGTAGAGTTTTACTGTCTATTTCCTTCTGTAACTCATTTAATTTTTCCTTTAAGAATTTGGACGCCATGCCATTTGGTTCATATATGTTTGGTATTTATATTAGTTCATTCTCTGTTGTACATTTTTAGCAAAATGTAGTTTTCTTGCTTATCTCTTTTAATTAGGTCTATTTTTGCTTTTGTTTGAGATTATGATTGCTATCCCTTCTTCTCTTTCTCCCTCTTCAGCTGAAGCATAATACGTTCTATTCCAGCCCCTTATTTTTACTCTGTCTCTCTGTTTCAAGCTTATTTTTTTTCTCTTTAAAATATTGTAGACTTCTGGTTTCTAATCCAATCTCTCTGCTTTTATTTTATGGGTGAGTTCATCCCATTTACATTTGCAGTTATGATTACTAACTCTTTTCCCCATTTATCCTTTTCCTTCTCTCATTTTTTTTGCCCTGTCCCTACTTGTCTGTTTTGTTTCTGACCCCTGCCTCCCTTAATTAATCTTTCCTTCTACCACCTCTCCCTTTCCCCATCCCCACCCCATTTTCTTATCTCCTTCTCCTGTTACCCTTTTGGGAAAGATAGAATTCTGTACCCAACTTAGTGTATATGTTATTTCGTCTTTGAGCCAATTCTGATGAGAATAAAGTTCAAGTGTTGCCCACCACCTTGCCCATTTTCCCTGAACTTCTTTTTTATGTGAGATAATCTTCTCTGTTCTTCATATGTCAAAATCTTAGATGATTCCTTTAAATATGTAACTAGGGATATTTTAGAAATGGTTATGGAATAAGGCATGAGCTGAGTAGATGTATGCTTAATAAAGTTTTGTGTCATTATTGTAGAAGACACAGAATATGAATGGAAGAGGGGCTTCCTATAGATGGTAATGTTTTATCTGCATAAATCTGTTTGTTCATGACTTTTTGACGGTTGCATCAATACTCCTGTAATTGTTTAAATTTTACTTTTAATTTTTTTTAAATGCCTGTATTTTTGAATATTTCCTTTCCTCTTCCCATCCTAGGGAGCATCCCTTGCATCAGAGATTTAAAAAGAGGGGAAAAAAGGCAACTCAGCAAAATTAACACACCATCTGTGTTCAACCTCTCAACTCTTCTCTAGGGTCATGCTTAATCATGATAATATTTCGAGAAACAATGCAACCAGTTTATGGTATTAGCTGACACCAGAAGTAGCTAGAGAACTGTGCCATTTTATTTGCACTTTGTTCAGGGAATGTTTTGTGACTCTGATGGACAACTATGAGGAGCATATGACCCAATGTTTTATGCCTTATTTGTTATTGACATACAGTAGGTCACCACAGCTAATCTCTGGCTTTATCTGTCATGTGATTGATTATGTAATTTTTTTTTTCTCTGTTGGTTTTGAAGAAACCATTTCTTGAGAGAGCCTTTGTGCTTGTCTTAGGCTCGACTGAGTGAAATGCTTTTTCAAAATTAGAAGTTGACAAACCAGGATTTTACATTGTGCCTGCCTCTCAATGGTGCCACCAATAAAGATAAAGTTTATTATAGAAACAAGTCTGTGACATTCTGCTTTTTTCCTTCATGTATATTCATCAAGAATTGACTATTACCCTAAAGATTTTATAGGAATGAGAAGTTACAGAGATGGGTATTTGGCTCATAGGTTTAGAGATAGGAGGAACTTGGTGAAAGGCCATCTTGTCCTTTCGTTTTATGGATAATAATAAACAAAACAAACCTAGAGAGGTTAAGTGACTTTCTGAAAGTCACACAGTTGTTATGACCACAGCCAGGTTTTAAGTCCAGGTCAGTTTTTTTCAGTCCCTTTAAAATTATGTCACCACTAGCACCAGTTTTTTTCCATGTGGTCCAGAAGTTTTCCTGATTTCCCCCATAATACCATTGTCTCTTTTTCATACAGCATGTTAAGGATATTGCGGAGTTGGAGTCCAAATGTGGTTGTTCTAATTTCATTGCCTATTAGTTTAGTTCACCATAGAAGTGCCAGAAGATTTGTTCCATATGGTCTTTTTTCCGATCATGCCTCCAGTTTCATCCACAAAGCTCTTGGGACGCTCTTTCTTGGCTAAGTTTCACACCAGGCTCTTACCAGCGTTATCTTCTTTAATGTTTTGTCTTGTTTTTTCCCCCCATAGCCACATAGCTTGTATTTTTCATTATCTTCAATACTTTGCAAATGTGCTTGTCTTCTGAATGGGTATTTTCATGATTGCCACTTACGGTTGGATGATTAAGTTCTTGTCCTCTCTGGTGAGTTTGACTTATTCTGGTCTCTTCATGGTGACTTTTTGGGATCAGTAAAACTTTCCAAAGAAAGTCTTATATATATGTTTTTTGGGGTGTGTGTGTGTGTGTGTGTGTGTGTGTGTGTGTTTTGTTGTTAAATTGTGTAAACAGTTACAGAATTTCTCCGGCTGTATCCTTCAAATCTGGTATTGATTTTGTCTATTAGTTGATCCATTCTGTTTGCACATAGACAAATGATTCTGAAATGACTCCTAGGTTGCTTGGTCACCATTTATTTCCTCTCAGTTAATTTCCAAGAGGCAATGTGACTTAGTGTCTAGAGAGCCCACCTTGGAGTCAGGAAGACCTGCATTCGAGTTCTAGTTGTGACAAATGGTAGCTGTGTGACCTCAGGCAAATCACTTTTAACTTATTGGTACCACAGAGCAAGTACTAGATCAGTTATAGTAGAGGGAGTCGCTTATTTTGTAGTTCCCAAGGTGAAGTCACAGGTCTGGTCCAATAGGAAAAATACCCAACAAAAAATAATTTTTAAAATAAGTTTAAGTCCTAAGTAAACTGTAGTTTTCTGTGGTATTTGTATTACTACCCATGAGTTCTGTTGAAAATTGATGATTTGCTACACTTAAATTAATGCCTCGGACAAACAAAACAAAATAGAAAATATCCCACATTAACCTTTCTATTCTATGTGATTAGAATCAATTGTATAAATATTGTAACCATTAAGGACTAATAAAAACTTCAGCTCTTCAAAAAAAAGTGTCATGTTGTCTAGTTACATTTAGCTGATTTTTCATTGAATTTATGGAAACTTTCTTGTTCTTGGCATTCTATTTTTTTCAATGCAAATTTTTTACTTAAATTTTTTCTATTTGTTTTTGGTGGTGGTGAATACTTTTATTTTTCATTTAGTGGAGAGTTGGAAAAAAGTATCCCAAGCAACTCTGATGATGTCTTTTTTTTTTGAGGGGGAAGGCAAAGCAATTGGGGGTAAGTGACTTACCCAAGGTCACAAAGCCAGAAAGTGTAGGCCAAATTTGAACTCAGGTCTTCCTGACTCAGGGCCGATGCTCTATTCACTGTGCCACCTAAGCTACCCCTCTGATGGTTGTTTTTGAGAGAACTTTAAAAAAGCATGGCTATAAAGTTTCTTTATTCACAAAGACTTCATATGAATCACCTTATTGTCCATATCAGGTTGAGAGTGTATTTTTCCTAAGCTTTTCTCCTCTTGTCACTGATACATGAATAACTTACAAGAGATCCTAGAATTTATGACTGATAAACAAGTATGTTTCAAACCCTTAATTATTCATTCTTGATTATCCATGTTATAACCAGAATGCATAATGTAAAACGGTTGATAATCCCTCAATGTTGTGTTTTTAATACTTACTTGATTCCTCCTTGTTTCTCACCCTGCCCCCCCCCTCCCCCCATTCCTTGGTAGATTTACTTTTCCAGTTTATTTTGGTTAGGTTAATATTAAAGTTGGTTTATATTCCCTGAGGATATTGAAAGTGATGTCAGGAGGGTAAAAGTTTCCACTGTAGAAAGGATTTTGGAAGCAGACAACCTTCAACCTTCTTCATTTTTTACACATGGGGAAACTGAGTCTCAGAGACTTTCCCACCATCCCACAGGTAGTAACTAGCAGAATTAGAAAGTATAAACTCAGGTCCTTTGACTCTTTCCACTGTACCTCACCACCTGGGGGTTGGGGTTGATAAAGGGAAGGCAAATTTTCACTAGCAGTGAAAAATATTGAAGATTGTGAAATTTTTGAGCGAATAATGATATAGAGCTGTCTACTGCACATTTCATTAGGCTGTGCACCCAGGGAATTTTAAAGGCAAATATTTATTGAATACTCAGTCATAAGGGATTTTATTTTTATTTCTTGTATTAATTTTATTTTTATTTCTATAACAAAAGAAACTTAATTTAAAAAATTAACAAGCAAAGTACTTAAAAATGCAAACTTAGCAAAGGACACTTTTAATCAAAGCCTTCACCTTTCCCTAAGATACAGGATAGTCTTTTCAACCTGATCATCTTGGCTAAAAAATGCATCTTTGCAATTCAGTCCTATTTCGCTCGTCCTACACTTAAACTCTAAAGGTCCAGCAGCGGAGCCATTTAAGAACTAGTGGTCAGAGGCGAACTTTTTTTACCTTCCTTGTCCTTATCAGCTGTAGACCCGGGGACATGTTCTACAGGCCAAGCGAGCCTTGGAAAACAAAATTGCTAGAGGAGTCAAGAAGGGGAAAATGTGCCATTGATTTTCCCCTGACCCAGCTGTAACGGGACAGGGTTCTTCGGGCAGGAGGAGGCCTCCTGAGGCCCCCAAACAAGCCTAAACCTGCCTGACCCTCTTGGAGAAGAATTGGATTCCTTACAGAAATCTCATCTTTGGACTAGTTGAGGTTGCACAGAGAAGAGACTCTGAAAAAGGGTCGTAATGGGGTTAGTCCTGGACTGAACCAGAACCTCATAGAAGTAGGGGAAGGAAGCAAGGAGTAGTGATGGAAGGAGTTAGCTACGGATGTAGCGATGGGCGTCCACAGAGACTGGGATTGGGTTGAAATTATTCTGACAACGAACAAACAAAAAGGAAGTTTATTTTGCTATGGAATGGAAAGTGTATTCAGCAAAGAATGGCTGGATGGCACAGTGGATAGACTGTTGACTTGGAATAAGGAGGGCCTGATTTCAAATCCTACCTCAAACACTAGCAGAGTGTTCCTAGGAAAGTCACTTGACCCCTCTTGATTGTCTCGTCTGTAAGGGAGGAGGTTGGATTTGCTGAACTTTTAAGGACTCTTCTAGCTCTAGTTGATAATCCTATGATGGAATTGACTCAGCTGTGCCTCTATGAATATATAGTCAAAGATGTATTTGTCAAGACTGAGGAAGAAGCCTCCTAGTTACTTGTGGACTGGCTTTTTGTACTTAGGTCACCAGGAAGCATTGTCAGTTTGAACCTTTGCCCAGTGGCCTATTTAAATTTGGAGGCGTTTCCATTACTTTTTTTTTTTTTTTAAATTGGGGTTAAATGACTTGCCCAGGGTCACATAGCTAGTAAGTATTTGAGGTTGAATGTGAACTCAGGCCCCCCTGACTCGAGGATTGGTGCCCTATCCACTGTACCACCCAGCTACCACCTGCAATATCTTTTTTAGGGAAAAAAACTATTGCCTTTGGAGGGGTGGGGAAATGATGTAGCTATTGCGCCTACAACATAGGGAAATCCCTTAGGAAGCTGTAAAGGGGTTATCTGTTTGGAAAATATACTCTTTTGTGGTCCCTCCCAAAAAGAATTAAGTTTCAAGACTAGCTCTTTGGGGGGAATGAGACAAGGCATATTGTGCTATGTGTGAGCCTCTGCCTCCTAAAAAATTGTATGTTTGATGAGCATAGTATAATAAACATTCATAGAATAAATGAATGTAGGGGGCGGCTAGGTGGCTCAGTGAATAGAGTGCCGGCCCTGGATTCAGGAGGACCGGAGTTTAAATCTGGCTTCGGACACTTAACACTTACTAGCTGTTTGACCTTGGGCAAGTCACTGAACCCCAATTGCCCTGCCTTCCCCCCTCCAAAAATTTTTATATGTTTTGATGAGCAGAGTATAATAAACATTTATAGAATAAAAGAATGTAGGTGAGAGAGACACCCTTGAAGGGAGAAAAGACAAGGGGAAGAGAAGTTGTAAATTAAGTTGGATGGAAAGGTGGGATGATGTTGCTAATTCTCCTATATTGGTGCCAGTGGTAGACGTGGTAAATATTTCCTGAATACAAGGGAATGGAAACTGCATTTGAAATCATATGTACTGGGGCTCAAGTCCCAGCCTTACCTGTTGGGTAACTCAGCCTCAGTTTCCTTGAAGGTGAAATAGAGATAATTATGTATGCACTGTCTGCTTCACAGTGTGGTTCTTGAGAAAGTCCTTGGGAAGCTGGGAGGCAGCACATCAATATGATTTTCACTTTTCTTCAGTGATGTACTACGTAGTTCTGTCTTCGGCTTCCCACATTCTCCTAGCAGCATCTCCTAGAGTATTCCCTGCTCCCCTCCTATTCCTCATCCATATTGCTAAGAGTTGTTTTCCTGGAGAAGACATTAGTAGGGTCATGCCACTCACATAGAGAGAAAGCTGGGCAAATTCCCACGATGCCAGGCAGCTTAGTAGAATTTTAGGGGGGTGATGAGCCACTGGTCTTCTTTGTACCCTAAACACCGCTTCCCTTTTCCCTCTGTGAGGTGTAGGTCGTGGCGTAGTTCACCGGTATGGTTCTAGTTAATGGCTCTGTTGCTTGTAAAGGTTCAGGACGGCCTCTTGATCCGTACCTCCAGCAGCGCCTAGCACACACACACAGTGCCTTGTTCCTCAGGAGGCAGGCACTCATTAAAATGTCTCTTGTCTGGTCGCAGTCACAGTGAGTGACTTGTACCCAGTGACCTCGGTGCTTTTTCCAACATACCCTGTTGTCCCAAGGACATTACTGATGACATGTAGCATATACTACTATAGCGGACAGCACCATTGATCCTTAAATGTAAGGAAAATAGGAAATACTAGAATAGGAAAACTCAAGAAAAATGAATTTTAGGAAAACAGGAAATAATAGAAAAATATAGGAAGTTAGAGTTTTGGTGTTAGCGGCAGGCCCTGTTGTATCTGGGCGCTTGATGTTCTAGTATTTTAGGAGTAACTCAAGGCAGAGTTGATGAAATCTCTGCACTGTTGTGGAATGAGGAAGCCTCCAAACCCCTCCACCCACTCATTAATTAGTCGAATCCTGGCAACTTTATTCCTACTCTATATTTTAGCTATGGGAAAGCTGTTCTGGCAAACAACCCATGTTCTCCTTTGCAGTGGTAAAGCCTGTCAGGGTCAGAGGTGATTCCTGTCAATCATGATCATTCTGTGTGATCCTGGGATGTCCCTGCAGGACCTGTCCTATACCTCAACCTGTCTCACATCATGGCCAGTGAAGGACATCCAGCCATATGCCCTGTAGGTTGATCAAGAGATACAGAGAATAGAAGGTTGAAGGAACTCACAATTTTTATCCGGCAGAAGAATATGCTTGGTCTTCAGTAATGTGAAGGCTCTTCTTTTGACATGGTCTGCTTGGTCTAGGAGGATAGACTGAGGAGCAGAGGGTGGAATTTGCAGAGGCAGATTTAATCTTGATGTTAAGAAGGGAATTCGAGATATCCAAAAGTGAACTGCATTAGGGAAGGGCAGATTCATCCTTGCTTGAGGTCTTCAGATGGAGGCCGAATGACCTTTTATCAGGCATACTGTGGAGAGGATTTGTAACAAGGCACAGGCCATGACCTCTGAGGCCCCTTCCAACTCGGGGTTCTCAAGGAGGGCCCTTGATCCAGGCTGTCCCCTCCTGCCTGGCCTAAAGATGCCAGCATGCTGACCAGTCTGCAGTTTTTAAAGTAGGTCTTCCCCAATAGGATGGTAGCTTAGAACTTTAAATGTATGTATATATGCTATATTACAGTGCTTTAGCCGATGTTTTACTTTAGTTAATGTTTTAATTTGAAACTTGCTCCCTAAAGGGATTTTTTTTGTGAAACATATGATTAACAAAACATCCACATATATGTAAATGGCAGGGGAATACAATGGGGAGAAAGCAATTTTGCCCCATCGACATGAGTGACTTAGAGAATGAGACTCCCAGAGTAAATATTTTCTGTTCCCAGTACTGTGTATATGAATGTTCTCTGCTAAACCCTCTGTTAAACCCATCTGTCCATGAGGCAGTTGCCTTTTAATTGATGATATTGAACTAATTGTTCAGGAATGTTGTCGTCGAAGTCCTTTTTAGTCACGTCTGAGTCTTCGTGACCACATTTGGGTTTTCTTGGCAAAGATAACTGCAGTGGTTTGCCCATTTCCTTTTCCACCTTGCTTTACAGATGGGGAAACTGAGCCAAACAGGGTTTAGTGACTTGCCCAGGGTTAGGAATGGAGCTCATCAAATGATTCATTAGTAATGATAGACTCAGCTTTCTTTTTAAACCATCTCTGGGATTGTGAAGCAAGTGAGCTTATATTTTTGGGGCGGATGATTCCTGTGATATTGCCAATTGTTGATTGTTGGTGTTAGGCCAAAGGCTTTATGAGAGACAAGAGTTAAATATTTAAATTGCTCGGTAGAGCAGTGGATAAAGCCGATAGCTTGAGCTCACATGTGGCCAAAGACATTCACTAACTGTGTGAATCTGGGCAAGTCACTTATCTCTCTTTGCCTCAGTTCCTCCTCTGTAAAACAAGCAGGAGAAAGAAAGAGAAAACCACTCTAGTATCTTTGCGAAGAAAACCCCCCAAAATGGAGTCACAAGGAGTTGGACATGACTGAAATGACTCAGCAATAACCAAAACCACCCTGATTGTGAGGTACTTTTTTGGGAGGGAGGTAAGTGGTGCAGCCTATAGAGAGTCCTGGGCCTGCGCTCAGAAAGCCTCCTCTTCTTGAGTTCAAATCCAGCCTATATAATTACTAGCTGTGTGATCCTGGGCAAGTCACTTAACCCTATCTGCCTCAGTTTCTTCATCTGTAAAATGAACTGGAGAAATAAATGGCAAACATCTCCAGCATCCTTTCCCAGAAAACCCCCCAAAATGGGGTCGTAAGGAGTCAGATATGATCCAAATGATTGAACAAAGACTATACAGCATAATACTACATACAGTACATGCAGTTTCTTATCATAATAAGCTAATGTTTAGTGATGGCTTGCATAAGCCCTTAGAAAATGTTATTTTTCCGGTCTTTCTTCTGTTTCATGTATTTGGCTCCCACTTTATTGATTTTTTGCAATTTCATATCTTTTGCAGCAGTGGGAAGCTAGGCAGTATTATAATGAAACAACATAGATATTACAATGAAAGTGTCAGCTTCTGTCCAAATTAGTCTGTATCTCTGACTATGTCTCCTTCTTTCTCTCTGTTTAAAGAAATGTTACGTATCCAGTTCTTTTCCAGGAATTTCTTAATCATTCACTGGTGAGCCTTTGATGTAGTCAGTTAAAGAAAAAATCAGTGTGATATGGAGAAAATGCCTTCAGTGGATAAACACTTGGGTTTAAATAAAACAGACCCTTTCTCAGCAGGGCTGTCAAGAGCAAGTCACCTGCCTTCTTAGAGCCGCTTCATCTTTAAAACAAGAGGTACTGATACCTGTAGCATTTACTACTTCACAGGCTCATTGAGAAGATCAGATGATGAAAAGTATTTATAGGGCTTTTTCAAACCATAAAATGGTGCATAACTGTCAGCTATTAAAGGAGGAAAAAAGCAGTGTTATTGGGTGACTTGCCTAGCATTATGGAACTGGTGTAGATACAGAGTGATTCTTTTAAATTTTGGCTGAGTTAATAATAATGATAATTATTATAATAATGTATCTTCTCCCTGTCTTTTCCAGTTCTTCCTCCCTTTCCCCCAGACCTCTTTGACTGGCAGATTAGGTTCTCAGAGGGGGAGAATTACTTACTGTTATCTTCTAGGTTCTAGGGATAACCCTGAGGGATTAGAGGCTTCTAATATTGCTCAGGAGTCCCCATCAGGTATGCCCCCCCTAGTATTGATCAGCCATTTGATAGATTTTGTAAGGTGTTTGTTGATATTTACCAAGATGGTATAGCAAGGATCATAGTTGTGACATAATCCAGTAAACTGAGAAGCACACGCTCCCTTGAGAGTCCCTGGTTGACCTTGAAGTACAAACTTTGGTAGAGAACATGTGGGACTGAGGAGTGCCTCTCAGTTCCTGGCTTTGGAAAGCCTTTTCTAACCATTTGAAGAGTTCACACTGGTTGTAGCTGATGAACTGGCTATTCTCGGGCACAGCCAGGCTGCCTTCCCGGAGGACCTGGGGTTTTGACAGATGGGCCAGGCCACTGCTGGGCCGAGCAGAGCCAAGTTGGTCTTCGAATATGATGGGTCCCTTAATGGACTTGGTTGCTCCTGCTGCTTTTAACTCTAGTTATTAGTGGGACTTCTCTGATAGCTCTTTCCACCTCATGGATCACTTAGGTGCTTGTGTCTCAGGATGCTCATTCACAGGAAAGAGTAAGCATAAAAGAATTAAGAGGCACCACAGACCAGGTAGAGGGGGAGGGAGGGAGGTAGTGAGAAGGTAAATGTTTATTAAATTCATTGTGCTAAGTGCTGGGAGTACCGAGAGGCAAAAGATGGTCTCTGCTGATGCAGACAACTTTAAAAGGGTTGAAGGAGGGGTTTATGGATCTTTTTGTACCTGGGCTCAGTTCTGACCCAGTACCATGTGAGTTATCATTCCTTCTGACCCTTCAGTCATCCAGAAAACGCCTTGTCACCAGGCAGTACCTGTCCCCTGTAATAACAAGCATCCTAGCACACCCAGGATGGCCTGCTAGCACAGGTTCTTTGATCTGCTTTGCTAAAGGAAAGACAACTTTTAAAGGGGTCAACAATCTTACATTAATTACAGATAAGTAGAAAATACAAGCACAGAAATTAGCAGAGAAATTGAATACACAGGGCTCCTACTCTCTTAACAAAGTAATACAACCCACCTACATACACCAGTGGACTGGCAAAGCACAAACCTCTTGAGTACTCAGTCCTGTCCAGAGAATCAAAAGGTTCTGCTCATCAGACAACCCCCAAAGTAAAATACCAACCTCCCGGTATATATAGTTTTCAACTAATAGGCTCAGAGCCAGAAGGCATCACAACTCACAGTGACTCAGTGCCTAATTAGCTCAGTATCAAAAGGTGTGAAAGGCTTCCTACAAGTAAGCCTCCCTGTAAGCAAGCCTCCCCTTAAGCAAGCTCCTTCTTAGGCAAGTTCTTCCCCCAATGGGCTCTATGTTACTCAGGATGTATCACAACTGTGAAAGTACCAAGACTTCTGTGATTGAAATACCTGTGTACCTTTAGGCCTGGAAACATAGCCACTGTTCCAAGGAAAGAAGGGACACATGCGGTCACACAGGGTTATTAATGGACAGGGAAGATCTTGCTATTCTATTAACATTACAACCCCTCCAGTCACATGTAATACTGAACCTAACCAGAGAATATTTCTCATATACTTAGGTCCAACCATGTAGGGCAGACCCAAGCCCTCATTGGTCCAGCCTCCATTACAACAGTAATTATAGCTAATGTTTCTGTATTGCTTTAAGGTTGGCAAAGTTCTTAATATGTATTATCTTATTTAGATGATACCATTATTCACATTTTATAAAGTGACTTGTCTGGGCTCATGCTTCTAATAAGAAGCCTAGGCAAGACTGAAACTCTGACCTTCCTGAGGCCAAGCCCAGCCCTCTGTCTCCTACACTGAGCAGAGTGAATCACCTCTCGGTAAGATGGCGGCAGTCTGTCCTAAGAGCTAGATGAAATTAGGAGTTTGACCATGTTCTTTCTGGTTTAATGAAGTGACCCCAGGATTCCTAATGCCTATGGAGTCTTCATTAATCAGAGTACTTTACATTTTAATAGTCATAATAAAAATGCAGTATGACAATATTTTCTCTTCTGTAGAAACAGGGAATAGCTTGACTTGACTTGATAAATATGTCCTGGTATATAACACTATTGTCCTGAGTGCTGCTTTTTTTTTTTTAAAAGGAAGCTCTTTCTACAGGATGAAATAGGGAGCAGAAGATAAGTTTTCCTTGAATGGAGAGAAGCGTGTCTTTGGTTTCCAACATGCAAGAGACTTCACATTTGTCATTGGAGAAATGTAACAGTCCAGCCAATGGTAACAATGAATATGATTCAGGTGAGTTGATTTTGCCAGGTTCATTTTACTATTTGAGTTACAAAATTGTTGGGGGATCCCTCCCCCCAGAATGGGAGGAAGGTAATTCCAGTTTTATATAACTGAATTGAGCAATCTTTTTCAAACCCATATGTTGCACATTTTGGATGTTTTTAAAAGTATGCCGTTAGAGTTTTGTGAGCTGACATTTTAAATTACCTTCATTCCCAAATCTGAGAACATCTTACATGAAAAGTTTGATTAATAATTTATAAAAGATTTAAAAGTTGCAAAATTTGTAATGAATCCTCTTTTTCTTGTTTTTCTTCCCCTCTACTTGCTGTCCCCCCACCCCCTCCCCAAACTACCATATAATCTAAGAGGAAAAGTCTTCAATTGAATTGTAACATTTTTCATATTAATGATAAAAGGTATGGAACTGAAGGAATAGTCACAGGAGTGCTAAAGTCTAGAATGAACTGAGGTTCCAGGAAAAAGCTAGGGATAACAGAAAGGACCTATCTTTTTTTTTTGCTTTTTGAACAACGGTTGGGGTTAAGTGACTTCCCCAAAGTCACACGGCTAGTAAGTGTGTCAAGTGTCTGAGGCCGGATTTGAACTCAGGTCCTCTGGACTCCAGGGCCAGCGCTCTACTCATTGCACCACCTAGCCGCCCCAAAAGGACCTATCTTTAAAGGATATATTCAGATCAAATAAAATTTTGGGAGAGCTGGATCCACTGTTGAGTGGGTTGGTATAATGATAGACACCAGAGAAAAAGCAGACAATTATATAATGTCTGTTTTGGTTCTGCCTTTACTATCTAGGGGAAGCAATATTTAGATGGGAAATTGAAGCCCAGGCTAGGTGATGAGATAGTAGTAGAACACCGGATTCTTTGTGAGTAATAGTTTGTTGATTTAGACAAATTATCTCTCACAATATTGAATGAACTTGTAGCTGACCCCACTGAATTGGTGCCAGTATCCTCTGTGTAATTGTGGAGAATGAAGGAGGGTCCAGAGGGCTGGAAACAGACATATATTATCCTGATTTTTAAAAATGTGGGTTCTACACAGCAGAGTGATACATGGATTTGAAGTAAGAGGACTTCGATTTAAATCCTGGCTTTGTCACCTCCCTAGGCTCTGTTTCCTCTTTTGTACAGTGAAGAAGTTGTACTGCTACTAATTGAACTACTGACCCTCAAGGTCATTTCCAGTTCCTCTTTGAAAATTATAGATGATAATCTTGACATTAATCCCTAGAAAAATTTTACAAGTCGTTAAAAGTGGGTGACTCATAGACACTTAGGGAGCGCTAGGCTCTAGCCTGGGTTTGTTCCCCAGCAGTATGCTAGCTTCATTCATTTTTTGATGAGGTCTTTAGACCACTGGATTAGGGAAATGCTCTGAGAAGTTTGAATGCAAATTTCAGCAAGACATTTGACAGGATTCTTTCGTGAAATCCTTATGGACAAGATGAAGCGACTGTGTGAAGGGTGTATAGCCCAGGAAATGAGGTTTCTAAATGAGCGTTGATTAAATGGATCACTGTCAACTCACAGGGCAGTCTAATGATATGTCTTAGGGCTTTGTCTTGGATAGATCCTGCTGAACACATTTGTCAGTGACATAGATAAAGACATAGGATTATCAAATTTTCAGAAAACACAAAGATGAGAGGGGTAGCTAAAGTGTTGAATGAGAAAATCAGGATTCAGAAGGACTGTGGCTCAATAAAATAAAGATCTGAAACACTTGCTGGAGTAGGGCCGTTCTGAAGCTGGCCGATAATGTGTCTGTCATATTGTTAAATTTTCAGTGGGACAATTGATACCTTGGGAATCTGCAGAAGGGCTTGCAGTATTGTTTTGTTGATTGTCTAGATACTTAAGAAAATGATGGATAAAGTGTTAATTAATAATGCTGATGAAACTTAATGTAGGTATGTTTTCTTTTTTTGGTGGAAGAGCTGATTGTTAAACATTTACCAGCACACCCCCTCCTGTAGACCTGTGGAAGTGAGAAAACCCAACTGGAGACAAATTCTTCTTTCAGTGGAAATTTCTAGAAGAATTCCCTTTTGATCTAATCTTTAGGACTGACACAATCATGCCATATGTCTCATTAGTGCTTTTTAACATCTCTTACTTCCTTAGTTCAGACCTTATAGGAGGCCTTTCCCAGCTCACATGCAGTGAATAGAGGGCTGGGCCCAGAGTCATTAAAAACTGAGTTCTAATCTAGTCTCGAACTCTTGCTAGGTAGTTGTGTGATTCTGAGCAAGTCACTTAACCTCTGTTTGACTCAGTTCCTGCATCTGAAATGTGAGTAATAATAGTATCTGCCTGTTAGTCATTGTGGGGCAGGGAGGTGGCACAGTGGATAGAGTGCCAGGCTTGGAGGGAGGAAGACCTATCTTTGTGAGTTCAAATCTGGTCTTGTGACCCTGGGCAAGTCATTTAACCCTGGTTGCCTCAGTTTCCTCATCTGCAGAATGCACTGGAGAAGGAAATAGCAAACTTTTATCTTTCCTGAGAAAACCTCAAATAGGGTCATAGAGAGTTGGACAGGACTTAAAAAAGTGGCTGATTATTTGTTGTGAGGATCAGATGAGATGATAATTATATAAAGTGCATAGCAGAGCTCCTGGCATTTAGTAAACAGTCTTTACATTTTAGTTATTATTATTGTCAGTCACAATTAACATTATTATTATCCCCCAGTGAATGAGAGGTCCTTAAAGGCAGGCAGTTTTCATTTTGGCTTTTCTCTCCGCTGCCGTGCATGCAGCAGGAACTAAATAAGAGTTTGCCAGATTAATCAGTCAATCATTTAATTAGTTAATTAATAGTGTCTTTTTCTTTCTAGTATACTTTTAAGTTTTTCTTTCTTTTTTTTTCCCCCCCAGTACTTGCTGAACTGAGCTGGTGGTTTTCACCTCTTAAAGCTTCTGGCTTTGACCATATCTTGCTTAGCATATCACCCCCCAGCCATCTGCCTTCTGTTGCGGCTGGGCCCCTTTCCACGAGAAGCTTTCTAAAGCCTTTAGAAGCCAACGAAGCACCCGCTTTTTACTTCTCTAAAACCTTAACTGTTTCCTTCTGCTAAAGTGCTTTCTTCTAGTCATTAATGACCCTATCATGTTAGAAATATTATACCTCTTCTACTTGAGGTTGGCCTCCTGTTCAAGGAAAGTCTGTTCTGACTTGGTTTTATGGATCCAGGTACACCATGGTTCTGTAGGCATTTTTTTTCCCCTCCTCTGATTATTCTTGTTGGACTGCTGAAAGCATGACTATTGATATGATATGATACAGATTTTAAGACTTGTAAAGTGCTTTAAAGTTCTTATTTGATCCGCAAGAAAACCCTGGGAGGCAAGGGCTATTATTATTCCCAGTTTATAGAGAAGGAAACTGAGGCTGAGTGGTTGAGTGACTTTCCTAGGGAATCACATGAAAAAGGAAGAGCCAAACCCAGGTCTTTCTGAGTCCTGAGTTTAGGGCTGTATCCATTGTGCCACCGTGTCCTCTCAGTTCATGCTGTGTCTAATGTTCTAAGGTTGTGGATCCTTGATTCTTTTTTATGAGTTTTCCCTTTTATTTTACCTTCATAATTGCATCAAGGAAGCTACAAAAAAGAGGCCTTTGTGAAAGTAGAAATGGTGTTACAATAAGGCACTGGGAGAAGGAACAGAACCAGTCACTTTGTAGGCGGGCAGAATGAGATACCACCTTGGACATGCCAAGGAATGGGCGAATCTTAATGGGTTTTTAATCTTTGATGATAGATGCCAAATACAACAATACAAAAAGCATTAAAGTTCGACATGTGTTAATAAAAATGAACCCGCTTCGGGGCAGGGGAGGGATGGGGAGAAAATTTGGAACTCAAAATCTTGGGGAAGTGAATGTTGAAAACTAAAAAAAAAAAGATAAAAAAATGAACCCCCTCAATTCACATATCAGCTTTAGAAAGCTTGCTCCATATTAACTGGGAGTCTGTGATACAGTGGATACTGTGCAGATATATGCTTTATACAGAGCCTGTCTGGCGGGTAAACCCACTCTGTGCCTCCCGGTTCAGCATTTTAAGCAAACATCTAGCCAGGTTTAAATGACCCCCAACCTTGGCCACTTCTTTGTAACTCGGGAGTCCAAACAGCTGTGTCTGTTGTGACATGGGGCATAATAGCTCTTCTTTTTCATCACATAATTCGTTTCCTTCAATCCCGAAGAGAACATAGTCCTTTTCAGACAAAAGCTTGGGATGAAGGAAGGGAGAAGCTAATCTGTCCTGTTTCTAGCATGTTTCTCCCATGTGTGTTTCTCTCTGCCTATTGCTGGTCAGGAAACTGCTGTGATTTCTGACAGTGGTGGTTTTTCTGAAGCAGAACTTCAGGTTAAAACAATGGACTTGGAGTCTCATTAACAATCTCTTTCCCTCTCCTGTCCTGGTCTCTTTTCCTTAAGAAAGCTCAAATAATAGTGAGGATCAATAACTGACACCCAAGTCCTGTAAATGAAATAGGCACAACATAAAATTACTCCTCATCCTGTGAACACAGGCGACGTGCCCGGAATGAGCACAAATAGATGAGCTAGCCCAGGAACTGAAGGCCTCTCCAGCAGACAAAATTGACAGCATTATCACAAGAAGCACAAAGAAGGAAATATACTAAAATACTATTTCTGGGAATTCTCAGTTCCTTCAATTTCTATGTGATAAAAGCAAGCAAAACAATATTCTGACACAGTGATAAATGGATTCCTTGACATTATTTTTACAGACACAATAAATGTAATTTCCTGATGAAGTCTGTAGATAAAATGTTGATGTAAATTCAGACTGGGGGAGTGTCAGGATGAATAGGGGGCCTGTCTTTTTTTTTCCCTTCAGTGATGGGAATATATCAACCATTGTATTCCTTGGATTTTTCTGTTTGGGAAGGAAGAAGTCAAGACTTATGGGAAAATTTACATCTTTTAACTGAACCTCTTACTCATTTTGGGACTCAGTTTAATGTGGTACTGAACTGATTCTTTGCTTGTTTTGTGAAATGATTCAAGTAGGACTCAACAGTATTCTTTCTTTCCCAGTCTGCCCTAATTTAATTTTATAACTTACAAAAATAGTCTTTATTAGGATTTTCCCAGGAATCTCAGCCAGCTTCTAAAACTGTGACAGGTGCCTCAAAGGCCATTGCATATAGTTGAACCCCTTTGGAGAACCCTGCCCAACATGTTCATCAGAAAGAAGTCTCAGTTCTTTCCTCAAAGCCTTGGTTGGGTTTATCTGATGTATAGATATTTTCAAAGGTTATCTCCTCCCATGAAATCGCTAAATCTTTTTTGTGCTGTACTAAAGCATTACCAGCTAACACTCAGTAAGTTTTCAAAAAGAGGTAGAAAAAAAGAAAAGCAGTGACATCATCCAGAAACTCTCCAGGTGAGAAGCCGTTTGCCTTACCTGATTTTGGATGCTTTTTTGTTTTATTCCCAGGCTCATGCTTAGCATTTCATTTGATGCCACTCTGAAAGCTTTCCGAAGATCAGGACCCTATCACCATTTCTTTTTCAGTATTTACTATTCTTTCTTTTTAAGGTTGCACAGATTGAATTCTCATTGACAGCCTGAGGACTGAAGTATAATTGAATAAAATAATATTTGTTAATATAGAATAGCATAGTCATATGAACGTTTCTTTTTTTTTTTCACCACTCTCCCCCCCCCCCCCCCATTAGTTTCTACTTCTTCACTCAGGAATATATGGTCATTTCAAAATTAAACTTGATGAGAGGCGGTGTGGTGTAGAAGATAGGGCACAGGTCCAAGAGACTTGCTTTCAAATTCCACCTACTAGCTGTGTGACCCTGGGCAATCCACTTAACTCATGTCTGCCTCATATTTCTCATGTGTATAATGGGGAAAGGTTTGGACTCCCCTAAGATCTTTTCTGGCCTTAAATCTATCCTCCTGTGATCCTAAAAATATCTTTATTTGACAATTAAATCCATCCAAACCTTTTTTCCCTATTGTGAAAATATGTGTATCCCAAGTTTCTTTGGAAAGGTGAGAGTGACTTTCTTTGTTATATTAATAATCTACAATCTGGTCTTGCAAACAATTCTGTCTTACAAATCAGGAGACTTCATAGTGATTACTATTAAGGTCCCTGTTTTTCTTTAGAAGTGAGGAGCTTTGGGCTTTTCTTTTTTTGTTTGTTTTTTGCTTTTTTAAGGGGCAGTTGGGGTTAAGTGACTTGCCCAAGGTCACACAGCTAGTAAGTGTTAAGTGTCTGAGGCCGGATTTGAGCTCAGGGCCTTCTGACTCCAGGGCCGGTGCTCTGTTTACTGCACCATCTAGCTGTCCCTGTGGGCTTTTCTTAATGCAACTTCTGATGGATTTTCATTACATTAATAGGGATGTTTTGTTGAGTAGTTCCTTAGCCCAGTGTATGTAGTAGACATTTACTAAATGCTTATTATTTTGACTAGGGAGGGGACTGTCAGAGTCTCCTTCATACAGTGTTTGAGTTTAAGAAGTTTATAGATCAGCTACAAAAACTTGCTCTGAGTTTATGTAGTCCTGTGTTACAAATATTTTGTGTACTTTATTTGTAATTTCTTGATGAAGGAACTTTATGGGATCTTCTGGTCTTGTCGGGAAGAACTGAACACAAATTTTAAAATTTGCTTTGTAGTCTTTTGGTCAGTTATTGTAAATGCGGTCAACAGATTAAGGCCGAATGTTAGATCAGTGGAACATACTGGACATACAATTTACAGCAGCAAATAAATGTAATAACTTTGTATTCGACTAAAGACTTAAGATTTTGAAATAAAAATTTATTATTTGGTAAAAGTTGTTGGGAAAACTGGAAAACAGTATGGCAGAAACTGGGCATAGACCAATCTTATACCATTTATCAAGATAAGGTCAAAAATGGATATATTGACTTAGGTATAAAGGGAACCATTACAAGGAAATGAGAAGAACATGGAACATATTATATCAGATTTAGGTGAGCAGTTTATGAATAAACAAGATAGAGAGCAAAGTTAGGTGTAAAATGAATACTTTCAATTATGTTACGTTAGAAAGTTTTTGTGTAAATAAAACATATGTTGCCAAAATCGGAAGGAAAACAGAAAATTGGAAAAACAATTTATAGACAGTTTTCAGAGGCCTTTGGAAAGGATCGTAGGATCTTGAATCTGGGGCTGAAAGGGATCCTCTTTGAGGGGCCATCTAGTCCAGCCCCTTTATTTTGCAGATCAAGAGGGCCTAGAGAGGGTAAATGGCTTTTTGCTCAAGGCCTCCTAGGAAGCATGTTAAAGAGTCCATCTAACCCAACTCTCAATTTACAGGTGAGGTCATTGAGACACCAGGAAATTCCGTGGTTTATCTCAGGTCTCAAGTAGATAGTAAATGTCAAAGGCAGGATTTGAACCCAGGCACTAAAGAATGAGTGTTCTGTTCTGTTTTACCCCATTAAACCAGTTGAGAGTGATCTTGGTCACCTTTTACTTGTTCCCTTTGGTTTCCTTTTGGATATTTTTTTCAAATTGGTAGGTGCGGGGAGGCTTAAATTCATACTTCTTGCTGCACCCATCTGTCCTCTGAAAACAATAGTATTCATTGAGCTTATCAAGCTGAATGAACATGAAGATGATTTTGCAAAACATTTTATGTTTATTGCAGACAGAGGATTAAATTGTTGTTGTGTTTAATCACATTTAAACCCCTGCTGTGTGTGCCAGGCACTTTGCTTAGGTATTGGGGATACAGAATAAAAATACCCACCAATAACTCTGCCCCCCTCCCAAAAAAAAAACCCCAAACAAACCAAAACCCAACAACCAGTCCTTGCTCTCAAGGAATTTACATGCTAGCAGGAGACAACTCACATATGTAAGTAGATACAAAGTAGCTGTAGCCTATAATAAATTGCGAAAATTCCTGGATATTTAGAAATGGAAGAATTGTAGATGTTAGAGGTAATTTCTCTATGAATTTTGTAGGTAAATTTTACAGTAAGTTTGTCAGATCAAAATTTTGTCAAGGATGAAAGGTTATAATAGATGGTATCAGGCTCTGCACCATTTTATGTATTTGTGTTTTCCTGTTTCATATCATTGGGGAGCTGGGTCTTTTGTTGGGACTTTTTTCTAGCGAGAATGGCATCATTGTGTAGCATTAGGAATGGTGGATCGGACGTACTGGAACTCTCAGGTCTAGTGATGGCCCTGCCACCAGTTAACCGGTGCAGTTAATCTTCATTTAGTACAATTAATTGTTTTTCTATCTCAGGCCTTCAATAAATATTAATTGAGCAAAATGACTGTTATAGTTTCCTTGTCCAAAAAATGAAGATTTTTAATGACCCTAAGAATGCTGATTCTATTTGCAATACTCTCCAAAGAACCCAATATAGTGAGTGCTGAGCACATGGTAAATTCAGTGAATACATAAAGTGAGAGGAATGAATTAAAATGTCAGAATGCTCCCGTGTGGAGAGAGACTTCTTATTGCTTCCTTGGTTCCTGTGGTCATCTCTTTGATGTTGCTACGTTCGATAACTCCAAACTGGTGCACTAAAGCTCAGTAAGGATGTCAGTGAAATATTGTAGAACAACTTGTTTTGTTCTTAGAAAGCTTATTAAAACCTTGAGTCTAATAGGACCTCCAAGTGGAATTTCTTCATAGCTTCATTTCTCCAGCAGTCATCCTGATAACCAGCAAACCAAAGCCACGTGTGGAATCCAACAAAATCCCTTTAAGCCAGTGCATCAGTTTTTCTTGCATTAAAGATTTTTCTAGTCTGACTGAATTGCGCTTGTCTTTACTTACTTCACTGTGGGATTAATATTTTTATGTTTTTTTTGGGGGGAGTTTTATTTTGGTTTAATTTTTGTCCTTTGTTTTTGAACAGATGAAGGTTCAAGCATGGAAGATTCTGACTTTAATTGGGGTGAATATTTGGAAGAAACAGGCGCAGTTGCTGCCCCTCATACATCATTCAAACATGTATGTAAAACCGTTTTTCCTTCTTTTTCTGCTTGCTTTGCATTTAGATATTTAAGGGTGAGTCTAGAAAGACATACTGAACAATGACCAAGAAGCAAAGAGACGTTGAAAAGCACAGTATGGAAGGAAACTCAGCTGGGGTTTTTTTTTTTTTTAATTTGTTTTAAGGAGAGCTGACAAGGAAATGTGAGGGATCTGGTTTTATCTGCAAAGGGTCTACAATAGAGAATTTTCTTATCCTTAAAAGTGATATCTTCATTTTCATACTGATAAATATACCAGCCTAGACTAAACTTGCTTACCGTTTTTGGCGTCTTAGCACCTTAAGCACATAGGTTAGCAGTAGTCGGTGCTTACTCAGTGTATGTTGACCGACTGCAGATGGTTGTGTGCTGGGCGTTGTGCAAAACAAATTAGACAGATGTTGTCCCTGCTCTCTAGGGGCACACAGCCCGAGGCAGGTGCCATTAATATGGACAAGCAGAAAGTCTGCAAACTAAATGAGTACTTCCAGGGATGATTGGTTAAAACAACCCAGTAGACAGACGTTTGTTCAGTTTTATTTTCTACCGTCATGTGTGTACAAAAGTATTCTCTTATGTCAATATACAGAACTTTAGGGCAGGTAGAAGGCAATGATGCAGTCTTGCTTTTAAAAAAAAGTTTCAGTACTTTTTCTTTTTACATTATGATTATTTCTGAATTCTCTTCCCATAAATGAGTACAAAGAATAAGCATTAGGTAAAATTGTGCAGCTGAGGGACCCTAGCCTCCCTATTGAAAGGAGGAAGATGAGTCTCATCATCTGTTTCCTGGGACCAACACTGATTTTTACAGTGGGAGAGTCTCATCATTGTTTTCATTTTTTTTTTTAATTTTCTGTTTTCATTTTATATATTCTCTGGCTTCTGCTCACTCGTCTGCATTAGCTTATATAAATCCTCCCATACTTCTCCAATTTTCTTACATTTATCTTCTTATTAGAATTCTTAGATTGTAAGTTCCTTGAGTGCAATGACAGTCTTTTGCCTTTTTGTATCCCTGATGCTTAACGCATTGCCAGGCACATAGTAGGTACTTAATAAATGTGTATTGATTCACTGATTATGGTGTAATATTATTCTGATGAATTAATTTACCACAATTTATTCTGCCATTCTCCAGTTGTTGGGCACCTACTTGACTTCCAGGTTTTGGCTCCTACAAAAAAGTGCTGCTCTGACTATATTCATGTATATGGGACTTTTTTTTTTTTCTTACTGACTTCTTTGGGGATAGTTGGGTCAAAGGGTATGAACAATTTAGTTGCTTCTCTTGCAGAATTACAAATCCTTTTGCAGATTAAGTTGGATAGATGAATCCACAACTGCACCAGCAGTATATTGATGTGCCTGTCTCTCTGAAGTTTCCCAAACACTAACTGTTTTTACCTTTTGTCATTTTTTGCCAGTTTGTTAGGGTATGAGGCAGAACCTCAGAATGGTTTTGGTTTTTGTCTTAATACTAACGTGCAGCCTTTAAAAACATGGTTGTTTATAGTTTGTAATTCCTTTGAACTATTCATGTTCTTTGATTATTTATTTGTTGGGAGTGATTTAAAATGAAGCCTGTAATATTGGATTTAAAGATTTTTGTACAGTTCCTTTTTAAAGAACATGGTTTATTGGTGCTTCCAAGTTGTTGGGTGGTTTGGGGTCGTGGAGTCACTTTTTCTTGACTATATAGGAAGTCATGTGATGGCTTTGAAATGGAAACCTTTATTTTTCCTGGGTTACTCTTTTCTCTTCTCTTCTCTATTTCTGTATACTTCTGTATGCCTCTTCCTTCCATCAGGGTGTTTACTTTTAGTCTGAATGTATTTGTTAATATTTCCCAACTTAGGATCCTAGTAACTTTTAACTTTAAGCAGAGTGGCTGAGGTTCAGCAGTCAAAGGAGGAGATTCTTGTGCAGTTAGAAGTACTTAGTTATAAGTCACTAAATTTGCATAACATTTATTGAATCTGAGCCAAAGAAAACAGTTCTTATTATTCATATTACTTCTCCACAGAGTACAGATGACATATTCACCTCTGGAAAAACTTCCAAAGAAAGCACAGTCCTTTTCTTAATTGTATTATTACTATAATAAGGAAATTGTATTTAACAGTATTAGAGAGGAGGTTAAGCTTCAGGATGTGTGCTTTTACCTATAATCATTGCTTTGTAGGAAGTAGGAATTTGTCCGAGGAACACATTACATTTCTTCTGCTTTTCCCAAGTGGTAAAGGCAAAAATTTATCTGAGTATCATATACTAAAGTTGATACTGCCATATACTTTAACCTCATTTAGTGCTTGTTTTGAATCACCAAGCTTGGCAGCTCTTTTGAAGTGGGGTGTTCTACTGTGAAGGTAGATGCAAAGTTGCCTTTATTAAAGCTCTTTATATTTCCATCTTCTCTAATGTGAAGGATTCTCTTACCTCTACCTTTAAGGGATGGACCTTTAGTGCTTAAGAATGACTAGCCACTCATGAAACTGACTCAGAACCTTAAGATTTAGGCACAGTCTGAGTGCTAGAAGACCTAAATCTCAGAATGGCTTTTCATCTACCATGTACCAAGCATGTGCCTTCCAAATATTTAATTTGATTCCTACAATGACACAGGGAGAGGTAGGTGCTACTATTATCCCTGTTTTACAGATGAGAAACTTGAGGCAGAAGTAAATGACTTACCCAGGGGCGCACAGCTGCAGGCTTATGATTTTCATACTGTGCCACCAGCCTATGGTATTATCTTGCTGTGGGTGTTCTGTTCACTGACAGAAGTCACAGCCCTCTCTGTGCTTTGATACATAGTTTTGATTAATTGCTATATCTGAGAAAATTAAATCAGCAAGCGGTCCAGTTAGAAATGTCCTGGCATTATCTTCAAGAGGACAGAGAATATTTCTTCTTGCTTGCATTTTCCACAAGGCAAACAATGGTTTCCACATAGACATTCCTTTTTTGACACATCATCAATGGGACATTGTGAAATTTAGACCAAGCTTGGTATCGTTTTTTGAGTTGGCAGACATGTTGGTAAGTTGCTGGGTTTGAAAACATCTGTCTGCTGAGGTTTCAGAATAATGATATTAATTTTGTGCGTTATTTTCAACAGTGGTTCCATTCCTTATTTGTTTAATCAGAACAAAGTTGGTTTGGCCTTTGTATCATCATTGATTCATATTAGCTATGTAAATCACTTCTCCCTGCATTGCGTGTTATAATTATTGCAATGTGTTTCTGATTCTGTAAGGTTGAAATCAGCCTTCAGAGCAGCTTCCAGCCTGGGATGAAGTTAGAAGTAGCTAACAAGAACAATCCGGACACATATTGGGTGGCCACCATCATAACCACATGTGGACAGCTCCTGCTGCTGCGTTACTGTGGCTACGGAGAGGATCGAAAGGCCGATTTCTGGTGTGATGTGATGACGGCCGATCTTCATCCTGTGGGATGGTGTACTCAGAACAACAAGGTGTTGATGCCCCCAGATGGTAAGTTCTATTCATCTATTCACCTATTCATTTTGAAGACTCCTTTATTTCATTATCTGACGAGTAGGATTTTTTTTTTTTTGTCTTTTGTTTTTTAAGCAGGGGCATGGTGGACAAAGAATCCATTTCCAGATGTCAAAGTCTGGTCTGACAGTTTTGTCATCCATGGCTTTTAATAGATGAAGGTGTTTGAGTGCAAAGCTAAAATTGTTGTTGTTGTTTTTTTTTTTTTGACGGGGGCAGGAGAAGGAAAGCTGAAAGGGGGGAGATGCCAAAGAGAGAGCCTGGTTTTCTCTTTGGTGATTGATGACATCATTCTTTTACTTTGGGTAGCTGGCATTTTGAACACTACCATTGAGCATCTTAAATAGCCTTCCTCTAATAAGCTTTAATCTGCCTCGTTGTCAAGAGACGGTCATAGTGTGAAACATTGAGAAAACCAAATAGATGTGGAAAAATTACATCATTCTCAAGGGAACTTGTGAAATTTCTATCCCTAAGGTCACTTGAAAACTGGATTAGGCTGAATGCTAGAAGTAGAATTTAGGAAATTATTGTCTTTTGCTGTTGAGATGAGAACGCTTCTGCATCAGATCTCTTGATTTCGGGGCCACATTCTACATCTATGCTTTATACCGTAGCAGATTCAGCTGTATTGAACATATTAGTTTTAGTCTCTATATTTAATATGGGCTTACCTTTGAAATGTAAGATTATTTTATATCAACCTGTTGGTATTGAGAATTTGCGATGTTTTAAAGTTAAATGATGAATAACTTTGCACAGTGTGTTGTAAATCACTTTAGTGTGATTTAGCTGTGAAACTTCCTGGTCTTTTAGATGCTTGATCCATTGGAAGTAAGACTTTTCCTTTGATTTTTTTTTTTTTTTGGTGGGGGTTGGTTTTTATTCAACTATTTACACTTTCTTGCTTGGTCCTTCTTATGGTAGTTCATTATACTGATGAAAGAGCAGGCTTAGGTTGGGTTTACAGAACATTACTGTGCAATTCCATGACCTTGACCTCTGTGACAACATGTTCTGACCAACTGAGCTACAGATCCCTAGAACATTTCATTTGCTAAAGAAGATTAAAGCGACATTGGCACAGCAACAAATAAAGGCTTTTTCAGGAAAATAAACCTTGAACTAAAATTGGTGAACTATGTCTGCAGCCCCTGCTACTGGGGAGATGGAGGCTGGTGAATCATTTGAGTTTGGGAGTTCTGAGTTAGAGTTGGGTTGTAGCCAAGTGGGTGCCCTCACAAAGTTTGCCATTAGCGTGATTCTCCCTCCCCCCCATCAGGAAGGGGGTAAAGAGGGACACACACATGTATAGGGGGAGAGAAACAGAGTCAGAGACACGGAGAAAGAGATGGAAGGAGACAGGGAAGAGTGGAGAGAGAGAGAGAGACAGGAACCCAGATGAATGGAGAGAGGGAAGGAAGGAGAGAGAGAGAGAGAGAGAAATGGGGACAAGGGACAAGATGGGGAGAGGAGAGAGAGAGAAATGAAAGATGGAAGAGAGGAGAGGGGAGAGAGAGAGGAAGAGAAAGAGAGAGATAAAGAGAGAGAGGGACAAGGGACAATGGGGAGAGGGGAGAGAGAAAGAAGAGAGAGAAATGAAAGAAAGATGGAAGAGAGGAGAAGGGAGAGAGAGATAGCACGTACTACTCTTGTGATCAGTGCTGGGTTAATTTACTTACAGTTTTTCTACCCCTTCTACCTCCATGCCCCTAATTTGATTGATTCCTGTTAAAAAAATTTCATCTTCACTCATAAAATACTTGCCTTTTTAGTTTTGAGGGAGGTTTTGGGTCAGGTTCCGACCGGACCATAGCTTTTATGTTCTCTTTAGACTTTAATAAGCAAACAAGATGAGACTTGGCCTAATAAACAATGCAGGATGTAGAGTCAGAGCCTTGCATTTGAATCCTGGCTTTTCTGCTACTTACTGTCTCTTATGATTTTGGGGAATAAACTAAACCGTTTGGGCTTCCTGGCATCTAGTAGAGTGTGAGATACATGAGCAACTAGATAAATTTGAGTCATCTGTTAAAAGAAGGGTTTGAAATAGATATCCCCCAAGGTCCCCTCACGCTCTGAATCTGTGATTTGTGTACATTGTAGAGGACGGAACATGGTGTTTTAGACTGAACAGTGTAACATTTGGAAACATTTGTTCCGGAGACCAAGATCCTGTAGAGTCTACAGTGTAGACCAAGATCTAGGCCAGATTCATAACATTTTTAGCAACCATTTCAAACGGATAACATTAATATAACTTAGTAGTATCATAGTCATAAACAAGAGACAGCGTAGTATCATGAAAAGGTCTGCCTTGAAGTCAGAAAGATCTGGGTTCAGGTTATGGTTCTGACGCATAATAGTTTAATCATAGGAAGTGTCTGAGGTGACCCTTTAAGACTGTTAACAATTAGTTACTGATTTGGAGAGGTGGGGAGGTTTGACACAAGGAGTTCTCACACTGATAAAATCACAGATTTGGGCACTCTCCCTTCCTTCCCCCCCCCCCCCCCAAACCCATCAGCAGCAACAGCAAACAACTGATGTGGTACTTTCAGGTTTCAGAAACACTTTACAAGAAGTATCTTATTTGAGCAGGCCCCTGAGGTGGGTAGTATAGGTATTATCCCTATTTTACAGAGGAATAGACTGAGACTCTTTCAGAGAGATTGAGGGCTTTGCCTTCTGGTTACACAGTTAGTGGAGGTTTGGACAAGTCTTCCTGATTCCAAGCCTGGAAAACCATCTGATATGTTGTATTATTTCTTTATGGTGCCTCTTTTGATGCCAAAATATTTGGAGATTTTTTTCTCATGTTATTCTTATTTACTATAAAATCCCTCAAAAAATTTCTCTTTATTGAATTTTTTTCCATTTAGAAAATTTAGGAAAATTAGGAACCCTTCCATGTATACTGTAGAACAAGAGGAGTTATTTGTGCAATTTCAGATCTCTTATAAAAGCTTGCTTTTATTTTCAAGAATATAATTTTCATCTTGTTGGTTTCTTTGTTTTGTTTTGTTTGTGATTGTTTCTCAACTTTCTACTCTTCTGTAAATTTCCTCAGACTTCACTGATATGAGCTAACTTAGTAGTAGAAATATTAAAAATATTTCCCAGGTAACAATAATATTAATAATAAAAATAGCTGGCATTTATATAATCCCCTAAGGTTTGTAAAGTGTTTTACAAATACCACCTCATTTTATCCTGCAACTACTTTGGGAGGTAGGAACTACTATTATCCCCATTTTTACAGAGAAAACTGAGGCAAATGACTTTCCCAGAATCCTATTAAGTGAGGCTCCGGTCACTAGGGTGGATAGTGATTCTTAGACACAGAGCCATGTAGTTTTAATGTGAGATTGCCTTATGTGTGGATCATTGATGATGTCCTTTTGCTAGCTGATTACTAAATCCCTTGGGAAGGGGGTCTAGATTAACCCTACCTTGGGATGAATTCTCTAGTGTGAATACACCGGTACCCTGTAGGAGCTAATGGATTCATGTAGTGAAGAATCCCCGGCATTGCTTGAAAGTACTACATCGCTTATTAATCAATTCTCTTTTCTCACTTGGATGAAACATGTGTCAGCAGTCACAGTTTCAGACACACTCTCACATTCATAACTTCCTGATTTGTGCTGTTAAACAAGACCTAGACACCCTAAACATGACAAATTCAAAATGAAAAACAGAAAAATCTTGTAAAAAAGGAACCTAAAAAAAAAAACCTAAGGAAAAATTGGTGTGTAGTCACTCGGCACTAATAGAGTTGAAAGGTTTATTATCCTAATGATAGTAAATTATGTTTATTTGAGGATGTTTCTCTTTCATTTTCTTTAAAAAAACTTTAAAAATTTAGCTAATAATCAGTATGGCTTAGAAATCTACAGTGCAGAGAACAAAGTCAGGAAATACCAAGGTCATGGGGCAAGAGGTTTTATTGATTGCTGTAGTACAGGATAATTATTGCTTTGTAGCCAGAGGCTGCTGTTCTTCAGGGGAACAGTAGAATCTTTTGATCCAGGATTCTTGTTTTTGTATTTTTGAGCCTTAGAGAGGCAACTATAGACCCTTTAAACTGCGGAGTTGAAGCTTGTGACTACTTGTTTTAGGTTAGGTATGTCTAAATTTGGAAGGTAACATACTTAATATTAACTTGAACAATGAAAATGCATGATACAGGCTGGTTTGAGTTGCTAGAAGGTGGTTTAGACATTTCTTCATTGTATTGTATTATAGTGGAAAGAGCCTTGGAACTCGGAGTCAGGAGAAATAGATTTTGGTTCCATTTCTGGCACTGTCATGGTCTGTGTCCTTGGACAAGTTGCTCCTTTGATATTTATGTATTTATAAAAAAAGAGAGATGGAATGAAGAGTTCCCTCCCCTGTAATCGTCCATAATATGCCTCTTTTGAAACAACTAAAGACTACAAGGTTTTCTCCCAATTTTGCATGTGTATTCTGAAGCAAGGAGAGATTGTGAACCTATGCTACAGTTAGTTGGTGATTCCACGATGGAGTTGGGATCGAAGTGGTGGTCCATTGAAACCTAGTCCAGTGATTCCAGATGGAGCTCAAAAGTCAATTGGCGTTGCTGATGACTGTAAATTTTGAATTGACTGATGCATACAAACCACTGTATTAAGACAATTTTGGCCAGTAAGTAGAGAGGATTGTGGAAACAGGAAGCCCTCATGTTTCGTATAAACAGAAAACAAATGAAATTTCTTGATGCTCTGATTTTGGAGCAGAGTCAAGTCAATGAGCTGCAATTACAGCTACAATTATAGTTACAAAGTTGGATTGAGAATGCCTAAGGGGGATGAGACTGACTGCTCCCATGTTTGGGTGGTGTCATAACTTTCTTAGACCTGACAGTGGTGGGTCTTGGGAGGGGGAAGGAAAGAGAATACACATTTATTAAGTGCCTGCTGTGTTCCAGGCACTGTGGTAAGTGACTTCCTTCCTTTGAAAGTCGAGGGTCTCTGCAGTAGATCATAATACATGGAGTGACATTCCGAGATTATCTACAGGGTCATTATACTTTTCTCAAATCATTTTTGTTGTGAGAGGAATTTTATTATTTTTGATGACAGTTTTACAAAGCACTTTGAGCTCTTCACATTTCCATATTTTCCTGCATTGCTCTTTTAAATTAATTTTATCTGTGAATTAATGGGAGCAGCAGTTATTCCATTAAGTGTTACGAAGAGGCAAACAGCATGGCGGCAGCTCAACTATCTGTCATTAAGATTTGATTTCATCAGCTGTCAGAGAACTCCATTAATAAGGGTCTGTTTTGAGAGGTCCAGGTTGCAGTCATGGTTTGCCTATTCAAAGAGCCACTTTCTTGCTTATAAGCTAGGTAGGACTAATTGGTACTAATCTTTCATATTAAGAGTATTAAGGAAAAAAATACTCCATTACTACAGCAGAAGACTATGGCTCATAAGAGGAGTGAAATGTAAAACATTTTGGCTTTACAAATCAATAATGCCTGATTTATTCATCAGCACATACAGTGCTTGGAAAGGACAGCTGCCAAATAATTATTGTTTATAGTGATAATGTAAGGAAATCATTTAATCCACTGACTGTTTCATTGTTATTTATTGAGAGATAGTGGCATTACCTCATAGTGTAATGTCTGTGGGCAGGGAGCTGTTTTGCTTTGGCAGGTGCATCTTGGCGTCCTTTACAAGAGGTCTTTTAATTGTTGAGGTGCGTCTGCTCATGTCTTACAGGTCAGTGCGCCTCTAAGTACAATCCCTTCTTTTATGAACCAAGAAGGTTTTGTGGCTACTTTCTGTGGTCAAAATTAAAGAAACATCTCCTTGAACATTCACAATCAGATCACCGGTTTAATTTTTCTCCTTATCGTGTCTGTTATTTAAATGACAAACAGCTCTCAGCAGAGACTTTTTGTTTACTCTTCAAAGGACAAGCAACATTACTGAAATCAGAAAATAGACGTTTAATCAAACCACTGACAGGCATTTATTTATTGTGGCTTGTTACATGCCACTGTGCTGGGTACTCAGGATTCCAACCCCAAAATGAACCAGTACCTGCCTTTTAGGAACTCACATTCCATTGGGGTAAATAACGGGTATTTTTGTTAAGTATGTGGGAAAACATAGCTTATTTGAATAAAGCTATGAAAATGTTTATGAGGAGATAAGAAAAAGTATTGAATTCAGCCTTCAGTTCCCATTCTGGTTTTGCTGCTAAGGCCCTGAGCCTGATTTTGCCTATCATTTTATTGTAGTTGTGGAAGCAAGGAAAATACCTGGAGTTGTCTGGGACTATTCCTTAGCTGGACCACTGAGATCAGGGAGCAGTGATTACTACTTTAAGAGTTGGCCTGGAGTCCAGATAGGGATTTTTGTGGAAAGTGGGAGAAATCTAACTGGCCTGTAAAAACTGAAGAGGGCTGCCTGGTGCAGGGAGCAGTGTAAGAGGGAGGTAAGTAGAGAGCAGCCTTTTTAGAAGAAAAAAGTCAAGTTAGAGATGCGAAATAGGGCAGGGCTCATGTCCTGCAAGTGGGGCAGGAGTTACAAGGGGCACTCTATGGAATCTGGCAATGGAGTTTTGTTGGCAAAGAAGGTCCTCCCATGAGTAATTGTATGTTAGCAGGAATGTAGCATGTAGGACATTCAAAGTAATTTTTCTCTTCATTGCTTCAACATTGATCCGACATTTAAAAATGCATCAGTAACATCTGCAAGATGTTTCGGATTTGTATGGAGAGTCCAGAAGATGTCAGTGAGAATTATGGAAGGGTTTGCCATCAGTTAGCAGTATGACCTCAGGAAAAGCATTCAACTGTTGTAGACTTGGAGAGATGATCTCTGATGTCCTATTCAACTGAAAAACTCCATACTTTTGTTCGTATTGCAAATGTGCAAGGGGCTGGTCCTTTGACTCTTCTTATAAGGATGGAAAGACAATGAGCCAGATGTAGGGGTGATATGATATACATTGGGGAGAGTGCTGGATTTAGAGATGGGGCCCTAGGATCGAATTCACACTCAGATACTTCCAATTTGGTAATTTTGGGTAAATCATTTCTCTGGGGCATTGTTTCCTCATCACTAAAAGGAGGGTGACATCTAAAGTCTTTTTCAGCCCTAAATCTACTATCCTCCGGTTCTTACAAGTCGGGTGGGAACGGTTCAGTGGGCAGACATGGATCACAGTCTATCTGTCTGTGGTGGGGAGGGGATTGAGAATGTCATAGCGGTGACCTCCATTTGTAAGTAGGTTGCCTTTAAAACCATATTAAAGCTTGAATGCAAACATTCATTTTGTGCTCCATGAAGCAGGAGCATGGATGTTGTGATTGACAGCTGGATTTGGTATGGATTTCTGTCTTACAGCTGAGCCAACAGACCAGAATCTCCTCTGGCATTATCTTAATGCCTTCTGTGGGATGTATTATAGGCACTAAAAGGAGAAGAGTACTGTGTACACTTGTAATTGCCACGGTGGTTTTTGTCTTAACATTATTGACAGACAATAATTCGAGTAGACGGGTCTTAGAATATTACGTTATTAACAGAAAGCTTGGGCAGAAACCTGAGAGGTCAGCTAAGAAACACGTGAACATTTTCCTATGTACCTTTATTTTGTTAAGTGTTGTTTGATGCCTTAAAAAAGCCACAGACATTTCCTGATATTCAGAGTGCCCCCCACTCTCCCTCACAGAGAAAACCAATTAACCAAACCTTAAACACAATAGCATTTGGTATAGTTGTATGCAGACCAGAACCTTAATAGGAAGTTCTCCTATCTCTAATTTCCCTCTTAGAAAAATCATAGGACCATAGATCAAGAGGTGGAAAGGACCCTAGAGGTCATGCAGTCCAGTCTCATTTTAGAAATGAATAAACTGAGGCTGGAAGGGTGTGACAGGTAGTCTGGGGCAGAGGTGGTATTTGAAGCCACATTCTAGAACTAATTGTTCCTGCTGTGCACGCTACTGGAAATATGTTACACCATCTTCCCTCTGGAGTCAGTATTGGACCCTGTCTTTAATCTGCTGTTAGCTACCTTTTAATGTTTTTCTGTTTCCATTATTGTACTTGTTTGTTTATGAGGCCATAATGTGTGCAGTGGATAAAACTCCTAAACCCAGAGTCAAGAAGGCCCGAGTTCATATCTGGCCTCAGACTTTGCTAGATGTAGTAGTCCAGGCAAGTCACTCAACCCTATTTGCCTCAGTTTCCTTTTCTGTAAAAAATGTATTGGAAAAGGAAATGGCAAACCATGCCAGCATCTTTGCCAAGAAAATAGGGGTCATGAAGAGTTAGACACATAAATGAAACAGCTGAATGACAACAAAGTGGGAGATAGATTTGAAGTTAAAAAACATAGCATAGAAGGGGTAGCTGAGTGGTGCAGTGAATAGAGTGTCGGCTTGGAGTCAGGAAGACCCGACTTCCAATGTGACCTCAGACACTGGTCGCACTTACTATGGGCAAGTCGCTTACCTCCAATTGCCTTGCCTTCCTCCCCTCCTGCCCCAAAAGAAAAATAATATAGAGTAAGCATGAGGTTAGTTTCTTTGAAACATAATTGCAAAATGATCATTTTTTTCTTGAATTTTAACATCTGAGTCTTAGTAGGACTCTTCTTAGTTCTTTTAGAAACTAGGTGCTTAGGTGGGTGTTACTTCCTTAGCTGTTTAATGTTTTCCAGGAGCACAGGTCTGTTAGGGGTTACTTACAAATAATTCATCTAGAATATATCCTTCTGGTATACAAATGTTTGTTAAGGATTTGAATAAGATCGTTGCTTATGTACTTTCATTATGGAGTGTGTCTGGGGCCTGAGTTTGCTTTTTGGATTTTTTCCCTTAGTTCTCCCAGTGGGAAACTGTTAGATGTTACTTTTCAGTACTGTCTTTGTGCTGGTAGTAGATAACCAAACCTTTTAAAAATGAAAGTATAATTGGGTAAATAGGCTTTGAACTATGGTCCAAGGACAGTCTCTATGGGATAAAATACGGATGTGTACTCTTTACAGGTATTTGCTCTGAAGCCTTTAGTAAAAACTGAATGTTTTATGAAAACTTAACAATGGGCATCAATACAGCTTTGTAACTATTTACATTCAGTTAATTAATTTCAGTGCATAAGATAGAAGGATTTTTTAAATCACTCCTTATGAGTCCCCATCAGGATTCCTCATCCATTCAGTCTCATTCTTTTTCCTTCTGTTGGAATGTGTGCTCCATTCTCCTGGTTTTGCTTACAAAGATCTTTTCAGCTTTCTTTGTATTCCTTCTACTTGTTAGTTTTAATAGCATCCAATCAGTCGCCAACATTGCCTTCACAGTGTCCCTCACATCTGTCCCCGTCTTTCCATTCAGCTACCAGCCTAGTTCAGGCACTCATCTCTTCCCTGGGCTCCTGCAATAGCTTCCTAATTGGTTCCCTGCCTCCAGTGTCTCCCTTCTCTAATCTATCATCCATCCAGTTGCCAAATTGATGTTCCTAAAGTGCATGTCCGACCATGTCTCTCAGTGCGATTTAGTGGATGCCAGTTGCCTCTAGGTAAAAATGCAAATTCCTCTGTTTGGCATATCAAACCCTGCACAACTTGGCTCCAGACTCCCCATCGAGATTGATTTGATATTCCTCCCTCCTCACAGAATTCTCCAGCTAAATTGGCCTTCTTCATATTCCCTTGACATGACATTCCATGTCTTACCTCTTTGTTTTTGCACAGGTTACTTCCCGTTCCCCCAGAATGCAGTTCTTCCTCTCTTCCTTGGCACCCCTACTTCCTATTAAGGTTCTGTTCTGCTTCCACCAATTTGTTTCCTCTCCTCAACAACTTTTAGTACATTTTTTATTTACCTATGAGTATGTATGCCACTTTCCATTAGTAGAATACAAGCCCCTTTAGGGCAGGAACAATTTTTATATTTGATTTTTGTATACCTCATGCCTGGCCCCTTGTAGATAGATATCTGTTTGTTGAATACCTGTTGAACGCTTTTGGGGCTAGTACTGGGTTTTCAAATAATAACTCGTTTCAGTAGACTTCAGCTCAGAAAAATCAAATGTTCTACATATCCTATGGGTTATAATGGACTGGACAGAAGGATTCTTGAGAGATCACTTAATCATTCCTGTTTCTTTATGGCAGGAGTGTAGATAAACCATTCCATCCAGATGAGAATCTCTAAAACAGGGATGATGTTGTAATACCTCAGCCACTGTCCTTATGAAAGTACCTTACAAGTCTTAAAGCCATATATGTAATTGGCAGTTGTTGATGGTCTTTGAGAAGATGCATTTGCACAGACCCTTTTGTTACCAGTCTTACATACTTCACTGTCGGGGAATTGCATCTTGTAGATTTAGATGTGTAGAAGCGTAATCCTCGGAGCCCTCCAAGTGCTTCATTATCATTAATGACTTGTGGAGCAAATGCATTTAAGTGATTGGGATGACCCAGCTGTCTGCCAAGAGATTTGGAGATATTTCAAATAGCCACCTCTTTGTAACACCTAAGAAAACTCATGGGAAAACAAGAAGGGAGAGTTAAAAACATTCTAGAAACATTTTCAGCAATAGGCAGTACAGTAATTAGCATTAATTTTGTATTTGTTTTTGTTAACAAATTAATCAAATGTATTAATCAATTCATATAGAAGGGAAGTGGTTACTAAGGTGATTTTTTTTTTTTTTGTTCAATGGTTTTTTTTTTCCTTCACTTGTCTGCACCTTCGTGACCCCACTTGGGCTTTTCTTGGCAAAGATACTGGGATGGTTTACCATTGCCTTCTCCAGCTTATTTTATAGCTGAGAAAACTGAACTAAATAGGGTGAAGTGACTTGCCCAGGATCACACAGCTAGTAAGTGTCTGAGGTCAAATTTGAACTCGGTAAATTGAGTCTTCCCAGCTCCAGGACTAGAGTTCTATCCACTGTGCCACTTAGCTGCTCCAAGGTGAATTTAAACCTATTTTTAAAAATACTTGATTCCATAAAGTCGAACCAGTGTTTATATTATAGAAACTAAGAGGAACATTTATTTAAACATTGTAATGAGGGCATATAGCAACATATACATTTTACACTAAATAATGTCTGAAAAATTAAAATTCACCTTAATTATTGTTCTTCTCATTTGTTGACTGAAGCGTGAGCCTTATTTTGTTATTTTGGGTTCTGTGAGGTATACAGAAAAGTGCAAGGTTTGCTTTTTTTTTCTGTACATATATTAGCAAAATGTAGGTTTATAATAGAACAAGCATTTGGATTTTTAAAATGCACCCAGGTGACACCCTCATTTGTGGAACAGATGTTAAATTGGGTAGATACTCATGTCAATTACCTAGGCAACAATTCATTTTTGCCTTTTTTGGTAGGTTGTTCCTTTTTTTTTTTTTTGGCACACTACATTCTCACTTTATTTTTTAAAAAATATTTAGTGCATGTACATTACTGTTTATGTGCATGTTGTATCCCTGTTAGAATGCAGCGTCCTTGAAGGCAGGGTCTGTTTTAGCTTTTTCTTTGAACTCTTAGGGTTTAGCACAGTGTCTGGCACATAGGAATAAACAGTTAATAAATGCTTGTTCATTGATTTACAGTTGATTGATTTGCCCAGATATCTGTCTTGTTCATAGGCTATGGAAAGTGTTTGAAATGCTACTCTTTGGAAGCTTGAACTGTATGTAGAGATTGCTCCCGTCCTTTTCAGTTAAAAATATATGTATGTATGTGTCTGTCTGTTTGTCTGTCTGTCAGTCTCCTCCAAGCATTTTAAAAGGGCTATTATCCTGTAGTGAAAATTTATGGCATTTGAGCTGACCTGATGCAGGCTCAGTGGCCTGTAACTTTTCTAGTGGTGGGTCAACGATTACTAAATTGAAAGGTCTCTCTAGACTTGTAACGTGTCAGTTTTAAATCAAAGAAATTGGAGCCAAAAGAACAGAAATCTCATTCTTTCCTCCTGATTGACCAAAAGACTTATTGTTTACTCTTTGCTACTTATTCTGGGAAATGGGTGCATTTGCAGCTGTAATTTCTGGGATTTGGGCAAAAGGGGGGGCACTTTGTGGAGAACACACCCACAGAAAAAAGGGTTTATGTCCTAAAATGGGTATAGATCAGTGCACAGAATTATCTTATTTAATTGGTGGTCACTTATTCAATACTTTAAATTGTTCAGAACATTATTGAGCCAGTAAAAAAAAAACAATAGAATCTAATCCAATGAGCTGAAATTGATGTCACATTGACTGTGTACTAAATAGCTCATTTGCGTAATTTATATCCTTTACTCTTATTTTTATATTCAGTGTGTTTAAATGGTTTTCAAGCCCATGACAGATTGGTGGGGAGGGAAGAGGACTTTGAAAGTCAGTTATAGCAAGAGGTGACAGTAAAGGAAATGAAAGACATTTTTTTTTAAAAGAGACTTCAATTCATATCACAGTAGCTTTGGGGTAATTTAGCCTAGAGGCAGACAACCCTGTGCACAGATAAGTAGCTCCTGAGGGTGTCCCTCTATCATACGTAGCAAAATACGATGATTGATGCTAATAATAAACCTCCCTCCAAGTAATTTAAAAATAAATTAAATTATGGTTAGTATAATTTGCTTGTGAAGACAGTTTGGTAGAGTGGCAGAAATACTCAATTTGGAGCCAGAAGGCCTGGGTTTTAATTCCAGTTCTGTGCCTGACTGCTCATATGGCTAAGTCTCTTGACCTTTAGGTCTCTGATTCATCCTCACCTCTTAAATGAAGGTGTAGGAGTGCTCTTCTAGTACTAAATCCTGTGGTTTAGAACATATTTAATAACTTGACAAAATATGGTTAAATCTGTAAAAAGGCTTAACATTTTAAGAAGTGCTGGTATTTGAAAAGGGTCAGTTTCAGTTATTTGAAGAATTCTGTTTGTGGGTAATGATTCAGTATGAAAAATTCACCTCATTTTCATACAGTGTAGAATTAATGAGGTTTTAGCGTATTTTGGTCAATTAATTAGCTACAGTAGTAGGCATCTAAATTACTTAGCTTTTAGAAGGTGACTGAGAAACATGAGATCATAGAATGTTTTGAGTTCTTTGGCAGAAAGATACCATTTGAGTCAAAGTAAAATTACAAAATTATAGTTAATTATCATTCCATACATCAGGACATATATACTGTGGTTTTTAATACTATTCCTTTAAAACCCACGGCCACATATAGCAAAATCCTGATAAAACTTGATGTACCCTATCATATGAAGGATCTATATTGTGAGGGTATTAAAACTCCATCCACTAAATTCAAATCTCAGCTTCATCTCTGACTTAGATGGTGACAAATCATGGTGGATAAGGTTCTTTGGGTCCCCCACCTTGGCTTCTAAAGCTTCTTGGATGAGCTGATAAGTCTGTCTCTCGTCCTTCCCGTAAAATGGATAACCTCCAGGATGCCAAACTGTAGGCATTGACATTTGACCAATGCAGGCTTAAGATTCCTGGATCCTTGCCTCCTTCCTTCTGCTGCACTTTTAGGATTTAATGGGACCTTTCTATCTCTTTTGCAGCTGGACTCTGCTATATATATTATCTTTCCTAATTAGAGCGGGAGCTACTTGGGAGCAGGAACTGTCTTGCTTTTCTATTTTGTCTCTCCAGCACTTGGCACATAGTAAGGCAGCTAATTCTTTCATGACATCATAAATAGGGACTTGTCCAGTGTCCAGGATAGCACAAGTTAGCAAGGGTCAAGGGTCTGTTTAAACCCAAGATTTCCTGAATGCTAGCCCAGTGCACTGTTATTCCATTTTCCCTCTAATATAACAATTAAAGTATAACCCATTTTTAATACTGTTTTTGCCAAGACTAGAATTATTAAAAAGTTTTTCACTGTCACGATGACAAGCCTGCAGTTATGTTAAAATTCTTATTTTTGTCTTGTCTTAGTTCTTCATTGTTGGAACTGAAGCTGGAATGGTGAATTGGAATTTGAACTCTTGTCTCTTGACTTTCTGCCTACTCAGAAATTAACTGCACTGCACCATAGGAAAACTATTATAATATCTTGATTTTTAAAAAATAGGTGAATGAGGTAGTGCCATGTAAAAAAAATTAAAGTAAAAAAAAATCCAAACAAACCCTGCTTTGCTGATATTAAAGATATTTTAGAAATAATTAGGTCAGATATGTCTTTGTTTAAAGTATTTATTTAGTGCCTATTGTGTTTCAGGCACTTGTATCTTCGAGGATGATTATTTGCATTAAAAATTATACTTAACTTTAAAAGGTCCTATGTTGTATGTTAAATTCAACAAAAAATAAGTGAATTTTGGAACTTTTACATAAAATGAGGTGTGCTTGCTTTTGATAGGACTGTTCCTGACATCTTCTGAAAGTTGTTGCCACAATCAAATCTTGTTTTTTTTTTTTTTTTGTTTTTTTTTTTTGCTTTTTTGCTTTTTTGGAGGGCAGTTGGGGTTAAGTGATTCGCCCAAGGTCACATGGCTAGTTTTTGTGTTTAGTGTCAGAGGCCGGATTTGAACTCAGGTCTTCCTGACTCCAGGGCTGGTGCTCCGTTCCCTGCACCACCTAGCTGCCCCAACCTATATTCTTAAAGACATAATTTCAGAGAAGCTCCAAAGAGTTGAAAAATAATCGGTATATTATGATATTCCATAATTGTTTATTTTTCTGATGATCTCTTATCAGCGAACAAAGTTGTTACAGATAGATGAGTAAACAATGATAATTAAAAAAAACCATAATAAACATATTTACACAATAGTTAATAATGGTTTCTTAAAGCCCATCATAGATTATAGAGTACATTATGGCCATTAAAAAATCTGTAATTATTTTTCCACAATAGACATTTGTGTCATGCTATTAGCATCTGTTCTGTTCATTTCTCAGAAAATTGCATGATGAATTTCTTTTAAGGCTATTGTAAAGAAAACCAAACTGCAGAACTCGTCATCAAAACAAACAAAAAAAATCTTCAAAAATCCCCAAAGGCAATTTAAATTCATTTAACGGCTTTTCTGGCTCAAGCTTTTTTAAAATTTCTTTTTCTTTTTTCTTTTTTTTAGTGTTCTGTAGAGATCAAAAGATAATTTATATGCTTTGTTTAAATCTGATTTGGAATATTATTTAGTAAAAGATATGTCCTGTGAAACTGAAGGAAACAATACTTTTTATTTTAACATTCGGCATACCAGTGAAGGAATTACCCGTTTCCTGGCACATTCTTCATCTGTTGGTCTAGTATATAATTTGTTAGCCCATCAAAATTAATTTTAGATCCTCTAATGTACATGGATCTTTAGATTTATAAGTACTGTTAATGGTCCTTTCAGTTAAGTGTATGTATTTATGTGTCCTTCTAGAGTGGATTTCCGTGAAGTATTATGCAGGGAGGATGTTAACATAAATAACCAGCCGGCAAATAAATGTCAATTAAATATTCTATTAACATAGCTGGTAGCAGCCCTTTAACATATAAGTACAGAATGTTTCAATCAAATTTTATTTTTTGAAATGCTTTCTTATTTAGCTCACTCATTTCAAGGCATTTTGTTCTTTTCTTTCTTTCTTTTGGCCAACAAAGGAAACTTTATTTTCAGAGGAGTGCAGCATGAGATGTCAACGTGACTACTCTATGTTTTAGCCATATAGGGATTTTGAAGTGGTATTCAAAATCTATAAAACAAGCAGATTTTGGTCAATTTTTTTTAAATACCATTTTCTTCTCTTTGGGGATAAAGAAACAATTCTTCTCCCCTTTCTCCCCTCTTCCCTCTGAATTCCCAGATTCTGACTATATTGAGGCACTTGATTAGATGGTTCATTTATTTGAACTTAATTTGAACTAATTTGAACTTCTCATATATTGTTTCAGCCGTAGAAAACATCTCAAAGACAAAGTAAACAAAAAAAATTCTTAAGATCTGATAGCCATTTTCTCGAGTCTTTTCTGGGACTCTAAATGCGTGCTTTCCCCACCTAGTTTAGTACGTTGGATTTTTAAACTCGCAGTTACTGCTGTTGATTTAATGGAATATGTACTTTCCCCGTATTAACTTTTAAAGAGATTAATGACCCAAGCTGTTATCTTCTCCCCAATACTTAGGATAAATCAGCTGTGCTGTTCAGCTGTCCCACTGAGTCTTTGTATTGTGACGCATCTCTAATAGTGTATGAAGTCATCCGCGCTTTGTGGAACCTTATGTTCCTTAAGGAGTTGGGTGTTTTTATGTCTGTGCCCATATGTACATATCACATATATGTGTGTATGCATGTTTGTATACATACATGTGGCGATAGATATAACTATTGATTTTCTTCCATTCACTTGATAAAAATTAATTAGATATATATTACATACCCAGACAGGGCAGCTATGTGGCACAGAGAATAGAGAGAAGACCTGAGTTCAAATCCAGCCTCAGGTACTTTTTATCTGTGTGGCCCTGGAAAAGTCACTGAACCCTTTTTGCCTCAGTTTCCTCATCAGTCAAATGAGCTTGAGAAGGAAATGGCAAATCACTCCAGTGTCTTTGCCAAGAAAACCCCAAATTGGGCCAGGAAGAGTTGAACACGACTGAAACAACTGAACAACAACAGTAATGATTTACTCAGAGGACTTGTATAGTGAAACAATTGTCCAATAGTACGTCGTAATTTGAAACTAAAACCACTGATTCAAACATTTCTGTCTCCCTTTTACAAAAAAAGAGATGTTATAGCTATTGAGAACCTGAAGAATCCTGGATTTGTGTGTGGTCATGGAGTGATTGTGGTATGTGGGAAAAATTCAGGTGTACTAGATTAGCTAGCCTTGGGAGCATATGCACATCAGGAAGGAATGGTGTGGTGATGGCCACTAGCCACGCAAGGCCAAATCCCCTTCGACCCACTGCCCCTTCCTCCCCTGTGCTTCCTTAGTCATAGTGAGTGTTCAGGTAAGAAGGGCAGCCCTGATCTATGCACATGCATACACACATGGATGTATGTGTGTATTTTATGTATACACATGTATACCACGTGACTGTCCACACACATGTATATGAATGCTTGTCTGTACAGGCAAACACACATATGAACAAAGCACGCATATTCACACAGCACATGTATTTGTGTGTCTGCATAAGAGCGCAGTATGTATATACACAAACATGTGTGTATGCATGTCCATAGGCATACATACATACATACACATGTACACACATATACATGTGTGTGTGTGTATGCACACCCACCCACTCACATATGAAAGTGAAAGTTGGATGAGTGAGATCCTTTTCTGTTCTCAGATTTTCTAATTACGTTAGAAGCTTACTAGTTTGCTTTCTGCTAATGCAGCCTAAGTCATTACTCTCTCCAAACTTATGAATGGCATTCAGTATTTTCAAACTGTATAATTTATACAGAGCTGGAGAGTGAGTAGACTTTCCAGAATCTTGGTTCTTGATTTAAGAGCATTAAGTTCTTTTGAATCTTGTTGGGTGTTGGACAGATCTGCCTGTAGGTAGGTAGGAATATTGAACAAGGGAAGCTGAATGTCCTTTTAGCAAATGGTAGAACCATACATTGAAGCCATAAGCCTGATGGAGAATTACTATGTCTTATTGTGGTTTGCTGCCTGGGACTTTGTACTTAAAATAGGGTCTACAGTGAGGACAGCTGTGAGTAAATAGGTAATTCTGACTGTTATAAATACCTAATTAACTACAAAGGGTATATGAAGCAAAATGCTGTCAGCAGCCTGAGAAAGAACTGTGTAGGATGATTTTATGTGTGTGTGTGTGTGTGTGTCTGTCTGTCTGTCTGTCTGTCTAATGGTAGCCGTCTCTAGAGTGGGGGAGAGGGCAGAGAAGGAAAAAAAACCCATAAATTTACATTATAATTTGTATATTTAAAAGGAATAGCAAGTTGTATGTAATAGATTTGTAGTTTCATGTGTAATCACCTTTTTATTATACTTAGTTATGGAAATGCTTGTTTTATTTCATAAATTAAAAATAAAATAAATAAAAATAAAAGGTATATGTTTTAGAGGATGCTGATGGAACCAAAATGCGAAGGTTAGGTTAGATTAGATTACCTGTGATGGTGTCTTCCAGCTCTGGAGCTGTCTTATGACCTGTGGCATAAGGGATTTACATTAAACTGTCTAAAAGGCTGGTTGATTATTTCTGTAGTTGTTTTTATGAAATAAGGATGATTTAGGTAGTTCTATCTGAAAGCAAGAGCAGCAGACTCAGTAACTGCTATAAAGGTTTTTCCAGCCTTGTGGCACTGAATTTCTACTTCTCATCTTCCTAATTTCATGTTCTAGAACCTTTTAACTATGATTCTATTTTTATAAATAGGGTAAGAGAGGGAGGATATATGATCTTTTTGTTTTGTTTTGTTTTTTGACTCTAAAGTAAAGTATGCTTACAGAAATCAGTGCTGCTGTTTGGAGAAGGTATTAAGTGTTTCCTAGAAGGTGATTAAGGGATTGTTCTGTTGTGGGAACCTTCTGGTTTGAAGTTCTGTGAACTAACTGTTGTGGATATAAAACTGGGAACCTCTCCATCCTAGGAGCTGGTAATCGTATGGCTTATAAATTGCGGAACAAGTACGTGGACAAACATGTCACGGCAGACAGTAAAAAGGATTTCAGGAGACTTAGTCACAATGCTTAAGTTGGCTTCCTCCTCTTAGATTCTGTGGCTATGAAATTGACGCAGGACTTAGGGAAAAAGAATCTTTAAAAATTAGCCTGATGTGGGTGATTGGAATAACCTTCAAGATGAGCATTTTTTCATCTTTCCTTCCCACTTCATTGTCTACCTCTGTTCTTTCTCACATGGCTATAGATGGCAGGTTATACTTCAGAGCAATCAGACTTTTTTAAAAAATGAGACTCCAATGTTGGAGTGGTTTATAAAGGATCATATTTTCTGTCTCCTAAATTCTATAGCTGCCTTTATGTTTGACTTTTTTAGGGATTCTAGATTATACTCCCTACCTCCCCCATTAGCTTATTTGGTCAAATTTGATGTTGGTTGTTTTTTTTTTTAATAGAGTTGCTTCTGATAATAGATTATACTTGATCCTTTTTAAAAATAGTTCATTTATGTTTGACTTTTTTAGGGATTCTAGATTACCCCCCCTCCCCATTAACTTATTTGGTCAAACTTGATGTTGGTTGTTTTTTTGTTTTTTAACAGAATGGCTTCTGATAATAGATTATACTTGATCCTTTTCAAAAATAGTTCATGAAGTTCTTTGGAAAACATGCTAATCCTAGTAACCATCTCTATTGTGGTCAGCCATACCGGTCATCAAAATCATATACATTTGATATCAGTCATTGTTTTCCCAACAGTAAATTTAATTTTTTTCCAATTACATTTATTTTTTATTTATTTATTTATTTTTGCTTTTTGGAGGGCAGTTGGGGTTAAGTGACTTGCCCAAGGTCACATGGCTAGTTTTTTGTGTTAAGTGTCTGAGGCCGGATTTGAACTCAGGTACTGGCTCTATTCACTGCGCCACCTAGCCGCCCCCCAATTACATTTAAAGATAGTTTTCAGTGTTCATTTTTTATAGCATTTTGAGCTCCAAATTTTTCTTCCTCCTACCCTTTCCCCCAAAGCCCCCCTCCCCAACAGTAGTCATTGCCTATTAATGGAGGTAGGTGAGGAGAATATACTTCTCTTAAAAATAATCAGTTCATCTAAAGTAAATTGTTTTCTCATCTATTGTTTCTCATTACTTTTAAGAATTGGAGATATTTTACTTTTTTCATTAAAATTGCTTATCAAGTTTGCTTAAGTGTGCCGAGTTATGAGTTTAAGTTTGATTCATGATACGAATGAAGAGACTGGTGAGTGTGGTCTGATGTTTCAGGCATCTGTGATTTCACAGAGTCACATATTGAAGAGCTGGAAGGGGTCCCGGTGACCAACCTGTACTGGGGAAATAATTCTCCAGCATCCCTGAAAAGTGATCATTTGCCTCTTGCTGGAATAACTCCAATGAGGAGGAGTCCGCTGTTCATTTCATTTTTCAACAATTGTAAATGTTAGGAAGTGTTTCATTATAATCAATAGTTCTCAAACTTTATAATCTTAAGAATTATCAAAGCCCCCTCTCTTCAGGAGCTTTTGTTTAGACATTTATGTCTACTGATATTTTGCATATTAGATAGTATCGTGCCTTAATAGTATTATGAAAATAGTTTTGACTTTGCTGACCCTCTGGAGGGGTCTCAGGCCCTAGACTACATGTTGAAGAACCTTTGTATTATATCAAGCTTAAATCTGCCTCTTTGCAACTTTTACCCATTGTTCCTAATTCTCTCTCTGGGGTGAAGCAGAAACAGTCTAATCAGTAGATTAGATTAAACATGCTTTTATTAAAGGAATTTGTTCTGGGAAGTTTAGGTTCAGTCAGAGGGCCACACCAGAGGACCTCGAGGGCCATATGTGACCTCAAGGTTGTAAGTTCCTCACTCTGGATGTATAGTTCAAGTTGCAGCCCTTCAGATACTTGAAGACAGCTTAGTCTCCCCTTGTCCACTACTTTTCCCCCCAAATGATCCTCATGTGGTGTGAAATAAAAGCCCTTTTTTGGCCTTTATTTGAATGCATTCCAGGGGAATGAAAATTGGCTAGCCTGGCCCCCTCTCCCAAGTGGAGGCCCCCAGAAGGGGCACAGCATGGCAGAAGGTGATCAGTGTGGTGTGGTGGAAGGCTGTGGTAGGGTTAGATAGCCACAGAAATAGGTGATGAAATTCCAGGGTAAGATGGCCACTGAAGTGCCGCAGTGGCTAAGACTGGAAAGTCAGAAGCATCTCTGTAGATTGGGGAGGAAAAACAGTTAAAGAAAACTGATCCCCATTTTGACTGTGTCTGACCATGTGCTCTTAAAGTCCCCCCGCCTCTTTTTTGAAAGTAGGAAATGATTTGTGTTCTCTAATTTGTTTTTGATGAAGCCACCATGACTCTTTGTGATTTAACTTTACATTTCAAGATGGTTCACTGACCATTGCATACTATGTTCTAGGATTTTCCCAAGAATTGGATTCAGGTTCTTTGGCCTATAGTATGTAGGCGTCAGTCTTATCTGTTTTATTCTCCCTCCACCCCTCGCTGGTCCCCTAGTGCTATCACCATTTTTTGAGGATCTTTCTGATAGTGACTCTGCAGTCACATGTGGCATTTCTGTTGGAGTGTGCACTCCCTCCAGTTACATGTAGTACAGCCTGTCTATGAGCCAGTGGATCGTCTTTGAGAACTGGTTTGGTTTGCAAGTTATCACTGCACAGGCCATCCTGGTAATGGGCCTCCTCAGACTGAGCTTAACTGGTCCTTAGACAACATCTAGTCCATTATTAGGCTCATACTTACTTGAAACTTTTTTCCGTTTGGTAGTATCTGGCGGAGTTTATAATCTTTGGGTATAATTTGAGCCCCTGGAGTCACCCCCATGACATGATGAATTAATCAATCATAAAACATTTTTTAGACATCTATTTTGTGTCAGGCATTCTGCTAGGGGCTGGGAAAATGAAAAGAATGCGAAATACTCCCTGCTTGCATTGGAGCAGGTAGGAAACGTTATCAGCTATATGGTGCTGTGGATAGAGTTCTTGGCCTAGAGTCAGGAAGATCCTTGTTCAAATATGACTCCAGCAGACATTTCTTAGCTGTGGGGCCCTGGATGAGTCACTTAAGCTATTTTTGCCTCAGTTTCCTCAACTGTAAAATGAGAATCACCACAGCACCTTCCTCCCACGGTTTTTGTGGGATCCAAAGAGTTAAGTATTTGTAAATTCCACAGTACCTGATGCTATCATAGTAGGTGTTTATTAAATACTTATTCTGTTTCTTACCTAACCAATAAAAAAAGCTACTGTTACTTGCTTGTTGTCATACATGAGTAATAAGTTAGTTCTTTTAGAGCATTTCCTTGACAAGCCCGTGACATTTTAAACTTAAAGAAAAGCAAGATGTAGTGCCCAAAGTCAATGTCAGAGTCTCAGCTGTCTCAGATTTCTTTTTAAAAAACAAATCCTCACTTGAATGATATAAAAACTTCTGTGCATTAAAAAAAATTATTTATTTTTAGTTTTCAGCATTTATTTCCACAAGATTCTGGGTTCCAAATTTTCTCCCCATCTCTCCCCTACCCCAGACCCCAAGATGCCAAGCATACTGGTTATATATATTTACTAGGAGAATTTAAAAACATGGTACCCTCAACACCAGAACAAAACACAAAATATGACTTAGGTTTTGTCATGTTGTATGACACTTTAAAACTTAAATTTTCTTTCCTAGATACAGGATGAATGTCTGGATTTAAAACTGCTTTCTTTGAATGGGGGAAATGATTTTGTCACTAAACAGCTGTGCAGTTTCCATGTTATATATTTATAAATGTCTAATAAATTCAATAGTAATCATTAGTCCACACAATAGTAAGATGTTGGCTGTGATCCTTGAATAAGCCAGGATATCATTAAATGCCCCAACAGTGGTAATTTTCCAAATGATCCCCTGAAGGCATTCACTTACTGCCTGGGGATGAGCAGCATGCTCTGGGAATGTATTTATTGGATGCTCAGATCAGGCCAATTCATCGAGTGGCTCCTTTCTCTTGATCATTTCAGAAAGCCCCACTATATGGAGCTATCCTGTGTTGTCAGTACTTATCTGGGCAAATAAGATAAACATTTTTTTTTTTTATTCTTTGTTGCTGGCTAGGATTCAAGTATTTAAAATACACCCTGGATGTTTTCTTAAGTAGCTTTTCCATTGATATATCCCTAAAGTGTAGCCTGATTTTGGAAGTGGGAGGAGTGTTTTCAGTTTTCTTTACTTCTAGAACATGAAAAATGATAAGTAAGTTGTGATAAATTGATATTATGGGTGATAAATTGAATTAGAACCTCTCTTTACACAGGGGTAAATGGCTTTAGTATCCGCGTTCTCTAGGGTGGGATCAAGAAATAACCCGCAATTTTGTCTCAAATGCCTTTTCTGTTTTTCTCAGAAATATTTTCTGTCTGGATTGTAAACAAAACTGTCTCTAGGGTTGTGTTCATTTGTTAAGTCTGTTCTCTACACAACACTTCCTGACGTTTAAACCTAGGGCGTTATGTGTTGTAACTCTATTACATATTGACTTTTTGTATACTTTTTGTTGCTTTTTTTTTTTAATCTTTTTTTTTTGTATCAAAAGTATTAAGGCTTATCTGGGATCAAAGTTATAGTTATTTTATTATCTCTTTCTGCTTGACTCCTCCCTTGTAAAATAAACTCCAGTGATCCTCTATAACCTCTCAGATCAGATATAAATTCCACTATTTGGCATTTAAAGATCTTCATAATGTGCATCCTTCCTACTTTTGGTCTCTTAATTCTTACTTTCCTTCCTGTTTTCTTTGCTCTAATGATACTAGCCTATTTGCTGGTCCTTACACATAACCCGTGCCCTGGCTGTTTCTATACCTTGTCATGTCCTCCCTCCTTAACTTCAATGCTTAGGATAACTGACTTTTCAGGACAAGACTGAAGTACTACCTTCTCCAGGAGGCATTTCCTTGGTTTCCTCCAGTACTAGTGCCTCTATCCTTCTAAAGTCACCTTCTGTCTGGTCTGTCTGTGTCTCATATGAACTTATTCATTGTTCATGTCTTCTTATTAGAATGCGAACTCTTTCAGGGTTGGCACTGTTTTTGCTTTTTCTTTATGTTCCCTTTATAGTTACATTATGTTCCTGGCTCAGAATAAGTACTTTATTGATTAATGTCTGTCTCAAATCTGTGCCACCAGTTTTCTTAGGCTGTGAGTGCTGGTCTGTGCTTTGTTATGTCAGGACCTACTTATTGGAAAAAAAAAAGATTTTTAGTATTTTTCTATAGTCCTTTCCTGTCCATTTCCCCCCTCCTTCCATTGATTTCCCTCTGTAATGAAGAAAAATGAATAGACAAAATAGAGCCCTTCAATAACAAGTGCAGCATTTTGTTCCAGAGTTGACTATCTTTCTACTGAGATAATATAAGTGTATTTTTTCATCTTTTTTCCAAGACCAAGACTGGCCAGTTCAGTTAATCTGAGCTTGATTGCCTGTTGATGTTTCTTTTACATTATTCTAGTCATGTGTATATATTATTTGTCTTCACTTTCTTTAACCTGTATCAGTTCATAGAAATCTTCCCATCTTTCTCTGAAATGCTTGTTTTTGTCATCTGTTATGTTGCAAAAATATTGCATTTATATCCATGTGCCATGGTTTGTTTCGCATTTTCTAATTGATAGATACCTATCTTGTTTGTAGTTTTTTTTTTTTGGCTTTAATAAAAAGTGCTGCTATCAATATGTTCTCATTAAATGAGTCTTAGTGAGATTACTGGGTCATAGGGCATGGACAGGGACCTAATTTAGTATTTACTCCATAGGTGGAATTTTTTTCTTCACTTACTAAATGTTTTCTTAGAGTTTAGAAGTTTCCTCTCAGAGTATACTGTTGGGTGTTATTGTGCTCTGTAACCTTGGGCCATCCTAAAGCACAATTCCAAATCTATAAGGTGGAATTGGCATCAGGATGTGTTGGTAACACACCTAGGGATACTGTAAGAGTGTGGTGAATGTTTTATAATTGCAGAAATTCTTCTAGGTCATTCATTGCTATTATTTGACCTGAGGGATAAAAAGGTACTTCCACCAAGTATATAAGAACACAGTGAACATATTTAGTGTTCACTCTGAATATTATAAGCAAACTTCCCAATAGTGGGGAAACTTTATACTTGATGCCTGAATTAATTACAAATTTAAGTGGAGACCCTCTGAGAGTTGGAAATTCGGGTAGATTTGTAGCTGATAGGCTAATTACTATTATGATGACTATGCATAATTGACATTTATTTGGCGTTGTAAAGTTTGCAAAATATTTTACCTCTAATCCTTGAGGAATCACTGCAGGGCACACAGTTTAGTGATGCTTGACACACAGGAATATACTCTGACCATGTTCAGTCTTGGGGAATCCTGACATCTAATGCAAAGTAGGGGCTATGCTTGCTTTTTTCATGTTCTTTGGTTACTTAAACTCCTACCTCATTCAGTACTCTAGTTTACTTAAAACTCAGATCTCATCTCACATCTAGGGTTTTCTCAAAATTGTGTGTGTGTGTGTGTGTGTGTGTGTGTGTGTGTGTACACAAAAAGGTATTTAATGGACAGTATGAATCAGGTACAAAACAATTTTTTTTTACAAGAAGAATGCTAAGCAGAGAACACTCATAAGCACTCACTTGATAAAAGCAGTCTTCCAGCAGGATTCAGTAACAACTTACAACTACTTTTATACTCTTCTTGGGGACTGACTACTTAAATCTCAGAGCATAAGGTGGTTTGTAGGCTTGCTGATAAGGCATTTTATACTTCACCTCAGTTCTGCACTGTATAAACAACTGCCAGTGCATGGCTGGTAGTAAAACAGCCAGGCTTGTGCCAACCTCCTCTTTGTGATTTAGGGTTTCCCCTGCAGTCATTTAGTTCTGACTTGATGGGCCTTAGGACTTCCGGACCACTTAATTAACAAGCTTAGACATGCTGATCTTTGGATAGATAATTGTTGCCCTAAGATCAGTAAAGAATATACACAAAAATGTAAAAGGCAGTCAGTGTCCCAGTTGAAAACTTCTCTGGTTGAGTTTCCCTCCACTAGCTGCCATGTGGGTGGAATTACCAGTGCTGCATACCAGGGTGGAGAAGGACCAGACTCTCCCCATCCCAAATGGAACTCTTGGAGTTACATTATGCCCACTGGAGGCAAGAGCAAGGAGTTTTCTGTCCTTAAAAAATACCAAAAAGGTGACCCAGAATATAGACCCTGATATATCACAGGGCTAGAGGGAGTACCAAAGGACCACTCAGTGTTTACTTCCTTATGTTAAAACTCATGTGGTTTCAGTTCTGGGTCGCCCCATGATGAGAAGCAGCCAGAGAACTCATCATCTCCAACATAGCTAAATGCTTAGTTACGTGTCCCTACATTCATTTCAGAGGAGCTGTGGGGTATGTTCCCTGGGATGGCCCCAGCTTCTGCTACCCTTATACCTTCACAAGAATCTTGTGAGGTAAGTAGTATTTTCTCAATTTGTAGAATCACATATATTGATTAGTAAAGTGTTGGTCGCAGAATTTGAACATAGATTTTCCCTAATCCAATTTCTGTACTCTTTCTAGTATACCTTATTACCTCTATTTAATGGGTACACTCATCTGGTTTTTTTTTTTCCAATAGCCATTTGTTTCAGAGTCAAATATATTTCAGCCAAATTGAATTTATTCTCCTTTGGCATAATATAAAGGCAAAGTGTACTTTAGAGTTAGTTCATTATGTAAAGTACTAAAGGTGAAGATTTTATTACCACTTCATTGTAGTTTCTACCTTTTTACCTCTTCTATCCCCAAACCTCTCAGCTTTTTCATAGAAATTTCTAGGTAACTGAAATCAAGTATGAAAGTGCTGCCCTTGCTTTCAGTATTTTTGTTATTTGATTAGTTCTGTATCTTTGGAATGCTTTTATTTGTAGGCCATAAAACTTTAGAACTGGAAAGAGCCCTTTGAGATCACCTAGTCTAACTCTCTAGAGGAAGGAATGGAGATTTAGAGAGGTTGAAGTGACTTATTTACAGTTATAAGAGTAGAAAGCAACCGACTTTCAAACCTAGGTCTTGTGACCCTAAGTCTGCCCCTTTTTCTATATGTTAACAGGTTTAACTATGAGAAATGGAATTACGTTTTATTCATTCATTCATTTATTTTAATTTTTTTTCAGCTAATAGATCCTAATTTTTCTTCTAGCTTCCCTTCCCCCGAGCCAACTTGACAATTAAAAAAAATAAAGAAAATGAAAACTTAATAACGTACATATAGTGAACAAAACAAATTCTTGCTACAGTCATGTCCAAAACGTAGGTTTCATTTCTGCATCTTGAGACCATCACTTCTTTGGCAGGAGATGGGTGGCATGCTTCATTGATCCTTTAGACTTGGTGGTTGTTGCATTGATGAGAGTTCTTAAGTCTTTCAGGATTGTTTGTATTTTTGATGTTATATTTATTGTAGAAATTTTTTTCTCCTAATGACTTCACTTTGCTTCATTTCATACAAATTGTCCTGGGGTTTTCTGAAACTGTTTCTTTTGTTTTTTTTTTTCCCTCAACAAATGGTATTTAGTTACATTTATATACCATAATTTGTTCAACCATTCCCCAGTTTGTGAACACTCCTTTGATTTCCAGACCTTTGCCACTTCAAAAGAGTTGCTGTAAATATATGTGTATGTATACATACATACATACATACATACATATATACACATACATATATCCATTCCTTACATATCTTAGAAATGAGACCCTTTCATCAGAGAAATTTGTGACAACAGTTCCCAGGTAATTGTTTCCCTTGTAATTTTAGCTGCATCGCTTTTGTCTGTGCAAAACCTTTTAAATTTTATGTTTAAAAAAATTATCCATTTTATCTTCAGTAATCCTCTCCGACTTTTGGTCATGAATTCTTTTCCTATCTGTAGATCCAAAAAAGACATTTCTTCCATGTTCCTCTGATTTGTTTATAATGTGGCCTTTTAAGTGTTATGTACCTTTTGGAGCTTATTTTGGGATTTTGTCTTTTACATGGCTGAACTGACTCATTTTTCTGGAAGGAAGAAGGCATGTTTACTAGCTTCATTATATGTTATTTTAGTTGTTAGTGAAATTATGAAAATTTTGAAGGTAGTTAGTCAATAAAGTATTCATGGAGTGCCTGGGTGTAGATCATTCAGTTGTAGGAGAATATCATTACTTCAGAGGATATTTCCTCTTCCTCGACAGCAGAAAGCAAGTAGCTGGTGGAGTTAGGTCATGAGGGATTGAAGGGATCTATAGCTCAGTTAAACCAAGGGATTTTGTTGGGGAGGACAGATTGTTGGTGTAGGACAGATTTTAGGAGACAGTGTGGTCCCCTCTGAAATCGCCTGGATGAGCTTCTGCATGAGGAATAATGGGGAGAGGAAGCTTGTATGGTAATGGATAGATGAAAATGATGTCATTGCTCTTCTCCTTTACAGGGGCCTGAAGCAGCCATTGAATTCATTGGCCACTTCATAAGAAATGTCACCCGCTGATGCCTGAACTTGGAAAGAAATCATTTTATTTGGGCCTAAAAGTAAAGGGGGCATAAAGCTTTGGGAACATTAATAGGAATGATTCCAAAGCATTCGCTTTAACATCAGCACAGCGCTATCGGTAGCAGTTTTAACAGCATGGTGTTACCGTAGGCTGACTCCATTTGAGTAATCCTGACGATTTCCAAATTTGGTGAAAATACTATCGCTTGTCTTGGCATAAGGGGTGGAGGCATCCACGATTATGTTATCTGGAAGTGAAAGCTCTATTTTCCTTTCCAGTGCCAAAAGATACCCTCTTCATAAATGACGATGTTTTCTTTAAAATAAAATTGTATAGATTCTAACAGAAGTCCAAGATGGAAGGGAATATAGCCCATGGTTAGAACCATGTCTTCTCTTTTCTTTTTTCTTTGGAGGGGGAAGGCAGGGCAATTGGGGTTAAGTGACTTGCCCAAGGTCACATGGCTAGTAGGTGTTAAGTGTCTGAGGTCAAATTTGAACTCAGGTCCTCCTGACTCTAGAACCGGTGCTCTGTTCACTGTGTCACCTTGCCGCCCCTCTTCTCTTTTCTTTCTCAGACTTATGTAATTTTTGGAGGGCAAGTCCGGATGGGGACATGTTTTTAAGTATTCTGGAAAATTTTTTTTTCTTGAGGTCTTCTCCGTTTTACTCTTCAGTTTAATGACGTCATGCTTCGTCTCTTTTGACTGTGGCCAGTCTTTCTCATTTGGGGATCTGGATGGTGAGGACAGTTATACTACAGATAGGAAGGAAGGAATTTAAGATGTTCCAGGTACCGTTCTCAGTGCTTTACAAGTATCCCATTTTCTCCTCTCAATAAGCTGCTAAGGTATTATAATCACCATTTAAAGTGGAGGAAAATATGGGCAGATACCAGTTAGGTGACTTACCCAGAATCATATAGCTAGTAAGTATCTGAGGCAGGTTCTGAACTCGGGTCTTCCTGACTCCAGCTCAGCCCTTTAACAACTGAGACACCTGGGCAGTGTCAAGGACAGGAACTGGACCTGTGATTTCGTTGGTCTAGGGAACTCCTAGTGGAGAGACTCATTTTATCAGCATAGGTTGGTACCTTCTCTTGAGCTTATAGTCTTGGGATTGCTAAAAGTACTAGGGGTTTAAGCGATCTGCTCAGAGTCATGTAGTTTGAGATTGGACTCGAACTCAGGACTTCTTAGCTTTGACCATAGCTCTTGATATACTGTACCATGTTCTCCTTTTAGATCAGCGGTTTTCAACCTGTGGGTTGTGACCCCTTTGGGGGTCGAACGACCCTTTCACAGGGGTTGCCTAAGACCATGGGAAAACACATATTTCCGATGGTCTTAGGAATCAAGACACTGACTGCTCCTCTATCCGTCTCCAGGTGGGTCTGCCCACATGCAGATATATTCACATACTAGTATTAAAGGGTCGTGGCATTAGGAAGGTTGAGAACCACTGTTTTAGATTATTTTTTTATTTAAAGAGCAGTAATCAAATTGTAACATTAAGGAAGCCTGAATATAACTTGAATGGTCTGTGGAGATGAGTGTAAATCACATGCAAATTAACTGCTGGTTACATGTAAATATACTTTTATGCATTGGAATGTGGGCCTTAGGAAAAATCCTGTTTGTGGTAATTAGCTTAATTTGTTCTCACATTTCACTGAAATTTTAGGAGCACCTACTTTGTGTGGATGCCTGCTAAGTACTGTGGGAGACAGAACGATTATTAAAGTATATTTCTAATTTTCAGCAGACATAAAACAAAGAGCTAACGCTCAAATAATTTGTAACTTGATCAGAATCACAGAGCTAGTATGTGGTAAGAAGAACCAGCTATCCTTAATGAATATGAAGACTGGTGTAGCTTTAGACTGTACATCAAAAAGGGTGTTTAAAAGAGTAATATCGTATAGAGATAGTGTATCTGTCTTAAGCAGTATAGGTGGATACTGAGATATTGATAAATTTAGGAAATTTGGGAAAGTGGCTTGGATTGTCTGTCATTGTTAGGGTTTTCCTGCCACAACAAAATGCATGTGGATCCTGGACTGCTACAGTCATAGGAGAAAATATTAGAGGCCCTGGGAAGGTAGGTTCATGGGGGCTGAGAGTAGGTTGGAACATATTACTAGTGATGATTTGCTTGATGGGAAAAGGAGGTGGGCTTGGTCATATGTTGAGAGTAATAATAGTTGGAAAACCTGAATGTTGCATTGGTATTCACAAAACAAAAAAAAGCAAAACAAACAAAAAACTATAGGCAAGTCTTCAGCATTTCTACATAGAACCTTGGGAAGAAAGACTCAAGACAAGTATCACCTGGAATGAGAATGTATCAATAGGACATATTATGTTGGAGTGAGGAAGATCTGAGTTGAAATCCAGCCTCAGACTTTTAATAGTTTTGTGGCTTAGGGCAAGTCACTTAACTGCTGTCTGCTTTACTTACCTTATGTGTAAAATGGGAAATATCAGTGGCACGTACTTCCCAGGGTGGTTGTGTGGAACATACTACATAATAGTTGTAAATCACTTTGCAAATTTAAATGATAGCTATAATGATCATTTTTATTAACAATGATATTATTACCTTTGGAGAAATGACCTACCCTCTGTCAGATCACAAATCCTTAGAAATATCCAAGTTATGATAGTATCACTTCTCACAGTAAAATACAGATCTGGTAATCATTGTTAACATTAATACTATAAGGGACTAATTGGGGGACCAGCTGGAGGTAGATCTGCAGACCATATCTGAAAACTATTGTCATAAGGTGACCATAAAATAAAAGTTGCCCCTAGCTGAGAGTTTATCCCAAATTTTCTCTTTCTGAGAAATGATGTGCTGTAATGAAAAGGTGCTCCTTTAAAATGACTCTTTAAAGGTCTTGTTCGGAACCATCTTGCTCGAATGAATTTGTAACTGTAGGGCAGTTAAACCATAGCAAAGTTAATTTGTGCTCATGAACCTAGGAATTACTTTAATTTGAACATTGCATGTTTAACCATTCCAGCCAAGTGACTAACATCTAATTTTTAAGAGTAACAGGACCACAGATCTGTTTGTATGGTGATAAGCTGCAGTTTCATTGAGATGCATAAACATCCTTAAAAAGGCAGCATGGTAATTAGTAATAAGAAAAAATGACATGTCTGCCAATAAAAATAATAAGTGAAAAATCATTCCAAAATTATTATTTCTTCTTCTTCTTCTTCTTCTTCTTCTTCTTCTTCTTCTTCTTCTTCTTCTTCTTCTTCTTCTTCTTCTCGTTCTCCTCGTTCTTGTTCTTCTCCTCCTTCTTATTCTCCTTCTCCTTCTCCTTCTTCTTCTCCTTGTCATTCTTGTTCTTTCTTCTCCTCCTCCTTCTCCTCCTCCTCCTCTTCCTCTACCTCCTCTTCCTCCTTCATCTCTTCTCCTTCTCTATTGTAGGAATTGAGTATAACAAGTTCAGAGGATAGCTCTGGTCTGGAATCAGGTCTGATGGAGAATTATCTGTCTACTGTGGTCACTCAGATTTTTCTACCCCCCACTCTCAGCCTTCGTTCTCTCTCTGCCGACTCTCTTGTATAATATGGCAGCCTAGCAGCAGCTACTATAACTTTCTCTCTCTGGGGTTACCAGTAATCTTCGTGTTACTAACTCCAGTGCCCTTTTTTCTCTTTCTTTTTGGTTTTTCCCTTCTCCCCAGATCTCTCTGGCCTTTGCCCTCTTTTCTTCCTCACTGATTTTTCCCCCTACCCTTTCCTCTTTCCGTCAGGGGCAGGGGCCCTGGACTGAGTTTTTAGTTCTTTTTCTTCATGGCCTCTTCCATGGAGGGGTCTGTTTTCAGCTTTGCTGCTGCTGCTTCCCCTTCCCAAGTTAGCATCTTCATATATCTCTTTTCTGCTTGAGTCTCAGTCTCAGATCTCCATTTTTCTACTGGAGGTTTTCAGCTAAACACTTTTCCATAACGTGAAACTTGGCCTGCCTTCAACGATTTTTGGTTTTCCCTCACCAGTCCACCTTTTTCCTCCTGACTCTCCTGGTTCTGTTAGTGACATTATGATTTTCCAGTCACTGATATGAGATGGAATTATAGAACCCAAATCTGCCAAGTGTCCCTCAATGGCAGTGCTTTAAACAAATTGGATATTTAGTTCAGTTGCTGAGATCACTTAATCAAGGAGGGGAAAGGGAAAGGAAAAAGCATTTATGTGGTGACATTTATGTACCAGGCACTGTGCTAAACACTTTTTATGAATATTATTTTATTTATTTCATCAATAAACATAATAAGCCTGCTGTGTACTAGGTAGTATTTTTGGTGTGGTATATACAAAGACAAAAAAATGAATTCTTTCTGCCTCTCAAGCAGTTATGTTCTAAATACAAAGAATTTGTACAGTGTATATATAAGGTAATGGGGGATATGGACCAGCAGGTGGGGAAGTGTAATGTTAATGGGATTTAAGATCTTCCTATCTATTAATAGGCCTCACACGGAGCCCATTTAGAGAAGCTTGCTTGTTGGAAGGCTTTCCTTTTGCTAATTTGTAATTAGGCACTGAGTCAGGAGGGTTGTCTTCTGGCTCTGAGAAGTGTGTATACATACTCTGAGTTGGTATTTTACTTTGAGGGCTCACTTACGAGAAGGATCTTGTGATTTCCTGGTCGAGATTCTAAGTGACCGTATGTTCAGAGCTCCCTGACTGCTCAGATGTAAAGGCCCTCTCCATCCAGGGATGTATGTAAAGTGTATAGTTGATTCAAGAATCAGAGCCCAGGTTTTGGGTCTTTATTTCTCTGCTTGTATTTTCTCTGAAGTTCAGGGTGCTGACTTTTTTCTCCCTGAACTAGTGATTGTAATTTAAAAAGATGTTGGCTCCTTGAACAGCTATCTTACCTAGTAAAACAGATCGAAGAACCATTGCTAGCAGCCATGCTTGGTATGCCCATGTGGTTGCCACTACAGGGAGTTGGGCAGGTTAGACCCCATGTAGGAAGTGAGCAGGATGCTAGCCATATAAGAGAAGCCCCAAACCATGTTGGGGAATGAATTCCAGACTTGGTGGATAATTGTGCAAAGGAAAAGAGTCAGGAAATGGAATATGTTGGGTGCATGAAGAGGAGTAAGGTATAAAAAAGCCTGGAGAGGGGGGGTCAAGCTGGAAGCAAATTGTGAAAGGCTTTAAATGCCAGGTACTAGAGGCAGTAGGGGAAAAAATAATTTTTTGAACAGGAGAATCACATAATCAGACTCTGTAATGGATAGATTGGAATAAGAAAAGACTTGAGGCCAAGGTGACCAGTTAGAACAGGGCTTCTTGATCCATTTGTTTCAAAAAACATTTTGGTATCTTATTTCAATATAATTAGTTTTCTTTGTAATCACAACTATTTTATTTTATTCATTTAAAAATATTATTCTGAGAAGGGATCCATAGGTTTCATCACACTGCCAAAGAGGGTTAGGGGACCTTAAATCTGGCAGATTATTGCTGCGGTCCAGGTGAAAGGGGAGGAGGAGCTGAGTTGAGGTCTGTGTGAGTGGAGAGAGGGGATGGTTGTAGGAGATGTGGAGATGGAATCCACAAGGCATAGCCAATTGGTTGCCATGCATTTTTCAGTCTTTGGTACTTTGATATGCTAAATGGGGATGGTTGTATGGATTAATTAGTTAATGTTTATAAAGCTTTATGTAAGTGCCAAGCAGGATTATTGTTAGGGATTGAACTCCAGCTAATTTCAGTGTAAAGCAGTGAGGAAGAAAACAGTAGACAAGGAAAAGGTAATTACACAGAAAATAGGCTTTTATGACTCAATTTAACATATTAACATACTCTTTTGTTATTATAAAGTAGAATTTTATTTTAAAGTGATCCTATGCCCTCTTCCATTATGCAAATAGAATTATATGGAGGTATGTTGAACTGTAAAGTTCAATTTCCATTTAGTATGTTTTCCTGAATTTTGTACTAGAAAACAAAATTCAGAGTAAAGTGTTTTCTTGGAGCTGGTTTTCTGCTATTCTTTCTGTCCCCTGCTTTTGAATAAATAAATATCCTTGGGTAATCACAACTCAGCAGTATAAAAGGTATAACCAATAAAAGTTTAAAATATGGGTAGAGTTTCAGCACCTCCCAGATAATTTATTAAATTATTAATTTTGAACGATAATTTAGAAGGTCATAAACTAGAATCCTTTGCCAGACTCAGGCTCAATCATTTGTCAGAAACAAAACATAGAGTCACTTGCCTGTTATTTGCAATGTGACTTTTAACAAGCACCTTTGCTTAGGAAGTCCAAACAAAATTGATTGGAATGTAGCTTAATGTTTACATTGTCTCACTAATGTGAGTAGAACTGAAGTGATTTCCTTTCAAAACTTAACACAGATTTTATGCCAATTTGTATATAGCCTCAAAAAGCTTTTCAGGATAAATTCCCTTCTCAAAGAAGAGAATACATTTAGTTTGAAATTTTAATCATGATGATCAGCACATTCTCCATAGCAACCTAGAGGTACATACTGCTTAGATTCTTTATGCCTAGAGCATAAGATAATTAGGGTCACCATAAAATGTTATGCTGCAAATCATATCATGGAACAAACACGTATTTTAATATATTGCCTTCCCAGAGACAATGTGGATGGATTAAGTTATAAGATGCTTTTAAAGTTCACTTGCATTTAAATTTAACCTATGTCATTTAGGATAATAAGAGCATAGATTTAGAGCCAGAAGGGACCTTTGTGGCTATCAAGACCAGCCTCTTCATTTTACATTTGAAGAAACTGAGGCATTGAGAGGTTAAATAATTTGCTTGTGATCACGTAGTATCTATGGAGGAAATGTCCTCCCTCCAGGTGTGTGTGTGTGTGTGTGTGTGTGTGCGTTTAAAATAATAAATGAGATTAATTCACTTTGGGAAATTGAAAAAAATCTTTTGAACTCATTTAGTGAGGATGGAAAATGGCAAGTTAAAATAAGCCGTAGTTCTTTAGCTGAAGGTGAGCCAGAGATATTGTAGTTACTAAGAGCTATTGAAAAACATTTATGCTGGCTATCAATATAATAGCATTTAAGGCTAAAGTCTGTGCAGGTAGGGAGAGTAATGTTCTTAATTAACAGTGTGACCCAGTGCTCTGGGAGGATGATTGGGAACACTCTGGAACACTTAATTCACCTCCTAGCTATGGCATCTTAATGATGTTGCCCTATGCCTCTGTGCCAGTGAAATGAAGGAAGTGATTTTGAGATACACCACAGAGGTACTTCCAGGAACTGAAAATCAGAAGCAACAAACAGTAAGCTTTTAGTGCCCTGTTCTTGATGGTTGGGATTCTTGGTTGGAGTCTTGGTTTGTTTTTGGACAAAAGGGAGATGAAAGTGTGAAGTCTGTGTAATGAACACTTGGTGTTCCCTGGGCCAGGTGGAACTTGGTGTTCCCTGGGCCCAGTTGTTGGGCCAGCTGTGAATAGCATTTGATTTTTCTTTCATTATACAACATTGTGTTAGGCCCATAGTCATCATTTAAGGGTATTGTTTCCTGAATAAACCATATGTTCCTAGAGGCTAGAAATGACACAGTAAGCAATAATACAGTACATTGAATGAATTTATTCAAGCAAATATGGAGGGGAGGAAGAAGGATTTTGTTGGAGGAGCCATTAAAAAGCCATCTTCTTGAACAGAATAGATTTCTGAATAATCTCCAGATAGATTCCAAAAATAGTAGTTCTCAAAGGGCATGCCATGGCACACTCGGGATAGGTGTAACTGAATTATGTGGAGCTCACACTTGTAATTTTATGCTGCCTGAGTCTCTTGGGTGGGCATTTGTGAAGGACAAAGAAGACAGTGCTCTGAGGGGGAAAAAGTTTCAGAAACTCTATCCTAGAACCACTGCTTCAGGTGTGTTAATAGCTCACATATTTTTTTCATCTCCAAATCATCTTTTCTTCCTTCAGAAAGTAAATACTATATCTCATAGTGCTGGGTTTTTTTTTTTTGGAGGGGGTCCCTGAACCTGTCATTTCAAATGTATAGGAAACTCCCAGGGAGGAAATACTCTCTAGCAAGGCATATTGGGAAGGGAAGAGAATGAACATTTATATAGCACCTACTATGATCAAGCACTCTTTTTATCAATGAATATTGAGGAAGGAAATAAGAATTTATACATATATGTGTGTGTACACACACACATACATACACACATATGTATATATGACTACCAAGTGTCAGGTACTGTGCTAAGTATTTTCTCCTTCTGTCTCATTCGATCTTTACAACTGTCAGGTTAATGGGAGTTGAAGATCTTTTACCACCCATTAATAGACCTCTCCTGGAGCCGAACAAGAGAAGCTTGATTAGGAGAGGCTTGTTTTTCAGGAAGGCACACATAGTTTGTTACTTTGTAACAAAGTAGGTTAGTTAGGCAGTGGGTCAGAGGGTCCTTATGCCCGCTGACCCTGAAGAAGTATATATATATATACTCTGAGGTTAGCATTTTGCTTTGGGATTCATAGGAAGTGTTTGTGTAATTTGGCCAGAAGAGACTCGGGGTAGCTGTTAAGGAGGAACCCCCTTCACCCCTTTCCCTTTCCAACACTAATTTGAAAACCCAAGTGTTGGTGCTTTTCTCTCTGGTATGCATGTATCTATGTATGTGATAGGCAGACATCTAGAAGCCCTGTCTTTTGGTCTGTTGAATTGTGTTATTTTCTCTGTTTGTATTTTTTGACCGCTTGTGATTTCTCCTTGCAGTTTCTGAAATTCAGGCTGCCAACTTTTACCCTGAACTAAGTAAACTGTGTGTGTGTAAGTAAATAAGTATATGTGTATATATGTATATATCTGTGTGTGCGTATGTTTTTTAATTAAAGATTGTTGACCCCTTTAAAGTTGTTCTCCTTTAGTAAAGCAGATCAAAGAAGCTGTGCTAGCAGCCATCATGGGTATGCTAGGGTGCTTGCTGTTACAACAACAACCCTGCAAAGTAGGTGCTATTATGTCACTCTCATTTTATAATTGAGGAAACTGAGGTAAATAAAGCTTAAGTGACTTGTCCAGGTTCTCACAGCTACTAAGTGTCTAAGGCTGAATTTGAACCCAGATCGTCCTGATACCAGGAGCTACTTAAATTCTAGCTATATTATTGTTGTTATTGGTGGTGGTAGTGGTGGGGCATCTGCAGTTGTCTTGAACTATATCTTGCCAGTGAACCCAGATGACTGGAGGAGAAAGTGAAGCTGGTGACTTTGCACAGCTCTTCCTCACTTAAATCCAGTTCACTTGCATATCATAGCATCTCCTCCCTAACACCATGGTCCTCTTTGAGAACAAAAAATAGACAACACATGGTGGTGGTGGTGGTAGTAAAGTGTATTTTAAACCTATTCTTAGCTTTCCATATGCAGTTGCCCCCATAGAGTTATTTACTAAGAGTAAAGATATGCACAGTATCCCGTGCATGGGATTGCTGCCTTCACATTAGTAAATACAATGCAGGTTTAATGTTCTATAGTTGCATTTCCCATCAGAATTCACATTTGTAGCAACTGTTACAGATGTGAATGTGACAGGAATGTAATATCTGTGTGACCCTGGGCAAGTCACTTAACACTGTTTGCCTCAGTTCATCTGTAAAATGTGAAGGATATGGCTAAGCACTCCAGGGTCTTTGCCAAGAAAACCCCAAATGGGGTCATGAAGAGTTGTACCTGACTGAACAACAACCAAGTGGCATATTTAGCTGAATGCACTGAAAATATGAGTGATCTTTGGAGGAATAGTCCTTTCCTCTATGGGGCTTAGCTGACATCAGAGCCATCGGCTTTCGATCTTACAGCATCCTCCTGGAGCAAGAGGTAGGATTTCTCTAGGATTTCTCTCTGATTTGTAAACATAAGTCAACCAGTTGATAAGTATTTGTTAAGCTCTTTATTCTGTGACAGGCACTGTGCTAAGCATTGGAGATACAAATAAAGGGGAAATCATCTCCTTGCTTCAAGGAACTCATTCTATTAACACAAGAGATGATTGCAGATCACTGTATTCATGTAAGATAAACGTAGCATGCACGTAAGTTGATCACCTTCCAAGGGAAGGCACTAGCAGTAAGGTGCATTGGGACAAGAGTCCTGTAGAAAATAGGATTTGAGCTGAATGGTGAAGGAAGCCAGGAAAGGTGGAGGTCGGGAGTGAGAGCATTCAAGACACAGGGGCTGTTTATGACATAGTATTGAGCGTGAGCAGCTGCAGATAGGCCAGGGTTGAGATCACAGAGTGCAGAGATGGCTGTAAATTGTAAGAAGACTAGACAAGCAGGAAAGGACCAGATTGTGAAAGATTTTAAATGCCCAACCAAGAATTTTTATATTCAAACCTCGAAAGATAATAGGGAGCTATTGGTGTTTATGGAGTAAAACATGTAAATCAACTCAGTGTATGACCTTCTTAATTAAAACTATCCTTTGCAATTTTTAAAGAATATATTCTGTCTAAAAATTTGTTTTGACTTATCAGATTTTCTTTAAATAGGTGTATCTATATCCTTATTTTATAGACAAGAAAAAAGATAATTGTGGAAGATAAATATTAATTGTTGCCACAAAGTTCACGTTACATAAACATTTCTGAAATTTTGCAACCCTTTCCCTGTGGGTTCCTTACGTTCTCTCTTTGTGGGCAATGTGGTATGTTAGCAGTGGTACTGAACAGACAGAAGACATGGGCAGAACTAGTCTTAGCTCTGCTGCTTGCTTTCTGTGTTGCTTTGGCCAGTTAAATTAATGTAAACAAACATGTATCAAGCGTCTATTGTTTAAAAGACACTTGGGGGGGGGGAGGCTCAGTTTTTTTTCTTTGTAAAATAAAGGGGTTGGAGTAGATAAGGGATATCTCATAGATACCTAATCTGAACACTTCATTTTACAGAAGAGGAAGCAGAGTCCAAGAGAATTACTGTCTAAAGTTCTTTCTTGAGACATACAACCCAGTTTCTTCTATGTCCTGAGAGCCAACATCCCAAGAATGTTGCTTGAGGTAGTATTGGAAATGAGAAGACAGTGTTTGTGACATCTCGAGCACCCAGAGTGAGAGTTAATAATAGTACAAATCTAGATGAACACCCAAATTGCTGGCTGGTGGCTCAGGAACAAAAACCAGAATGTATTAGAATGTCAACTAGCTCCTTTTGAGCAGGGATTGCTCCATATTCACCGTCATCAGAGATTCAGTCTTTCATGGCATGACCACCTTGGGTATCATTCCTTCCCAAGACCTCTTGTACTAAAATGTGTTTTCTTTTTATCCCAAACTCTCAGCACAGTGACTGGTATGTAGTAGGTGCTTAGTAAGTTTTGTTTGTTGATGATACAGTGCATTTGCTTGCCTTGGTAAATGTGGTAGCCATACTTTCTTTGAATTCCCCATCCAGTATGTATGTTATCTTCCTGTTATGAAATTGCAGTAGCAAAAGGAGTACCAGTATATTTGGAATTAATATGCATGGTGAATGTACTCCAGAACGATGGGAGAATAGGATAAAATTTTAGTCTTTTGGGCATATATGAAGTGGCATAAAATAGCTAGTAGTGGAATTGACCTTACTTATTACTTCTTAATGATAACAAGATACTGAATAAAGATTTGATAGACTGCAATACCTTTGTGAGAGCACCAGCCTGAAGGAGAGGTCAAAATCCAAATGAGAATCTGAGAGCTGGGATGGTTTTAAGGATAACCAAGAGTTAATAAAATATCTGTTCTAGCCCACACCAAGGGTAAACGAGGGTTGTAATGATGTTGTACTTGGATTCAAGGCATGTTATAGATGAGTTTGACTGTACCGAGGTTTGAAAATGATTTCAAACACGCTGACAGTCGCTCATCAACAAAGGGTTTTCACTGTGCTACAAAAATCAGACAGAGAGTAAAGGAATCAAAAGTCAAAGATTAGAGAACTTGTTGTGTTTTTCCTGTCTCTTGACAGTAAGAGAGGTATGACAGTATATGATTGGTTTTGTGACAGCAGCAAAAATTAAATAAGCACTTTTGACAGGGGAAAGGGCATGCTGTATTTCAAATGGGAGAGGGAGAGAGAGACAGAGAGAGAGGCAGAGAGACAGGGACAGAGGGAGACAGATGGAGAGAGAGAGACGGAAAAAGGAAGAGAGAGAGAGGGAGGGAGGGAGGGAGAAAAAGGGAGAGAGAGAAAAAAGAGAGAAAAAAAGAGAGGGGGGAGAGAGAGAGGAGAGAGAGAGAACAAGAACAAGAGAACTCCTTTACTAGGACAAAAGGTGACTTGATGGAGTTTTTCTTGATTATGTAATTATGGTGATTATAAATTAACACCTTGTATTTAGCATGTAATGTACCTCCTGGGGTTATGCTGTGTTGAGGATGCGTGATTAAAAGTATGAAGGGATATGTGATGTATGTCCATAAGGCCACTGGGGTGCTGATTTATTTGGCTTACATGCTATAGGCTTATGGGGCGAGAAAGGGATTAATTAGTATTTGATCATAAGAAGTCAGGTGATGTAATTCAAATTAATTACGGGATGTGTTCTGAAGGGAAGAGTGGACCTGAAACAGTTGATTTTTATAGGATCTCAAAATAGCAACCACAGACTTTGCCTGAGTTGTTATTTTTGAAAATAATGAGAAATGTAATAAAGTTGGCTGATGGTATCGATTGATCTTTCAGTATGTACAAAAGGGGAATCTTGAGAAACAGGCTGGATACATGGTGGTAAGAGGGAAGTAATAGCTCCCCTTGTTTAAAGAGTGCGCGCGCACACAGACACATACACACACACACACACACACACAACGACAAACAGCTTCACAGCCATTTTTCTGGTGAGAAATGAGTGGAGAAAACCAGATGAGACCTTTAATCCTGTGAGAGGACTCCTGGGGCTGGGGTGGCAGGGTCTGTTCTGAGTCCCCAGCGTGCAGGCTTGCTTTCACGGTTGGAAGCCAGCCTGCCTCACTCTTCTCTTTGCTCTCTATGCCTTGTATACAAGTGGTGCTCACTGTTTGCAGATCTTGATACAACATACATGTTGCTTATGTGCACACATGGTCTCTGATGATCGGTCTCACTAATGCTTACAGTAGCATTTCCCGTTTGTGGAAAGTTATACAATTTCCAAAGCACATCATGCGTATGGTTTCAATTTTGTTGAGTTGTTTCAGTTAAGTCTGACTCTTTGTGACCTTTTTGGGGATTTCTTGGCAAAGATATTGGGAGTGTTTTGCCATTTCCTTCTCCCCTCATTAGAGGGGTGAGGAAAATGAGGCAAACAGGATTAAGGGACTTGTCCAGGCTCCTGCAGCTGTTTAGCATCTGAGGCTGGATTGAAACTTTGGTCTTCTCGACTCCAGGCCTGGTGTGCTATCCACTGCACCACTTAGCTGTCAGTTGTAGTAATAATTATAATAATAATATTTTTCTAGGGCTTCAGGGTTTGCAAAGTACTTTACATGTATAATCTTGTTTGATCCTCACAACAACCCTTTGCAGTAGGTGCTGTTGTTCTCATTTACAGATCAGGAAACTGAGGCTGAGAGTACCTAGCATGGTGGTTCTCAGCCTGTGGGTCGCGACCCCTTTGGGGGTCAAACTACCCTTTCATAGGTGTCACCTAAGACCCTTGGAAAACACATTTCCTACGGTCTTAGGAACAGAGACACGGCTGGCTCCTCTGTCTCCAGGCAGGTCTGCCCACATGCAGATACGCCCACATAGGAGTATTAAAGGGTCCTGGCATTAGGAAGGTTGAGAACCACTGCTCCAGCAGGATTTGGGCTCAGGCTGGTCTTTCTGACTCTGAATACAGTGTTCTCTCCACTGCTGCACAGCTCTCTGAGTATGACGGTGTCGAGGGTGGCTAGATGGCACAGTGGGTAGAGCTGTGGGCTAGGAATCAGGAACACTCAAGTTCGTGAATTCAAATCTGGCCTCAGACACTCCAGGACAAATCACCTTTGTCTCCATTTCCTCTTGCGCTGGAGAAAAGAATGGCAAACCACTTAAGTAACCTCACCAAGAAAACCCCGAAATGGGACTACGAAGAGACGGACTCAGCTGAAAACAACATGACGGTTGTCATCTATGTTTTCCAGATGAGGAGAGGTTTTGTCAGGTTAAGGTTGCATCGAAGTAAATGCAAAGCTAGGTTGTTGTTTTTTTTTTCTCCTTGACCTTAAATCCAGTGTATTTCTCATCCACCACGCTGCCTTATCTAACTCTTCACCAAACAGTTGGTTGCTGGAAGTTGACTATTTCTGTTCTGTTAAATCATTTTTTCTTGGTTTCCCCAAATGCTGCTTATGTTGTAGATGCCCCGTCAGTCATTGTTGAGATAAATTACCAGTCGATTAGCTACCAGAAAATGAATGTTTCTAACCATGACGATTTATGGATCCTTTCCAATAAGACCTCGGGCATGCTGTGATCTGCATTTGGTGGTGAATTTGGCAATCACCCATCCCTGTACTTTTTTGGTGAATGGATCCTTTCCAATAAGACCTCAGGCATGCTGTGATCTGCATTTGGTGGTGAATTTGGCAATCACCCATCCCTGTACTTTTTTGGTGAATGGATCCTTTCCAATAAGACCTCAGGCATGCTGTGATCTGTATTTGGTGGTGAATTTGGCAATCACCCATCCCTGTACTTTTTTGGTGGATGTTCCAGGGCACTTAGGATCTCATTTCACAGGCCTCACTTTGATTACCAGCACCAAGGCAGAGGTTCTCAGCTCCTAGGAACACACCGTCATCGTACTGTAGGCATTCAGACATGACTTCTGGTTGCAGTTACAAGGAAAGACAACAAAGCTTTTAGGCTCTGACATGACCAGGTAGAGGGATGGTGATATCTTAGTAACCTTATTCCTAAAGATGTTTCAGAGGCACACAGTCCTGTCTACCATGACGTGCCATAGTTGAGCCTTGATGTGGTTAGTATTTACAGACTCATAACCAGATTTTTGAGTAGAAATGACAGATTAGTTGAGGACCTTAGTGAAATTTTGTAAAAAAAAAAAACAAAAACCACAAAAAGGCAGAAATCCCTAAAAATGAGTGTAGGGGTTTTAGTGACCTGTTTGCTTCAGTGGTATGCCCCAGGTGAAGGCTGCATGGTTCCATGGCCTTTTCCTCTTATACCACCTGCAGAATGTTGATTGAAAAAGAGTGATACTTAGGTTGGATTTATAGGAAGATTTTTGAAGAAGAAATATTTAAGGAAAAAGAAGGGAAGGAATTGATTTGAAGAAGATATGAAAAGATAGGGATGAGAAATCTTCAATACATTTTGCCACAATTTCACTTGATGATTGAAAATAAAACTTATGGAGAAGATATGGGAAAATTGGAACACATTGTTGGTGGAGCTGTGGACTGATCCAGACATTCTGGAGAACAATTTCAAATGATGCTCAAAGGGCTATAAAAATATGCATACCCTTTGACCCAACAATACCACTTCTAGGGCTGTATCCCAAAGAAATCATACAAATGGGAAAAGGATCCACATGTACAAAATCATTTATAGCAGCTCTTTTTGTGGTGGTAAAGAATTGGAAATTGAGGGGATTCCGCACATCAGTTGGGGTATGGCTGAACAAGTTGTGGTATATGAACGTAATAGAATACTATTGTGCTATAAGAAATAATAAGCAGGCAGACTTCAGAAAAACCTGGAAAGACTTACATGAACTGATGCTGAATGAAATGAGCACAACATTGCATAAACGTAATGTGGTAATAACCACATTGTGCGATGACTAACTTTGATAGATTTATCTCTTCTTAGTTATTCAAGGATCTAACACAACTCCAAAAGACTCACGGTGGAAAATGCTGTCCACAGATTGAAGCATATTATTCACTCTTTCTATTTTTTCTTTCTTGTGGTTTCTCCCATTGGTCCTAATTCTTCTTTACAACATGACTAATGTGAAAGTAGGTTTAATTTGAATTGTATATTGAGCTTGTATCAACTTATATGCTGTCTTGGGGTGGGGAGGGGAGAGAGATGGGGAGAAAATTGGAACTCAAAATCTTATGAATTGTTGAAAACTAAAAATAAGTTATTAATAAAAAGGAAAATAAAACTGAATCAGAGTGGTGCAATTAAATCACTGTGTGCACTGTTTAGAAAATTGAAGGGTGAGCTCTATGGGTATGTGACCTGAAAGGTTTGTTTTAGGCAATCTAAGTGCCATTATGCTCTTTTTATTGGTAATAAAAGGCCCCTATGTGATGTGGTAGATAGAGCACTGGATCTGGAATCAGGAAGACTCATCTCAGGCCCTATACACTAATTAGATATGTGACTCTGGGCGAGTCACTTAACCCAGTTTGCCTCAATTTCCTCATCTGTAAAATGAATTGGAAAAGGAAATGGCAAATCATTCCAGTATGTTTGCCAAGAAAACCCCAGATGGGGTCACAAAGAATTGGATACAACTGGAAAATGGCTAACAAGAACAACAACAAACAATTAGTAGTAATGGTAAAAATGACTGAAATCTTATTTCATTTAATTCTGATAACAGATTCTAAGGTAAGTGCTATTGATATTGCCATCCCTGTTTTACAGGTGAGAAAACTGAGACTCAGAGAAATTAAGTGACTTGCCTGGGGTCACACAACATGAACACCTGAGGCAGAATTTGAACTCAGGCATCAGTGTGCTCTGATACATTCTACCTAGGTCTTCCCATAATTCATAGAAGAAAACCCAGAGCTGTATCAGAGGATTTCAAGTCTAATTTCACAGCTCCGGTTTAGCTTGTCACTCTCCACACGTGATATTTGATTCCTTATAACAATATCCTATTTTTGTAGCACCAAATTCTTTTCTCAGCCCTTGGATGCTCTCCCCTGCTACTCTATATTTGCTACAGGGCCTCTTCAGCTGGAGAAGACAAACATTTTGAATGAAAAGATATTTTAAAAGGATGTAGGTAGACTTGCCATAAGGAAAAAAAAAAACCCACACACGTACACACACACACACAAAAACAAATCTAAATCTGAGCATTCACATGAGGAAAACTGACCGGAAGAAAATGTTTTTTGCTGCTGTTGTTGCTAGAACTCCAGCTACACTCAGAGGGCGTTTACCCTCCAGGTTTGTCCTGGCCTGTCTTCTCCTGCCCATCCTCCCCATTCTTCTTTCTTTTTTATCCCTTTTACAGTTACCCTCTTCCCCCCATGCCCTTCTCATTGCCCCGTTGTTCACCTGCAGTATTTGGTATGTATGAAAGCTTTGCAAAGAGAACTTTCAGTCAGTGGATGCTTTTGAAGAAATAGCAAAATTCTAAATCTGGTAAGAAAATGTCTAAGCCTGCATGGAGATTTGGCAAACATCCTTATTGTGTCTGTCTCAATCGGCACATCATTTCTGACAGGATCTTAGACTCAGCCACTGCCAGGATGCCTGTACATGCTGTGGAGTAAAGCTTTAGGGCAGACTCTCCATTTGAAAGGTTGGATGTTTTTACACAAGGGTTTCCTCCTATTTCCCTCCAGAATGATTGTTAGCCATTACATGAGTAATCCTGTAATAAAACTTGTCACATTATTAATTAAAAATAACACATGGAGGGTCCTGGGGGAATAGGTTATAGAAAAAGTAACCAGTGTAATTTTGAATAGGAATTCTTTTAAGGAGGTCTGTTTCATTCTTTTTATTACTCTGACCAGTGATGGAATTGGTGACAGATAGGACAGAAAGGGAAAATGTCCTGTTATCTCATGGACCTATTAGGGTGGAAATCACTGACTATCATAGTATATAGACAATGAACGAATAAATGTATTCCCTGCACTTAGTTGTTTCTGATCCTAATTATTAAGTTGAATTTAGCTAATTCTGTCAGCAAGATAAATAAAACTCCAGCCAGAATCTTTTATCCTGTTGTGCCTCTTCTGTTGGGCAGGTTATTTTGTTTAGAAAACATCATTTTCTTAGCATTTCTTAGCAAGGTCAGATGGAAGAAACTTAGTTTCTCTTCATGCTAGAAGTTCAGCTAGTTCTGCCTGATTTAATGTGTTTATTGGAGAAGTGGCACAATACATGTTAGTTTCTCTGATGGGGGGGTGTGTGTTCCCCATTCTCTGTTTGGGGGGGTGTTCCCCGTTCTCTTTCTAGTGTTTATTGGAGGAAGCATACCCAAGAATGCATTTTAAGATTCTTTCAAGCTCTTCAAGGAAAGCTACAACCTAAATATGAGTTACTAATTGATTTAAAACATAACAATTGCACAGAAAAAAGCTTATTTCTAGCTTGATATTAAAAGAAAACATGTTCAGTGAATTAAAGTTTTCTGCTATGTATGACAGCATATTGGAGTAAATGAGGGTAATTCATCTTTTTATTTTCAATTTGTCAAGCCTTTGAGCTTCTTTGTTGTTGGGTTGCATGGTTCCTTGTTCTTTTTCCAAAGGAAGGAGAGGACAGGATTCCATTAATTTTGTTTCATTTACTAGCATAAGGTGTGGAAAAAGTAGCCCACAAAGACCAGTCACTATGTCTTAATCGTCTTGTTAAGTCTAGAATCCAATTTGTAAGTCTAGAACCCAATTTGTTTTAATGGAGGATACAATAGATTGTTTTCTGGAATCATGTATTGTGTAGAATAAACCTATTTGAAGGATAAAATAAAGTAGTCTGCACTTGGTTACATGTGAGGCCTGGCCTGAAGCTTTTGATTTTAAATGGGGAGTTGATGTCATTCAATCAAAATGAACAAACCACAAAAGACAAAGCTACAATGAACTCAAATAAATGCTTGTAAAATGCAATTTCTTGAACTGAAATGAATTGTGTGCAGCTTTGAGGGGGGAATGTATAGAGAGCTTAGTCTTTCTTGCTTATAGTAGCACTTCTGTGATCAGTAATTACTGATAACCTCTCCAAGCTGGTTCCTCTTGTTCATTTTTTCCCTGCTTAGCTACACAGAATAGTCTGTGTCCTGTATTTTTCTAGTGCTGTGGTAGCAGCATTGTAAATGGCTCTCATTGTATGTGTTTGTTGTTCTAGACACATAACTACTCAATAAATGCTTGTTGATTAATTTAAGCAAAATCCCAAAAGGATAAAGCAGTGGATAAATTCACTTGAGTAGTCTTGTTTATACTTCTGTTGTGAAGTGTTAGTTTTTGTAAATGAACAGAGTTCCTTCTTGCATCTCATATTCAGAGGTGGTGGCCTATTTTAGGTTGTGGCATAAAACTTAAAAATTTAAGTATATTATAGCTTACTGATAGCAGCCAGTGGCTATATAAATATTAGTTGTTGTCATTATTGTGACTACCTTGGCCGCCTGGCCTCTGTAATGTTAATGGGGTATAAGATGTTACCTGCCCACTAATAGGACTCAGGTGGAGCCCATTAAGGGAATCTTACTTAGGGAAGGCTTGCTTGTAGGAAGGCTTTCACACCTTTTGTTAATTTCTAATTAGGCCCTGAGGCTGGACAGTTGTGATGCCCTCTGGCTCTACAAAGGGTATATATACTCTGAGGTTAGCATTTCTGTTTGGGACTCACTCATCTGAAGAGTGTTGTTCTGATTTGATTAGATGAGACTGTGGATAGCCATTAAGTAGGCCCCCCCCCCCCCCCTTCGAAAAACCCAGATGTTGGTGCTTTTCTCTCTGCTAGCTATGTATTGCCTTGGTCAGACAGTTGGATCTGTCTTATGATCTGTGCTAATTTCTCAGATGGTTAGAAGACCTGTTGGTTTTTATTTCTCTTCTTGTATTTTCTCTGTTTTCTTTGTTTGAATTTTCTCTGTAGTTCAGGATGCTGATTTTTTTTCCCTGAACTAATGAATGTTATTAAAAAAAGATTGTTGACCCCTTGAACAGCTATCATTCCTGGTAAAGCAGATCTAACAACCCGGGCCAGCAGCCATCCTGGATATGCCCATGTGGTTGCTGCTACAACCTCCATTAGCGAAAGGAATAAAAGCTCTTTGGTTAGGGACATCTCCCTAAATTTTTATGGTTTCAGTCTCTTTGATAATGTCACATAAGATGAGGCTGTACATTGGTGAAAACAATATCATAGTCTACAATTTGTTGTTCAGTTGTTTCAATTTTGTCTTACTTGTTGTGACCCCATTTGGGATTTTCCTGGGAAAGATACTGGAATACCCTGCCATTTCCTTCTCCAGCTCATTTTACAGATGAGGAAACTGAGGCAAACAGGATCATACAGCTAACTAACTCTTCAGAAAAGTTTCTTTAGGAGTAAAATCAATGGAGGGTTCATCCTTTATTCACATTTACATTTCTTTATTCACTGGCAGATTTCATCACCTTTAAAATGTCTCTGTATCCAAACAACTTCAGAGTTGAAAGTGATCCTAGAAGACGTGACACAGGGGAGAGAGCACTGACTCTGGATTCAGAGGGCCTGGGGTCAGATCCTGCCTTTGACAATCCACCTGTGTGACCTTGTGCAAGTTGGGCCTCAGTTTCCTCATCTGTAGATGGAGGGTGGGGTGGACTGTACGACTTGTGAAGAGCCTTCCTGTTCTCTTTTTTTTTGAGTTTTTTTTAAATTTAGTTTTTATTTGTTTTCTTGTTTACATTATTCATTTTCGTTACATTTTTTGAATTACACATTTTCTCCTCGTCTTGCCCCTGTCCCAACCCTAAAACAGCAATCCCACTGTAAAGCCCCTCCCCTGCTCTGCTC
>CM053597.1:138906239-138925511 GCA_028646575.1 Pseudocheirus occidentalis
GGGCATAAAAGGGAACAGATTGTGGGAGGGGCCTTACAGTGGGATCAATGTTCTGGGCTGGGGGATAGGGGCAAAAAGGGGAGAAAATCTGTAACTCAAAACCTTGTGGAAATGAATGATGTAATCAAGGAAATAAATTAAAATTAAAAAAAAAAGGAAAAATAATTTGCCATTTAAAATTATAGTCAAACAATCACAGCATGTTTTCACAAGAAAAGCAAGCGTCAGAGATTAAGAGGACCAACACACACACACACACAAACACACACGCACGCACACACGCACAAAGTTTTAAGTCAAACAAAATGTCTGCTTGTCCCAAGTAATTCTGACTAAACAAACAGGGACTCTGTTGTCTCAACCCAGATCACTTTCTTAACTCAAAAGATTATATACAAATTAAAGCTCTGGTCTCTTGCAAAGTGCTTAGTACAGCAGGTGTTTAATGAATGCTTACTCCCTTCCCTTTCCCCACTTCCCAGTGGGGTAAAGAGTGCTGGTGTGTGGATGATCCATGTTGAAATCCTACTTCATATATTTACCAATTCTGTGAGGCTGTGCAAGCCACCTGACCTGTCTCTCAGCCTCGGTTTCCTCACCTGTAAAGAGAGGAAAAGCAACGCCTACCTCACACAGTTGTGAGAATTAAATGAGAATATACGTACAGTACTTTGCAAACCCTAAAACACTCTATAAATACTACGTATCGTTGTCATCATCTTCATCCAATTAAGAAATTTTCAAAACTTCCCTTTGTAATTTCTTTTGAAGTCCATTATATCTAACCTAAATATATCTAGCTGCAGTTTCAACTCATATGTTCTTATCTAACTTCACTGAATCCTCACAGATGGTCACTATTCTACTTATCAGAAATACAGCAACTCTAATGCATGTTGCTGAAATATACTTATATTAAGTCCAGTTTCTTAATTAACTTTTATTTTTAGTTTACAACATTCATTTCCACAAAATTTTGAGTTATAAATTTTCTCGTCTTTCCCCTACCCACCACCCCAAAACAGCAATCCACTGTATGCCCCCTCCCCCAATCTGCTCTCTTATATCCTCCCCCATCACCCCATTGACTAAGTCCAGTTTCAATGGTCCCACAATGTCTTCTACTATTAAAGAAAGCATGAAAGAAACTCAATGGATTGTGGAACCGAATCTTGTAAACTAAAAGTAAATAAACGAGTCAGTTTTTTAAAAAGAAAGCAGGGTGGCTAGGTGGCGCAGTGACTGGAGCGAGTCAGGAGGACCTGAGTTCAAATCTGGCCTCAGACACTTGACACACACACACACAAAAAAAACGAGCCTTGTGACTTTGGGCAAGTCATTTAACCCCAATTGTCCTCCAAAAAGCAAAAAAAAGCATGGAAGAACCAATGATATAGACAGGCTATGAATTCCTCTCAAAGTCAGGAGAATTCAAGAACACATTGGGTAGACTCCCATGTCCTTTTATGAAAGGACAAGAGTGACACAGGATAGGCAAATATGGAGGGGTGGTGATCTTCACGAATGGAAGAAATAGCTTCTAAGATGAAACCTCAGATCCACCTGAACAGGAGTAATGTGTCTTTTAAATTTTAATTAATATTACCAGTGTTGTGGTATTTGCTTAACCACAGTGCTATGATTACTATTAATTAATTAACTTTGCAGCCATCTAGACAGGCATACTGCCACACAGGTGTCACTTGCAAAGATAAGTAACTTAAGAACAAACTCATAACTCCACCGGCAGTTATGACATGGATTCAGTGTGACCTGAAGTCAACTCCCAGAAGTTCTCCTCGTTGCCATCCTGCATATGGAGATACTCAGGCAATGATGCAGGTTTATCAAATAGGGCCATTCAGAACGGCAGGTTGTTGTCCCTCACTCTTAAAGAGGACCAAAAATGGCACCACTATGTTGGGGTCAAGGTACAATCATGGTTGATCAGACCCATAGGAGCTTGAAAGGCTCTACCACAGGTCGGGCACAAACAGTCCATATAATTAGGAATTGGGAAACTGGGAATAATGGTGAAAGAGACTGATTAGAAACAATGTTTTATATATGAAGCACTATATATGAGATTGCATATTTTAAAAAATTATCTGCAACAGATAAAAGAGTATTGGAAAACAAACAACTCTTCATTTCAGCAAACTGAAAAGTCAAAATATTTAAATCATTATCTATACTTGGTTACTAAATAATAACACACCAGTATAGCTCTCTGCTTTAACTCTTGCCCTCATTATGTTCGTTGAGGAGAAAGCTTTGAACAATGAAAAATCCTTAAGGATGCTTCCTCTGTGACACTTAAAAGAAACAACAGCAAAAAAAGCCTATGCTGTAACCTATCATAAAATATCTCAATAACCACTGTGTAGTGGGGTCACTGTATGTAAAAGAATATGGAGCTTTTCTGCGTGACAGTAATTCATTCTGAGTGTACCATAAATTCTGCCTGCTTTATTACACAAATAGAACTCATCTGGAATCACTGCGTGACACAGTTCAAGAGCTCAGCTATATATAGAGCCTGGGTAAATTCCCCAAATCTTCACTCTATTAATAAAATGAGATCAAAAGATAGCTGATGAAATATGCATTTACAATGAAAATTATTTTAAATAAGTTAACATTGCAAATAATATCCTTTTATGTACCTCTTCGTTTTCACTAAAACCACAGTAAACAAGATCTGGGAGAATAACAAAATAAAACCATTTTGTAAATTCTGGAAAGCTATTCAACTACTTATGCCGGGTAAGAAATTCACGCTAAGTGAGAAGAAAAAGAATTTTTTCTTTATTTTATTCATAGAGTACCTCCACTGGGGAAGGCAGCTAATTGGGGGAAAGAAAAAAAAAACATTCAGGCTAGCTAAGGTTTGTTTTCATTACAAAGCTAGGTCAAGACAACCAGGCATACTGTCACAATTCCCATAAGCTCTTTGCCACTTTTACTGCTTTTTGTATTGCAAAAGAGAACCAGCAAGCTGTGGAATTGCTCACATTCTGGGAGTACTGAGAATAAATGTGGAAATCTGCCTTTCCAGGGAGTCATATGCAGTCAGGTACCGGTCCTTTGAAATCTTCTTCAGAGATAAAACTATCTTTGTAATCAACCAGCAATAGTAAGAGAAAACCAGAAATTGTGTCACTATTATGAATCCTCTTAGGATGCTGAATGCCTTTCTTTTTAGGAGATGCCTCCTCGGTTACAATCCCAGTAAAGAGATGGATGTCATTCAGAAGAGGTACAGGTTTAAATGTATAGGAGAAATAGAATGATCGCACTTCCACTAAAAAACTGTGGAAAGCTCAGTCGAAGTCACTTTCCTCTCACTCGGCCTCAGCCTCCTAAATCTATCACAATGACTTACTCATCTAATGTTACTTAATATTCTATAATTTGATGACTCTACCCTTGGTTCAGATCACCCCATTAAAGACCCGGCCCTCCTCAAAAAAATGTTCTTTTCTATATATCAATTGGAACTCAATTTATCAAAGAAGAAAGAAAAAACTGGAGATGAGATTTTCCAGTAACAGACAGGATCCTCAAACTACTGACACAACAAAAAAGGAAAATGATAAATGGTGAGTGGTCTAGTGTGTTTATATGTAAGATTTCCAAACAGACCATTCATAAATACATGGTTTATTTAAAAAAAGAAGTTAAAGGGTATTGCTAATACACAAACATTACATACAACACACTAATTCACAAGTAAATTCAAAATGTATTTTCACATAGAAATAATGTTATATATAATCATTTTGGCATTATGGCAGGAATAAGCCAGTTCTGCTACAACTTAACATCAACCGTGTTTCAATGGGCAAATGCTCCTGCCAAGTTCTAACTTGGGAACTTTCTTACGTCCTTACAAAAACTGCTGTACATTATAGATACCTGTGTTTGGCAAAGGCTTTGTTTTATTTCCCCATTCCCTCCCCCTCCCTCAAGCCAGCAGTGGGCATTCAGCAGGCACTTTAAAAATGTATGTTTCCTCTGTCCCTGAAGCTGTAACAGCTGGGCAGAGAAAGTAAGAACAATGGTTTTCCTCTAATGCAGCACTTCCCCCAAAGGGAACAGATGATCCAAGGCCAACAAAACTTGATAACTGGCCATTTGCATGACAAAAAAGTACTTCTATAGGGCAATCACTCCCCAGTGTTCAGAAATGAAGAACTAGAGAAGAAACACTCTTCAGAGTGGCTCCAGCTCACCAGAAGGCTCACACAGCATGGTACCAGGGCAAGGCACTAGAGGCCAGTGTTCCTCTTATCCCTTAAGTCAACTGCTGCTCAAGTTGGGAATTCCCTGTTTCCAAAAATCTCCAGTTGAGTAGCAGGTTTCCCAGTTTACATTATTAACTAGAGATATCATTCACCAAGGCTAAATAAATGGAAAGCTCTCTACTGGTAAACCTGCTAAGAATGAATATGGGTGGGTCAAATAAGGAATGACACTGACACTCTCTAATGACCAGAAGTCTTCGAAAACTTCCATCTATAATAGACACTGAAAACAACCAGTCCCTTCTTCTGCTAATTTTCTAAATTTTTAATTTTTTTAAATTTTTTAAATTTTATTTTTAAATTTTTTAAAATTTTATTTTTTTTAATTAGAAGTACTTTTTTTTAAACAGAACACATCTTGAAAAAAAAATGCTGCAAAAATCGAGCTTGTGTAACCAGCTTCTTAATTACGCAAATGCTAAGTGTAAAGTAGTACCTGAGCCAATTCCAAATTGGGCAATCAATCCCTTTGAAAATCTTCCTCTTAGAGGAGAAAATGTAAAATGTCTGGCAAGACTATCAAGTCATATTGTATTATCTAGCCCAAACAAGAGTACATATGATGCTTAAGGAAGCAACACTAAAAAGATGTGTTAGGACATAATCAGCTCTGTTGAAACACTCTGCATAGTGGCTGTTCTAAACACTAGGAAAGCCAGGGAAGAGGGAATCTCTAGTGCAGAGTCCCAGGGAGCTAAATGAGGCTATTTCGTTATGTTCCCTTTTCATGCACAGCTGGACTAGGGAGTGAGACAGACTTGGGTTCAAACCCCAACTCTGACACTTACTAGTTATGTTAACAAGTACTGCCATGGCAGGCAAGCCACCTAACCTCTAAAAGAAGATTTCTTCATCTGTCAAAGGCCAACAATACCTGTGGAACTTACCTCCCACGGTGGCTGTTATAAGCCTTCAAGTACCAGAAAGGCTGACATTTAGCCGGCTAACATTATTATCATTTTAGCCAGGAGTCTCTGGAGTGTTTTCTGGATCAAAGGCCTTCCTTTTCTCCCATTAGGAGAGTATGAATAGATCCAGGGATTTGCTGGAGATAGCTCAAACCAGAGGTCTGATTGTTAAAATTCTGGTGTGAGAATTTATACCTGGGTTATCTGCAAACACTACAATTCAGGACTTGATTTATTGTTTTGTTAACTGTCTAAACTTGAGGAAATGATAAAGAAAATGTTAATGATGTGGATTAAATGTGATGTCCTATGTATTTTACTTATTTATCTTGGGGGGGGGGGACTGGTTATTAAACATTTACTAGCACTACCAGTAGATCCGAACACTTCTTCCACTCCCAAATCCCATGATCCCTGGATTTCACTGCCATCTAACTGCCTATACACTCCCAGTCCTCCAAATACAGATAGCTCTTGGATAATCTATACAGGGGATTCCATACTCACTATTCCAGAGCTGACCCTCCTACTTTATACCACTTGTTTCTTGCATCTAGTGTCTTATTATCTTAAATTATCACTACGGATTTTGTTTTCCATGCTCAGTAAGAACCCAGTGAATACTACGGAATGCTCTAGGCTAGAACCCGATAGTTAACCTCAGCAAGCAAAAGAGAACTAGCCAGGAGACAGAACCGTCTTTGCTGTTTTTGGAATTGTTTGCTTTGAAACACTTCAATATTCCAAAGATCTGTGATTTCATGAAAGTAGGTAAATCCCTAGCTAACACAAATCACACACCCTTCCCCACACCTCACTAGAGTGTCTTCAGGAGAGGCAGGGCCTGAAAATTGTATCTCCCCCTTTTGGTAATAAGTTTATCCAACTGCCCTGGAGCAGTCCTTGAATGGCAGACATCCAGTCTTTCCCTGGGCCAATTCTCAAAGCTCTCTCATGACTTACTGAGCCCTCCTAGAGCTTGCCTTGGATCACAAAATCCAGGGTCACTCACTGTCCCACCAGTAGCTACCACTTACTCCAATAAGATTATAATGGATTCACTATGAGACATGCTGGCACCAGTGTTGTCATCATATAATGACCCTCAGGACTGCCTTTATCATGGGAATCACCAGATCATACATCTAGGATTGGAAAGTTGCAGCCACACTCTTCAAAGTTACTGGAGTTTGGAGAGGGAAAGAGAAAGGAATGCACAGTCTACTGCCAAACTCTATGACACAGAAAAACAGGAGATGTCTCTACATTCATCTAGTAATGAAAGTTAATCACAGCAACTTGCATGGTAGTAGAACTTCCCCCCCCCCCCGCACCTAAATGATCATAAGCTAAATGACAATTGCTGTATTTTCCCATCCATCTATACTGAACTGTATTTCATCAGTAAAGAATGAGGCAGGCCTTAGGAATAAGAGCATCAATTCAAAGCTGCTCCTTAAATGCGACACTGCCACCACAAATACCAAAAGTTTTCCACTGTAACGAATGTCAAAGGAAATCAAAGTATCTATAATCATTTAAGAATATTTACCATGTACTGTATGGGAGATACCAAAAGATAATGTATTCCAAGTGCTTGGCAACTATGAAAACTGTCATCAACTTCTGTGAATAAGTCCTTGTTTACAGTATAGGAAGGATTGGTGAAATTGGAATAACAAATTGGAGAAGCCAAGTTCAAGACCTAGCCAGCCGCTTCCTGTGTGACCTTTCTGCTGAACTCCAGTCTCACATCTCCAAATGACTTATCTCAAACTGGATATCCAGTAGACAACTCAAACTCCATAAGTCTAAAACAGAACTCATTACCTCTTCTAAAACCTCCTACCACCACCCCGCCCACCCCTCACCTTCCTTATTACTATCCTCCCAGTCCCTCAGGCTCACAACCTAGGGGTCTTCCTGGACCCCTTACTATCTCTCATCCCACATATCCAAGCTGCTGCCAAAGCCTGATGATTTTACCTCTGAACATCTCTCAAATAAGTCTGTTGCCCCACGATGCTGCCATCACTCTGGTACAGGCCCTCATCCTGGGCTACTACAAGAGCCTGATGGTGGGTCTGCCTGACAAGTCTCTCCACACTAATCCAGCGGTTCTCAGCCTGTGGGTTATGTTCAATTTGTAACAATGAAAATACATCCTGCATATCAGATAGATTCATAACAGTAGCAAAATTACAGTTATGAAGTAGCAATGAAAATAATTTTATGGTTGGGGGCACACAACATGAGGAACTGTATTAAAGATCGTGGCATTAGGAAGGTTGAGAACCACTGCATCTAATCCATCTGCCTTTCAGCCACTAAAGTGACTGTCCTAAAGCAGAGGTTCCTCCATGTCAGCCCCACACTCAATAAATTCCGTTGGCTCCCTACTGCTTCCAGGATCAAAATCAAAATCTTCTGTTTGGCATTCAAGGTCCTTCATAAGTTAGCCCCGCTCCTACCTTTCCAGCCTTCTTACACTTTACCACCAAACAAGTACTTTTCAAACCGGCAACACTGGCCTCCTGGTTATTCCAGGAACAGGCCATTCCATTTCTGAGCTCTAAGCATTTTCTATGGCTATCCCCCATGCTTGGAACGACTGCTCTCCTCATCTCCACTTAGTGCTTTCCTTGGCTTCAAGCCTCAATTAATTCTCATCTTCTACATAAGTCTTTCCCAATCTCTCTTAATTCTAGTGCTTAATAAATGCTGACTGACTGACCTTGATTAACCTCATATGTAAAATTAGGGGTTTGGACTAGAAGATCCTCCCTCCTATATATGAGCCTATGAAATACCTGTCAATTCATCCCCCCATATACTTCGAGTACTTCTATATCTAAAGGAACCTATAGATAGAGGTTACTTAACAGTAAGTTCTTGGCCCTAGGGCTTACTGGATCCCATTCAATGACCATAGCTCAGAATGTCCAGAAAAGACAATGTAAAAACAAAAGGCATTAAATAAAACATCTTTTAAAATTAAGGTTAAATTTTTCAATAAATAGTAACACCAGTTCACCATACTTAAATGGCTTACCCATTAAAGCAAAACTAGTATGTAGGACTGAAAACACGGGTTTCATGGCTAAGTATATACTCATCACAAAAAAACTAAGTAATCTCTTCAGAAATAGATACGTATGCCAAACAGGTAAGTACCTTGATGATCAAAAAGGAACACAAAACCCTCACTTCCTTCAACGGTAAGATCATCTCCTCATTGGCTCTCACTAACCCTCTTCTAGCCCACCTTAGCCACGAAAGAGAGTACGGTACTCTGGCAAGAACAATGGGGTGGGAGTCAGAAGACAGGAATTAAATCCTAGTTCCATCCCTGACTGCCTAACTCTGGAGATGTCATTTAACCTTTTCTGGGACTCAGTTTCCTCAAATGTAAAATGAGCAGAGGAAACCGAGTGGCCCCTGAAGTTCCTTCCAAGTGCTAAATCTATGATCCCAGCTGCCCTTTCAAATGGATGAGGTCTATGACAATGAAGAGAAAGAGAACAAAGAATATGAGCCTGAGTCTTTCCTCATGAATACAGTATATATGTGACTGTGAATCTTCAATTCCATAATACTCAAACAAGCAACAGCATCCCTGAAGATCAACAATGTTCCACTTGACCCCATTTCAGAAATGATCAAGCACATATGGTGAGGGAAGCAGAATTAAAATCAGAAATATGAGCAAAGGATTTGGCCATATGCTGAGCTCCTAATTCTTCCCCATTCTATTTCACAAAGTCACCCCCAAACCATCCCTCAAAGATCTCCTCCTTTGCTCTAGTCTCTGAGGAAGAAAGTATTCTTAGCCAAAGCCAACCCTTCTACTTCTACTTGACTCCAAGCAATACCATCTCCTCTTGCAGACTGACTCCAGTTATCCCTCCCCAAACCCTTCTCTGGTCTTGAGTCTCTCCGTATCTATAGTCTTACCTATTCCCTATAAATATACTCAGGGCTCTCCATCCTTAAAAGAAAAACAAACCTACCATTCCCTCTATTTCTTGCCCTCTCTCCTCCCTTAATCAAACTCCTAGAACAAGCAATCTACCCTCATTCTACCTCTACTGCCTTAATTCTCAACCTTTCGCAATCTAGCTTTCAACACCACCAGCTACACTGAAACTGTTCTCTACAAGGTTATTTCTATTTCTCAGGGTTCATCCCTCTTCAATTCTCACTTATCACTTCTACCTCCCAGAATCCTTTGCTTTCCTCAAAGGTCAGCTTAAATACCACCATACATGAAGTCTTTTTTTTCCTGATGCTATTACCAGCAGCTGTTCGTGCTCCCCACAAACTAACTTGTAATTTACTTTTTACTTTGTATATATATTTATATATATTCATCTCTCCTCAATAGCATTTAAGTTCCTGAAAGACAAGATCAGTTTCACTTTCCTTACTGTCTTTACAGTCACAGCACAGCATATAATTTGCATTTAATAAATGGTTGTCCATTTATTCTTATGGTTGCTTGACCACTTCTTCTTCCCTAAACACTGTGTCCACCCTGTGTTTCTCTGACACTGCCTTATTTCTTTTATTTGTTTGTTTATTTATTTAGCCTCTCTACCCACCTAATTTTTCTCAACATTCAAGTCCTACTTTCTATATGTAAGGGTGTAATCCAGGGCTTTGTCCCGGACCCTCTTCTCTTTTCTCTATAAGCTCTCTATCTTGGTGATCTCTTCATCTCCCATCCATTCAATTATCTCTTTACAGATGACTCTCAATTCTATACATCCAACATGCCTCTCTCCAACTGCCCTTCAGAGATATAGATATATAGAGGTGTGCGTATCCACTTGACTGTCCCAAAGATGTCTCAAATTTAACATATCTAAAAGATCATCCAAACCAGTCTTCTGAATTCCCCTAGTATATCATAAGGGACCATCCCCTTTCCAGTTACCCATGTTATCAACTAGGAAGTCAAATTTATCTCTCCCTTCCCCCATATCCAATCACTGCCAAGTTTCCTTGATTCCACTTTCATAGCATCTCTGACATATTTTTCCCCTTCTCTATGTTCACACAACCACTACCATTGAGCCTATTCTCCATCACTTGAACTATATTGGAATCGCCCCCTAATCTGGCTACCACTCCTTTCACCCCTTCCCAAGACAGCATCCATACAGCTGCCAGAGTAATATTCCTGAAGCAGAAAGTCTAGCCATGTCATTTCCCAACAGTGAAGGGAGAACACACTCTAGCTTCAGGATAAAATTAAAACTCCTCTTATTTAGCATTTCAATCCCTCCACTGTCTGGCTCTAATCTATTTATCCGGACTTAATTCACCCTATTCTTCCTGGAGCTATACTGCAGTCTAACTATTCTACATTGGTATGTGTAAAGGGTATGCCAGGTATAGCTGGTCACACCCCTCTCAAAAAAAAAAAAAAAGATATTTTGTGTCGCATTTTCAAATATATATATATTAAAGTAAATTTTAGGGGCTTTTAAAATTGTTTAGTTAAATTTTCATTTTTTGGCTTGACAAATAAAGGGGAGTATTCAACATTTGCCTTCAAAATTTTTTTGTCCCATATCCTGGTATACACATTATATTGAAATGTGTTACACACACTTATGACTATACATTGCACCTTCCAAATATCTCTGGGCCTTTGCATAAGCTCTCTCCCACGCCTGCAAAGGCTCCCAGCAACCCTCTGCCTCTCAGAATTCCTAGTTTCACCATAGGCTCAGCTCAAGGACCATCTTTTCTATGAGACTTTTTCCTTATCTCATTCCCCAAAGGGACTTTTTACATATATTTTATATTTATCTCTGTCCATGTTGATTCCCTCCTCCCCCAACAGAATGAAAGTTCCTAAAGGACAGGCACTATTTAATAAATAGTTAAGTAATTAATTAGTACTTGTGCTTCAGGTGATGGAAGGGATTGGTTAAGTCTTTCTTCCAGGCACAGCTATTAATAATGTGTTACACTAATTGCAGCTAGAACATTAGTGAGAAAGAGGACTAGTTTTAATTCTGGTAGAAGGCAGAGTTAATCATTTTTTTTAACTACACTTATCTGACTGTGTAGCCTACTCTCCAGCTTTAAAAGCAACAAATTTATCCAGCAAAAACTTGTACTTTACTAGAAGGCGACAAGAGGGTATTTTGGTCATGACAACTTCAAGCTTTGGAGAATTCCAAATACTACTACAAATATCAAAGGTTATGCCCAGAATTTAATGTTAAATACTAGCTCTGTCTGCCACTACGTCTTAACAGAGTCATAGTAAAAATCATGTTAATCTGATATATATCTCCTCTTTCTAATCAAGGAAATGCTAGTGCAGACTATCCACCAAGGGAAAAGGAGAATTAATGAATGCCATGACTGGCCCAATCTATCAGAGGATCATGCAGCTAGGTGGCACCATGGAAAGAGTACCAGGCTTGGAGGCAGGAAGAATTAGTTCAGATCCTGCCTCAGGCACTTATTAGCTGTGCATCCCTGGACAAGTCAATCACTTAATCCTGTCTGGCTCGGCTCAGTTTCCTCATCTGCAAAATGAGCTGAGAAATGACAAACCACTCCAGTCTCTTTGCCAAGAAAATCCCAAATGCAGTCATGAAGAGTCAAACACAACTGAAAACAAGTGAACAATAACAAAATCATAAGATAATCAATTTTAGAGCTGGAAGTGATTGGGTTCAATCTTTTCATTTTACAGATAAAGAAATTAAAGTATAGAGAGGACGGAGAAGGTAAATAACTTAACCAGGGTCACCCAGCTAATCAGTATCTTTGGCAGAATATGAACCCAGGTTTTCCTGACTCTACGCTCACGCTCAGTGCTCAATCTACTACTCTAAGCTGTTTCTACTGGTAACGCAAAGGCCTGTGACTTCATCAACGCAGGAATTCCCACACAAAAGATGTTTTAATATCTGTATCTTATAGTCTTAGAAAGATGCCTGAGACCAAGAGAGACTGTACTTTTGTCCACAGTCACACAGCTATTAAATCTGAGAAGTAGGACATGAACCTAGTTCTTCCTCCTGACGCCAACCAGTAGCGTACCCAGTAAGCCATGCGCTGCCCTTAATAAAACTCCTCCTTAATGTTAAATTAATTCAAGTAAGCTAATGCTCAATTAATAATTCACAATAATGAAGGGAAAGTGATACTAATAATAAAAACTATAAATAACTTTATAAGTTGGTATGAATGGCACAAATTTTAAAAGCAGACTATATTTCTAATCATCTTCCACTTGGACTAACATTAATGTTCATATGTATTTCCTGAATACACAACAGTAGCAAGGAAAGATGGCTTAAGGATATAGAGAAATAGAATAAAATAAATGAAAAAGAAACCAGTCTTAGAGAAAGGGAACCCCAAATTGAAATCTAAGCTCTGACACTAACTCTAAAAAAGAGTTAACCATGCAGAGCCTCAGTCTCTTCATCTGTAAAATGGAGATAATAATACTATCTCTCTCACCAGGTTGTCATGAGAAACGTGATTTTTAATCATCAATGTTTTAGACAAATCCAAGTTTTTCCTGTTATGCTGAGTGACAGAAAGAAGCAGGCCTGGGTTTAAAATTTGCTTTGTAAAATCCACACATAGTTTCCCATGACCAAATGATTAAAAAAAAAAAACTCAACTCTGTGCAGAAACAGACATAGAATCAGCTATTTCCTTTTTAACAATCTTCAACATATGAGGATCCAGAAAGGAGTTACTGAACTCTTGCACACAATACAAAATAAACATTTCTAGGGGCCAGGGCTACACCATCAGCCCTCAATGCAGATGGCTCTTGGCTGGAGAGTAACCGTTGATAAATTCTTCTGTTGAGAGAGACTCGTAATTCTTCCATTTGTAAATTAAACTAAGGAGAATGTAAAATGGTTCAGAAAGACAATCTGGCTAAAAAAATCCTTTACAACCTTCACTGGAATCCAGGTAGCACTAACCCACCTGAGTTTATCTTGACTGGCTCACAGCAAGTACAACTATCCAAGCAGTCACTGGGCTACCCAGAGCAATAAATGATTTCCTTGCAAACCACCATGATTAATCACCAGCTTTCAGTTAAAGTCAATATCCCACTCACATCATGTTGGCAAAAAGAAAAATTTGGTAATGAGAAATGGCTTTACTTTATCTAGACGGAAGACATATAAATTACAATCAGATTATGTAGATAAAATACAAGAGCTAAATTTATCTGCTGTGACTACAGTTGTCACAGCCATCTTTTAATGCCTCTAAAAGGATTCATATTAGTGCCAGAGTCAGAGGAGAGCTTTATAAATAAGAGAATAAAAACATCTGAAACTACAAATTTGTAATCCACGCAAGTATCCTTCCCTTTACAATAGCCATCATTACTCACATAGGCAAAGCAGGCTACGACCACTCTCCAAAGCACTAAACCTTGGAGAGTAGCTTAGGTCGTTAAGTTTGGGAAGAAAGTTACTCATGAGGGCAGATGATAGGGAAAGAAGGGATTAAAGTGGCATTGTATATACGAGAAATCTATGTGAGAGGGGCACAGTGAACAGACTACCGGACGCCGAATCAGGAAGACATGAGCTTAAATCCAGCCTCAGACACTTCTGAGCTGTGTGACCTTGGGAAAGTCACTAAACCAGTTTGTCTCAATTTTCTCCTCTGTAAAATGGGGGGTAGTAATAGCAGCACCTACTTTTAGCAGTGGATTGAGCACCAGAAATAGAATCAGGAAGACTTGAGTTCAAATCCTACCATAAATATTAATTAGCTGCTTGGCCCTGGTGTGCTTGAATTTCTTAATCTGTAATATGAGAAGCCTGGACCCACTGATCCACCTCTAAGGTCCCTTCCAGCTCTCAAATCTAGAATCCTATGAACCATCAAGCAAGGTGTGCCATCTGTTAATTCCCAATTTCCCATTAGAATAATAATGACACACTTTCTTGATTAAAAAGAGAAGATATATCAGATTAATATGACTTTTACTATGGCTATGTTAAAGGGAGTTATGTTAACAGCTGGTTGTTATGAGGTCAAAGTGAGATTGTTGTAAGGATCAAATGATATATTTGTAAAATGTTTTGAAAAATTAAAGTGTTACATAAATGGTGGTGGTGATAGTAGAAGAAGGTGGTAGTAGTAGTAGTAGTAGTAGTAGCAGTAGTAGAAGAAGATGATGATAAGGATGATGGTAATGGTGGTGGTGGCAGTAGTGGTAACAGAAGGTGGTGTGGTGGTGGTGGTGGTAGTAGTGGCAGGGGTGATGATGGCAGTGGTGAAAAGCCAGGGGTTGGAGCAAAGGAGATCATTTAAGTAAAGATCAATAAAAACAAAAACAGTGAGCTAGGCAAGTGCTCCAGAGGACTTAGGAAGAAGGGAAAGATCAAGAACTTGGCACAGAGACAAGACCTAGCAGTGATGGAGGATGTATAATATAATATCCAGACATCTGCGGGTGCTCTACCCCTACAATACAGAAAGGATCTGATAAACTCCTCTACTGCCTCAACAATAATCCCATTTTACAGAAAGTGGAGGAATCAACAAGAGAAAGTATTAGTATTCTAGACTTTATTCCAAACATCAAGGAAGAACTTAATATCTTCGTAGAAATGAAAGGAACGTTGGAGAGCAAACACTCCATCTCAAAATTTACCAAAGAGAATGAAAAGAAATCTGGGTATGGTCTGACACAGACCTCCAATTTGGGGAAAGCTAAGTCTAGGAAATGGAAAGACTCAATCTTCTGCCCTAAGATGCTAGAAAGGGAAGACAGCTCAAGAGGAACGGGAAGAAATTAAAAGTGAAATTCAGAAGGTGTGAACAGAAAGAATTCTACCGAGGAAAAAGTGAGGAAGCTGTCCAAAGAGAATGAAAAACAGGCTTATATTTACAAGTAGGAATAAATGAAAATAAGAATGAATGCAGAAGATTGGCAGTTTTGTAGTAATTGTCATGAACATTAAATCTTAAGAACAAGCTAAAGCTCACTATTAATGGTACTGACAAAAATTAGTCTTGTGAGGTTATACCTGAGACAGGACAGAACAGCAATGATATTAACAATGGTAAGCGGTGGAAAGGCAGAACTAGTCAAAGCTTATTGTCTTTTTTTCTGCTAAAAAGAATGACCTTTGTTAATAGGAAAGAAAACAAAAGTAGCTAATAGGGAGTTATAACCCAAGAGAAGTGAGGAACTAAAGAGTAAGAGAGTACCTTAATCTTACTACATGACCAAGAGTAGACAAAAGGAATTCCATAGCTCTAGAACAAGTGGGAATGATTCCTGAGGCCGCTTACCATGATTTCTGAATGATAGGCAAAAATAGTAGTGGGCTACCCAGCCTGGCCTTGATGCCAACAAGAATTCCACTACTCCTCTTCCCTCCTACCATGAAGTTATCACCAGCCTTACTTTTCCTCCATTCAGAATCAATTATACTAGTTAACTTGTTCAACGTACACTGTCCTTAACCCTAAAATTGCTCACACATACATGCATGCATATATATTTTTGCTATTCCTATCATGTCAATCTTTAATCCAGGGTTACTCCCACCATCCACCTAAAGCAGTGGTTCTCAACCTTCCTAATGCCAGGACCCTTTAATATTTACATGTGGGCGCATCCGCCTGGAGACAGAGGAGCTGTGTCTCAGTTCCTAAGACCATCGGAAATATGTGTTTTCTGATGGTCTTAGGCAACCCACAGGTTGAGAACCGCTTACCTAAAGCATTCTTACTCCCTAGCAGCAACGTCAGCAGTGGCTACTCACCATGAGCTGAGGCTGGCTAAGTCCAAACTAGTTAGAAAACTAGCTAAAACTAGCAAAGTCTAAACTAGTTAGAAAACTAGCTAAAACTAGCTACCTATAAACTAGTCAGAAAACAGAGCATTTGGTTTTGGGTTTGTCCACATATATTGGAGAATGGAAAATGATCCAAGAAAGGATAAGATCAATGCTAAGAAAGGATGGGATGATGATAACCTACATCAAATTAAAAACACAAATGTCCATTTCTCATTTTGTTTGTTTTCTCAAACAAGAAGAATGACCGTCTGTGAAATGGAAATGAAAGAACAAAAGGGTCTGCTAGGGAGGAAGCTGATACCCAAGATCATTAAGGAAACAGTCAAAGAATCCTTGGCTGTCCTTGTTGAGGTTAAGTCGTCCGGATGAACTAGACTCATGAGACTTGGCAGATATTACTGCTGAAACACTGTCAGTAAGGTCAGAAAGACGGTGAAATGAATAGAAAAGAAACTCAGGGACAGAGAAGAGCAAAGGTGAGGATTTTAACAAATGGTAAGAGAAAAGCAAAATATAGATCATTTGGTTGTACCTCAATTCCTTGAAATTCCTACAGAATTATAAAAATATGGTTAATGAGCATTTAGAAATGTCGTAGTGATGACTGACAAGGATTTCTTTTTTTGTTGGAAGAACTAAACAGATAGACCAGGAAAGTTGTAAGAATTGTTGTCCTAGGTCTTTACTGAGATATTTGATAAAGACTACCACGCTCTCCTTATGGGAAACATAGAATGATGTGGGTTCAACTGATTGTATGATTAGACGGCTTATGAAACTGACTGGAGAGCAAGACCTAAAGTTGGCTCAATAGAGAACTCCAGGAAAGCACCCCAAGGTTCTGTGATTGCTGCCACCCTATGTTGTTTAAACATTTTTAACAAGTTGGATAAAGGAAAGCTTCCATACTTAGAACATTTTCACCTGACATAAAAGACGTAAGGAGATCAATACAGACCAAATAGACCAATTTGGGGACCCCCCTAAAAAAGTTATAGAGTCATAGATTTAGAGCCAAAAGGGATCTTAAAAGGCCACTGAGCCCAAAACTTTATTTAACCAAAAAATAAAAAATTAAGGCACACAGAAGTTAAGTACAGGGTCACATATAAGTGCCTTATGCTGGGTATGAACTAAATCGTCCAGCACTCTATCCACTGTCTCACCTGACTGCCCCAACTGGCTCAATCACTAAGCTAGATCTAATAAAGGGGAATTTCGTAGGGATAAATGCGAAGTCTTACTCTTGGATTTAAAAAAAACTCGACTTCACAAGTACAAAAATGAAGAAGTTATATAGCTGGGTAAGAGTCTTTTGAAAACTATGAGTCAACAATGTGTGAAGGCAGCCAAAAGTTTGATGAACATATTAAGAGCGCTGGGACTTCCAGGAATAAGGAAGTAATCATTCTGCCATGCACTTCCCTAGCTAGACCATATCGAAGTACTCTGTTTAGTGCTGGGTGTTACATGTTAGAAGCTATATCGATCCACTGAAGGATGACCAGAAGAGGGGAAGCCAACCTAATGGTGCCACATAGAAGGATCAGGTCAAAGAATCAGGGATTTTAAGCCTGGAGAGTGGAAGCCTCAGGAGGACAGCACAATTGTATGGAAAGGGCTGCAGTGTGGGAAAGGGGTTTAGCTTGGTCTGCTTGGCTCTAGAAGACAGAATTAAGAACAATGTGGGGTAGTTATAAGAGGCAATAGCCACATTGATGAGATCACTCATGCACTGAAGAACGTGATCAGATGGACTGACTGTATCTTTAACTGTTTATTGGTCTATAACACGCATATTTAACATCTAAACATAAAAAAAAGATAGTGGACTTGACCAAATTTAACACTTCTGTTTCCAACCTAATGGTCTATTCAGCCATCAGATGGTTCCTGCCCTTCTAGGGAGCTTCTAGTACACCAAAATGGTGTTTGTTGATTTTGGCAAGATGAAAATTATGTTTTGGTTCAATTCTCCATTAGCTTTATTTAGCTTTAAACTTAGGAAAAGAATAATCCTGAAGTCAGGTGTTAGGCACATAGCACACTAAAGTATAAGCAAGAGCAAAGCAGTATTTTATACCCAGCGAATTATCATGTAGCACCTAAGACCAGTGAAGTAGGGATACAGACCTGAAGAATTAGTTTCTTCAGGTGAAAGAAGAGATTAAATTATTGAGACTATAATGTGACAATTTAAAAGAGCCCTATCCTGAAATTAAAAGATCCCTTTCAGTTTTAAATTTTTATTGTTCTTGGAAATCTTGAAAAGTCATCCAAAAGTAACTTTATTTGACTTCTTGCCACGTTCACAAACTAAAATCCTTGGGCTTGTAAATTGTAAGGCTTACTATATTATCTTCATCATGACTGACATCACTATATCTTATGTCCAAAGGATCTTATCAAGCACAGCCCAGAGAAGCACAGAATTTTAGAGCTGAGAGCTGAAATAGTTCCCACACCTGAAAAAAAGATGCCCTTGGCAGCATATCTAACAAACACTTTAGATAAGGGGCAGCTAGGCTGTATGGTGAATAGAACACCAGCCCTGGAGTCAGGAGGACCTGAGCTCAAATCCAGCCTCAAAAACTTGACACTTACTAGCTGTGTGACCTTAGGCAAGTCACTTAACCCCATTGCCTCCCCTCCCCTCCTTCCCCACCACTTCCCCCCAAAAAAGACTTCAGGTGAGATGAAACCTACTGCCTTCTGAGGCAGCTCACTCCACCTCTGATTAGTTCTGGTTAAGGACACATAGCTTTTATCAAGCCCAGATATTTGCCTCTTTGCAGCTTTCTCATCAATGCTCCTAAATCAGTCCTCAGAGACAAATGAGAGCAATGCAAATACCTCCCTTCCATTCAGAAACCCTTCAGATACTTGAAGGCAGCCAACCTCACCTACCTGTACCCATCTGTTCTCAAAGCCATTCATCACTAGTTCTTTCACAGTTGATTCTCAAACGCTATGAGCTCAAAGCCACTCATTCCTCTGTCTGCCCCGCTCTGGACCATACTTTTTTTTTTTTTTGCAGTTCAACTTTTTATTTTAATAAAATCAGAATATGCACAGCACATGCAGTGCTAGCATCTAAACTAATACAATAAGCAATTACTAAACCTACAGTGACTTGAAGTTCAATCTTTACATTCAGCAAGTTTAAATCCATTCTTGCATATGATTTTTGAATCCTTATTTACGAACTGAAAATATTGCTGGCTGATAAAA
>CM053597.1:138926011-139032686 GCA_028646575.1 Pseudocheirus occidentalis
ACCACTCAAGACCACGATCCAGTTCCAGGCCACTCAACGCAAGAGCCCTTGGCCCTGGTGGATTGCGTCAGCCCCCCTGCTATCTGCAGGCCGAGGGCTCTGAAGCAGCACAGTGGGGGCCGCTGCGGCTCTCAGCCATTCCTGCTGCTACAGCCGCCTCCCATTGCTTCCTTGCCCTGGGAGCAGTTTGGCCGGACGTGCTCTTCTCCTTCTCAGTTAGCAAAATCCACCAACCTTTCTCTTAGCCTTTTTTTCTTCTGGCCTGATAAGTGTGGTAACTGTGCCTCCAGTGCAGCAGATCTGCTCTTCTATAGCCTGGTTCCCCGCCTGATGCCCCAGGGCTTGACCCAGCTGGGGTTTCGGCCATGGGTCCCAGACTGCTGTGAAGAGCCCTGCCTGCTGTGCTGCCTGTAGCAACAGATGTGCTTTCTGTCTTTTGGAGAGTTTTGGAGCTTGAAAATCTATTTAGTGTCCCATTTTATGAGTTTTTTAGAGTGTTTGTGTGGGAGCTATGGTGCTTTGCTGCTTCTATGCCGCCATCTTGTCTCCGTCCCCCCTATTTTTCCTTTTAGGAAACACATTCAGTTAGACCTCACTTTCAGTTGAGGGTTAGACTGAATGGGAAGAGGGGACCATGGCTCGGATACTTGCTTTGGGGACTCACATTTGCTGAAATATCATTTCTAAGAAAAATAAACAGTTCTTCAATCAAGATCTGTTTCTTGACTCCTAATCTCTTCAGTACTGCTTCTTTGGTATCTGTGTATACCATGAGTTTTCTGGTTTATGGTACAGTCTCCAGGAATTCAGAGTACAAACCCACTATACCCCCTGTCCTATGTGATCCTTGTCCATGGCCTTCTATAAATCCTCCATAGAGGATAACCTCCCAACCAGCTGGAGAACTTAATTCTAACATCCTCTGATCATCAGAGCAGCGCACTTGCCTTTCCCATTTATTTCTTACTCGTGGTTTCTACATGACTAGCCTATCTCCTTTTCCCATTATATATTAATTTAATGTTGTTATTTATGCCACTTCTTACCTTTAAATCCTGCTCAGTTATATGTAGCACATATGCCTTCCCTCTGTTGATTTCCTTGCATTTTTCCTACATCTAGCTTGTTTATGTGTAGTTGTTTGCATTAGACTAAGGTTCTTGGGAATGGGGACTGTCTTTTTGCCTTTCTGCCTATCCCCAGTCTTTAGCAGAGTATTTAGCCCACAGTTGGTGCATAATAAATTGACTGGCAGATCTACTTACGTCTCTTTCATTTCTCTCTTTTGAACTTTGGGTGACCTCCAGTTTTGATCCTTTGGAGGTAAATAGTCTGTGATTTATGACCATGTAGCATCACTGTTTAGCAAGATTGTGTGTGTGTGCATGTGTGTGTTTGTGTGTATGTGCATGTGTGTGTGCGCGCATGCACATATGGAAAGAACCAATGCAATTTAAGCCATATTCTTCCAATTTAATGATGAGTTCAGCTCATTATCTATCTATATTGCTTGTTCCTGAAATCAAAGAATCTTCAAGTTGGCTGGGAACTCAGAGGCCATCTAGTTCAACTCATACCTGAATAAGAACTTTGTGTACAATGTCACTTGACAAGAGGCCGTCTGACTTTTGCTTGTAAATCATTGGGAAGGGAAAACTTGCCATCTCTGAGGAAATGTGTTAATCCATCCAGTAACTCCCAAAGATAGGGAGCTTTTCTTTACTACCAAGTGTAAATGCTGGTCTGTAATTTCTTATTCCTTCTAATTCTGTCTTCTTGGGATGAAGCTGATTCGGGGCTCTACCAGAGACCTTCAAATGTTTTAATTTATTTAAATAAACATCTTGGAATGATTCTGAGAGTTATGAATATGATAAAGGATTGGACGCCAGGGATGGGAGAAAGCCTGTGCTTTTTATAGGAGATAGAATATTGATTTTAGGTAGTGAGCAGGGCCAGTTCACAAATGTTGAGTTTGTAAAAAGGAGTAATATGAGATATATCTGGAAACATTAAATTGGACCCAAACCAAACCATTTTGCCTTGGAGCCACTGAAGATTTTTGTGTAAGAGAATGAAATGAATGAATGAAAAGTATTTATTAAGCACTCATTGTGTGTAAAGCACTGTGTTAAGTGCTAGAAATATGACTGGAGAACCCCTTCTCTCAAGGAACTCATAGTCTAATGAGGAGGAGAGCTCATATGGAAAGTTTTAGCTGCAAATCAGGTGGAAAGGTCCCATGATCCTTAGGGTACGGCAGCAAAACAGATGGTAATGCCTCTTTAATGTCATTTCTAACCAGTTTCTGATATTGAACCATTTGAGAGTGATGAGGATTTTGATGACAAAAACTTTCTCTTTTGAGTCTTTGTTAGCTGTGACTGGCACCTGCAGGAGCCCTCGCCAGGCCGTGCATCCACAGGGCTGCTCTCAAGATTCTTGGGTTTAGGATTCCGGATTGTCTTCCTCAGAGTCTAAAGGGAGACCATAGTCAAACTGCTGCTGCCGCTGGGGGTGGTGGTTTGACTTGCTTGGTACACGCTGCCTCTCTATCCCTCAGGGTGTCCAGCTCCTTTAGATAGGCTGGCTCGCCTTCCTTGTAGGTAGCAATTGGTTGGCAGTTGGTGGGGGTGGCTGGCCCCTTTTTAATAGGAGTTGTTTCCTTGGTTCTGGCTGTGAAGGCTGGGCAAGACTTAGGGTCAGATATGACATGTTTGGATCTCTGCACTAGAAATGTTAATTTGTGGAAAATGATTGGATAGTGGAGAGAGTGCCATCAGGGAGATGAGTTAGGAAGTCCAGATGAGAGGTGGTGAGAGTCTGAACTAGGATATTATGCTGTGTAAGTGATGAGAACGGGGAGAATATAAGACCTTTTATGGAGGTGATGTTTAGCAAGGCATGACAGACCATTGGATGCGGGAGTGAAGAGCCGAGGGTAGCCCCGATTAAGGGAAGAATGGTGGTATCTTCCAAAGATAGGGAAGTTTGGGGAAGCAGTGAATTTAAGGAAGATGACAAGACATTGACAGAACACTCAGATAAAGATGTCTAACAGGCTGTTAGTCTATCTCAGCGGCTGCCTATTTGACTGTATGCCCTCAATTGGCCAATATGTGCTCTTCATCCCCTTGTTCCTCAGACAAGATGCTCCATCTCCCAAGTCTGTGTCATTTTACTGGCTCTTCCTCCTTTCCTCCTCAACTCTGCCTCCTGGCGTCCTTCAAGTCCTAGCTAAATCCCACCTTCTACAAGAACTATTTCTTGATTCCCTTAATGCTAGCGCATTGAATCTAATTTATCCTGCATATAGGAATATGCCTATGTGTGTGGTGTGTGTATGTACATACATCAGTGTGTGTATACATACACACATGTGTATGTATGTGTATGTGTGTCTTGCTGGTATATGCGTGCCTATGTGTGTATCTTGTATGTACATATGCATATATACACACACATATGGGGGCGAGTGAGGCAGGCAGAGATTGCAAGGTAGAAAGAGTTAGCGTTCAGTTATTTGGGCTGTTTCCAACTTTTCATGACCCCGTGGACCAACTGATCTTGGGGTTTGCTTGGCAGAGATACTAGATTGGTTTCCTTCTCTGGCTCACTTTTTACAGATGAGGAAAATGGGGCAAATAGAATTACATGACTTGCCCAGGGTCACACAGCCAGTCAGTGTCTGAGATCAGATTTGAGATCTGGTCTTTTTGATATTCTTGACTCTAGGTCTAGTGCTCTGTCCAACTAGCTGTCCTCGTGTGTGTGTGTGTGTGTGTGTGTGTGTGTGTGTGTCTGTCTGTCTGTCTGTCTGTCTTTTGTTTGTAGATGTTTAGTTGTCCCCCCCCCCCATTAGACTGTGAGCTCCTTGAGAGCAGGAATGATTTTTCTTGGGGAGAGTAGGACTTTCTTTGTTCCTCCACCATGTACTGGGGTGCCTAGCATACATAACAGTGGACTTTGACTAAATTGCCTTATTGTTTGCCTAGTATTATGAATGTCTTAGAGTCAGAGACTTTTAGAGGTGTAGGTGATCTTAAGAGCCCATCCAGACCTGTTAATACTCTCTTATAAATACGCAGTGTAGGCAGTGGGAGAACCAAAGCAGGACTTTTTGCTTCTGTTACACTAGACTGAAACCTGAAATGAACATCACCTTTGGACACTCTTGGCATACTGGAGTGGCATATTCATGTTTTACAAAATCTGCCACCTTTTAGTTCTCCTTTTTATCCTTAGCAAATTCTAGACTTCCTCCTAACAGGGCTTTCTGGGAATGACAATGAACTGGTTCTTAGAGACTTTTGTTTTTGTTTTGAGGTATTCATAGGTGGATATATTTTTACTTCAGCCATCTACTCTGATGCTAGCTTTGTTCGGGTCACTTAATCAATGAACTTCTTTGGGCCTCGGCCAACTCTCTAATACTTTGTTATCTGCTGATTGAGATCTGCTTAGGGGAGGGAATTCTTATGCCTACCCACTAATGAAGTCACAGGTCCTTGATGAATAAGACTGATTTTAATCAGAAGTTGCTGGAAACAATGATATTGCTTAAAAACAAAAATCTAAGATACTCTTCTTTGGTCAAGATCACATCTATGACCGTATCACCCAGAATGCACGTGCTTAGTACTCAGATGGGAGACTATCTGAAAATGCTGGATGCTGTAGGCTTTTATTTGGGAGGTAGCACCATACGGGGAAAGACCACGGGATTTGGAATTGGATTTGCATTCAAGTCCTAGCTCTGCCATTTATTGCCATTGTGACTTTGGGTAGGTCACCCAACCTCCCAAGATTTCCTCATCTATAAAATGAATATGTTGGACTAGATGGTCTCTAAGGAAACTTCAGTTATAAATCTTAGAGACTGTGATGTCTAAATTTCAGTTTGACTGATGTGTTCCATGATTGATAATTAAAACAATTGACTGATTTTGGCAACATTTTGTATATTCTTATTAAGGGAGACCAAAGTGTATTTTATTTTATTTGTGATTGCTTACATTTTTTTCTTTTATTTTTTTGAGGGGGGAAAACAAGGCAGTTGGGGTTAAGTGACTTGCCCAAGGTCACATGTCTAGTAACTGTTAAGTGTCTGAGGCCCTATTTGAACTCAGGCCCTCCTGATTCCAGGGCCAGTGCCTTGCTTACATTTGTAAAAAGGCAGTTTTTAAATGGGTCTATCTTCTGAAATTATAAAACATTACAATGTAATTTCATTGATTTCACAGTGTAATAGATTTTAGTAATCATTAAATCTAATCCCCACCATGCCCATTTCATAAATCAGGAAACTGAGGCACATAAAGATTACATATCTAGTCACACAGCTAGTAAGTGTCTTAGGAAGGGTGTTTGAACTCAGTTTCTCTCGACTCCCAAATCCCGTGTTTCATCTCTTATATACATGCTGCTTCTTATGAATATAGATTATTTTCCACATGATAGAGTGGTATTCCACTGAGTCAGGTTCACAGATTGTAGAACCCCAAGAAAGCACAGGATGATTGATTTATCTTTTTTCGGCAGTTCAGCATCAACCATTACATTTGTCATTTTTTTTTCTACTGTAAGTTGTTGCTAAATCAAGGTCTGTGAGTTTATTCATGTGAATATGTCCTTATTTAAGCATACATGTTTGTAAAGTTATTGCTTCTGAGTGATTAACATTGTTCTTACTCAGTGGAGGTATTTTATGCTTCCCCCTCCCGGAGAACCATCCTTCATAACAGATAATTAAAAAAAAAAACCCAACCCAAGCCATCATTCAGCTAATCAATATCAAGTCCATTGTTATCATTGTGATCTATACCCGCAGTCTCTCCACTTCATTAGTGTATATAAGATCTTTCTTTGTAATCATCTCCTTGGACAGAATATGTCTAGCAAGTAGAATCTCTGCAAATTATAGACATTTTAGTGACTGTCTTAGCATGATTTGATATTACTTTCCAGATTTGCTGGCCCAGTTCACAAATGCTGTTATTTCTGATTCTCTGGGCTCTGTCTACTTCGATCTGGTGACCACTTAACCTTTTTTAATGTTTAAATTGGCATCCTGTACCTGCCAGCCCTGTCTTATTTAGCTGGACTCTAGGAGCAGACCATCTGTAGGGCTTTATGTTTTTGTATACAGTAGTCAGATGTATTCATGAGTGCTTCTATAATTTCATGACGTAGATGCCAAAGCCCCAAAGGGAAATAGCTGTTTCAAGATTAAAACTCTAGAGTTGCCAAGAGAAGAGATAGGAGAAGGAATGAGGTCAGTTCTTGGATTGAAATGGAACCTTTGACATTTCATTGGTGGGAAATATATGATAAACCTATGTTTCTCATTTTTCAGAGCAAACTCATGTGTAATCAGAATGTGTATACATACTCCCCCTTAATTTTTAATTCTTACTAAGAACCCCTGTAGTTTTTATCTGTTAAACGTTCACATGTTTGAAGATGCTCTGTGTGTGCGCGTGTGCGTGTGCGTGTAGGTGTTGTGTGGGTATTTCTGCATGCACACACATGCCCTGGGAATAGTAAAGTATATCTAGAGCAAAACTGGAAAGAATTTAAATCTGTTTTTAAAAGCACACAAATTTTGTTTTGAGACAACTGAGCTTGGGAAAACACTTGAAAATTTTCTTTTTATGAAGAGTAATGGCCTTGAAATTCTAGCTTTTCCCATGGAGCACAAATTGTTTCATAAACAGAAGTCTAATTATTTTTTGAAGCATTTTGGAAGGCAGGTCGTGGACAGTTTCTTGTAGCATTACAAAATTTGACTACATTTGAGGGTCATGATTTGCTTGTAGACATGCCTGTTAACTACCACTTGTCTAACTGTAAGCCTTACCAAATGCTTACAGGAGTAGCATGCTTAAGAAAGCTGCCCTTGATTGTTTAAATACTCGATATTTGTCATGAATTTAATCTTGTTTTAGTTTTACCAAGGAGAAAAATCTCGTTGTGTATTATAGACATGCCAGATCTTGGTTTGAACACTTAGAATCATTGTATTGATTCTCTTCATTGTCTTTCACCAAAGTTGTATATAATGATAATTTTATTTATGGTAACTGAAGGTAGAATCAGAATGGATTGTTTGTAAAGTTACAAATTAATATTAATCAGATTTGCATCTGTTGAGAGGAACATCCCATGATGTCACAAAATTTTTATTTTTTATTAATGATGCAACAGGCTCGAGATGAATTAAATTCAGTTCAGACTTTTATTAAGTACCTGCTCTGTGTAAGTCACTATGGTTGTCTGACTTAAAGATTTTAAAAAAATATTTATAATAAGGAATATTTAATGTTTTTGGATTTCCTGACCTAGTACAATCAGAAGGTAACATAATTACATGTGAAAAGTCAGTGTTTTGGAGAAGTTGTAGTTGAATTATAAATACATTCTGATTAGTTGTATGTTTTGGATTGACGGATATGTATTATATTGCTGTTGGTTTTCCCTGGACTGTTATGTGCATCTTGACCCTAGTTAACCAGATAACTTTGTGTTATCCTATACCTGTCAGTCTCTTCCCCTCCCTTCTCTTGTTGCTACCCAGGCCCTTTCTTAATCTTTCACATATGCCACTGATTGCTGGGTTCACTACTGAATCATCTCAACTGTGCACTCTTTGGGTTGTTTGCCAATCCGTTTTCACTTCCCAGATTGACTCTCTGCCCCACATCCTCTGGCATCTGTTCCATACCTTTTCTTCTCATCTTCACTTGTCTCTGTCTCTCCATCTCTTCCTGTTTCCCTTTTCTTTCTCTCTTCTTCTCTCTGTGTCTGTCTCTCCCTCCCCTCCTGTCTTCTTCCCTCTCTTCCCCTCTTCCTCAAAAAAAGCTGCTTATACTCTAAATTACCATTCACTGTCTTACCTCCCACCAAAATTTATCTCCTTGCAATCTGACTTCTGACCTCATTACTCAACTGAAACCACTCTCTCTCAAGGGTACCAATAGTGTCTTAATTGCTAAATCTGATGGCCTTTTCTCAATTCTTACTCTTTTTTGCTCCTTTTTATGGCAGCTTTTTGAGACCCTTCTTTAGCACCTGAGACTATTATCCAACTTACTCTCCTAGATCTGACATTCTTAACCAAGGATCTACAGACAGATTTCAGAGTGTCTGTGAATTTGGATGGGGGACGATAATATTTTTATTTTCATGAACTAAAATTTAGTATTTCTTTTAATTATACATTTAAAAAAAGCAGCATCATTCTGAGAGGAGATATCCATAGGCTTCACCAGACTGCAAGAGGGTGTAGCTTGATTGCTCATATATAAGAAAAGTGTATTCCCTTTTGCAATAGATAGGTGCTTAAAAAAAAAAAGGCAAACAAACCCGTGTAAATAAAAGTAGAATTTTTCTAATTCAAACGACATTTTAGATCCATTAGAAACAGAATTTAAAATAATCACATGATATGAACCCACCTTATAAACACCCCAGACTTTAAAAAATATAAACCCCATCTTTTTTTATCCATTTTGAAATGAAAATTTTAGTATGTTGAGAAAAGATGTAAAAATTCAAGTATTGTTCAGTAGTTTAATTAAATAAAGTTCATGCAAATTAATTGTCACATTTAAAGTCATTGAAGTATTTCTGACTATTTTTTACACTACACATAGACATGCCAGTAAGATTTTATTGACTTTGTTGGTCATTTCTCAGTACTAGTTCTCCATTAAAACCTTTGTTTGTCACAGAGAGGTATAATTCTCACCCTCCAACCACCAAATCTGTTGACATATGCTTCATTCTGCACCTGTAGTCATAACTCACCTCTTACAAGAGCAGAGGGAAACAAACTTCATTATAAATGCTCTTGTATCAAGAATGATAATCGCATTGTACAGGATTCTGTTTTGTCTTTCTTTAATGTTATTATGGTCATTGTGTATACTGTTATATCTGTTTTAGTTCAAAGAAGGCCCAAGTTTCTCTGAATTATTCATGTTTGTTTTATCTTGTGAAATAGCCATCTGTTATATTAAAATAATTCATTATATTAATTTATGTCAATTTGTTCATCCATTTCCAAAGGATCAGGCACCTAGTTTATTTCATTTCATGAGCAGAAAATTCTGTTATGACTATTTCGATTTATATAAGACCCTTCAGGATATCTTTGACCTCCTTGGGACATGTACCTTTGTAAAAATAGATGGACATTTTACTTGCAGTTCTGGCATAGTTCAAAATTCATTGTGATATTTATGCAAAGAAATACCAGAAGGCGTTGTGGAGTAAAAACACTGCAGTTAGAATACCTGGGGCTTTCATCTCAGTTATAGCCCTTTCTAGACATGTGACCTGGCACAAATTATATGACCTCTTTGGGCCCCCGTTTTCTTATCTCTCAAATGGGGATAATGTATTTGTTGTATATCTTACAGGCGTGTTGTGAAGATAAAATGAGATCTTGTGAACACACTTTATTAACTGTAAAACCATAATAATTTAAGAAATAATCATTAAGAAATTTTAAGTTGTTAGATATTAGTGTCCGAGATTCAATGTGTGGTTATGGTCAGAGTGCCGCCTCTGACTCTTAATAGCTACGTGATCATGTTCTCAGCCTCAGAATAGGGATAGTACCCATAGAACCTACCTCCTAGGGTCATTGTAAGAATCAGAGATACAGTAAGTAAGCATTTTCTATACTTCTCATATAATATATAATAATAACTGACATAAATCAGCATGATTGAAAAAAATGTTTTCTCTTAGAATATTTCCCCAGAATGGGTAAAATGGTGATCTCTCCCACTCCTTACTGAGAAACTATTTAAACTTCCTAAAACTCATTCTAATCTGTGAAGTAATGTTCCTAAAGATGTGGCCTGGGGAAAATTCTGTTTTGGTCCTCATTAATTCTACTTCACCCATTCCTTTTTGGTTGGTCTTTTCTGCTGTTTTTATGTATTCATTGAATGAAATGTACTTTGGAGAAGGAGGGAGTGAGGCAAATCAAGAAATAGTAACCTTCATTATAATATAATGACAATAAATAAAAAATAATTAATAGTAATGTTCACTTGAAAATTGCCTGAAAACAGACTGAATCATTTATTTGGACACATGCGATTCTCATGCTAATGTGCAGATTTTTTGCACGTGTGCTCATTATTCTCCTATTTCCTGTACCTAAATGTGGCATTTTGAAAAACCACAATGAAGACAATTTTACTCTGACACAGAAATTATTTTATGAGAGTAAACAAGAGATAACCCTAAGGGGATAAAATCTTTGGCGAGCAGGTACCTAATTCCATTGAACTTGGAACCGTGGACTTTAGGTGACTTGTAAATTCAAAATTGATGGCTTTTGTATAGGAAATAGGTACTTGGGAAAATTATGCTGGTAGAAAGGAAATAGCAGTACCAAATGCCATAAAAGGAAATTATATCAAATTCAAGAGTGCTTAGAGCAAATGATTTGAAATGAATATTTTGAGTTTTATTTCCAACATAAACATGGATCCAGCTAGACTTAAAACTTATAGAATTTGGAACAGATTTTTCTGACTTCATAGTCTACATCTGCATCCATGATAGTAGGGGATTGGCTCCTGGAAAAGACTGGAAGGAAATGAGTAACAACAGCAATTGTGTTTCCTCCTCAATGAATCTCTCTAAACAATGCCAAGATTTAAAAATTTCCTTTAATAGTCTTAAAGGCCACTTAACTTCTTGGCCCCTTAAAGAAATTATGCCAGATGGCAGGAGGTATACCTTGATTCTATTAGAAGCAGGTGTTATTATTAATTCAACCAAGTTAGTGTAATTACTTTTTCTCAGTTGACCTCTGATTGCTCTAATGAGTTTGAGTAGGACTTCGATGTCTTCACAGGGAACAGTAGGTCCCTTTGGTGGTAGGGGGGGAGAGGGAGGAGGAGGAAGGATAATTCAGTTGGAATTACTGGACTGGAGACTCCTCAGCCCGTGTGTACTGCCTGCCCTTGTCTTAAAAAGACTGGCTTGAAAATGCCCAAAAGACCACAGTGAAGTAAAACTCTAGGGGCCACTCTCAGGTCCCTGACCCTAGATGTGCCCGCCAGATATGTATTTGGGAACATATTATGACAGAAAAAAAGAAATTGCAACGTGCCTGAGCAATGTGAACAGATGTTTACGGTTTTGGAAATCAGGCAGAAAAAAATACATCTATGAGCATAAAAATATACTGCTAAGTAAATATGATGTTGTAGGTTATGCTAGCCGAACTCTGCATGAGCTCTGGTGGATGATAATGTTATCATTGCAATTTGACAGAACTTCGGTAAGTTCTAGTGAGCCCCCAAATGTGTAAAACAGGTTTTTCGCGAGTTTTTGAATATTGTTGATGTGCTCTATTTAAGCCTTCTTTTGTAATTTTACTTGTATCGCCTAATTTCGGAGGAGCAAAGGTTGGAGCATCTGGGCCAGGAGGTGATGGAGAGAAATGTGGCGGGAGTGTCCGAGTGGGACAGCACAGGGGTCGAGGGCCTCTGGGGAGGGCAGAGTGAGTGAGTGAAAGAAGAGGAGTGGAGGCGATGATGTGGCAAATGTGTACTGTATAATTTTGTATAATATGGAGGGAGTGGAGGAGGGAGAAAGAGAGACTCAGAGAGAAAACCGAGGTGAAGGTTAGTAGAGAGAAAGTATGTATAGAGTCAGGGTTTAAACCAGGATTCTCCCAGCTGATGTGCCTGGTATTTTTTCTAATTTACGCCATAATTTCACTCTCATTATGTTGTCTCCTCAACTAGATCCTAAGTTCCTTGAAGACAGAAAGTGTTTTTATCTCTTTCTTTTGTGACCTTTATACTCCCTAATGTAGCATACTTCACACCCCAGGAACTTATCACTTGATTTAATTGACCAAATTGTTGCATTGAGGGCTCCAATAGACCCTAGGAGATATACTAGGATCCCTGGTACAATCAAACCTAAAGCCTATAAATATAGATGCAGTAATCTTTGTCTTAGTAGGGACCGCTTTGTTCAGCTCTGATTTTTACACCCACATTAAAGAAATATGGCGCCCCCATTCCCCCCAAAAAAGAATACATCACACACAGATGTGCACATGAACCCATTCTTCCTGACATTTTCTGCTAGAATAGTTGTTCAAAAAATAAAACACAAGAAGTTTACGTTGAATTGGGATCACCTATGGTAAGAAGAGGTATATTGGATTGTTAGAATTTGTGAATAATAGAACTATGAGGAAAGCAGTAAACACAGATGCACAGTTTGAATTGAAGTAAATGTGTTCCAGATTTGATGGATTTTATGATTATAGTTGTGTTTATGTGTTAGAAATTAGAAAAACATCTGATTATAATTTTTTTCTTTTGAAACAGTGCTTTACTACATAACATGAAAAGCAGCAAAAACACATACATCTGATTTAAATGTAGGAAAATATCCAACTGATGGAAATGAACTCTTTGTGTATGTGTGCGTACATTTTGATGTCTCTGGTATTTGCAATGGTCACTAGATTGGTTTTGTGGTCACTAGATTGGTTCTATTCTTATAGAAATCAGAGATTAATTGGCTGTCTATACAATGGTTTTTTAAAATTGTAGATCTTTTTGATCGAAGATTAATTGTTGCTAGAGTAAACTAGGGACTACACTTGGTGGAAAGAGACCCAAGTTGGAGATACATCCATGATTACTTAGGAAAAAAAAATCAAGTTGAATTTCACATGAAGAAACATTCAAATCGGTTTCATTTTTATTTTCTAATACAGTTTCCTTAATTGGCGAACGATTCTGAACAGAATCATCATAGCCAAATTAGTGCTGACTTATAACCCTAGGGACAGAAAGACTGGATTTAGAAGAAATGATACTCTGGAAAAAATTTTAAAAAAATAGTTCTTATCAGATTTACCTATTGTATAATTTTGGTGCTTAGAAACTTCAGGTTTGTCACAAAGAGTATTTTGGAAAGCTGGTACTGTTTTAACCTATATTATTGATAAATTGTGTAAGTACTAGTATAAAAATAATTGTAAAGTAAAAAAAAAGTTAAAAAGTAAAGAGAAAGGTTAACCCCCCCCCCCAACTGAATTTCCAGAAAAAGAAATTACTATTCAGATTATAAAAACATAATTCCCTTCACAGGGGGACTCTTACAGGCTCTGTTTAAATAATGCTTCTCTCATGTATTTCAACTGTTTATTTAAACTATTAAAATTAAGATTTAAACAAAACTTTTTAGAACTGTTTCTCATATAGGTACACTTATATTTTTGGTTTGGCTTTGATGATGTTTGTCAGAAAATGAATGATCCCGTTTTGCTTTAGAGATCAGGGTTGTATAGACTTCTAAAATTCTATCCAGTGAATGAAACATAAACTTTCCATAATCATAGAATTAGGATGGCAGTTCTGAAATGTGTTTTTTACCCCTAGGTGAAACAACAGAAGTGAGAATTGAGAAATTAGTATTCAACCATATGCCACATATATGTTATAGAATAACATTATTGCTGTCTAAACTATTTAAAAAAATAAGAGTGCAGACCCTTTTGAGGTGCATTTAGCAGACTAGGTAGGGCTTTCCTTGAAAGTACAAATTAGAAACAGGAGATTTTTCTTTTAGAATTTTTAATTGGAAAGCACTTAGTGTGGGGGCACAATTTCTCACTGATAGTGTTACGTGTTTTAACCAATCCTCATTTATATTCTGTTGGTATATTTCTAGGGGTATTTTTTATTTTACTTCTGTCTCATTTAATAAAAATAGGTAGCAATTTAAGGTTTGCAGAGCACTTTGCATGTATTTCCTTGTTTGATCTGTACAGTGAGACTATGGGAGGCATTTCTTTAATACCTTGAGGGACCTGTGATGTCATTGATAGGTATATTCTCTCTTGGTGGAGCTGATTGTAACCCTTCTGTGCCTTCCTTCCTTCCTTTGAGATGTTCATGTTTTCCTATCATTTCTCCGCAAGAGTTAACTTAAGCTGCCCGCAGGTCTTGTAGGATTTTTGACATTGTATGGATACTGGGAAAATGCATAAAATATCACTGGTTGTCCCTTGCCCTCCGTACATGAGGAGATGCTCTTCTTTTCATCCTCATCATTTGCATCTGTTCCCCACATTTTTGCTGGTAATGTCACTGCCTGCTTACATCCACTGTTGTCCTACATAAACCATTGTAACAGCAATCAGTTTAGCAGACTTAGGGCTAAGTACAGAAAGTGTGACCCCTGTCCACTGTTGAGAAGGTGTGAACTCCCCTGTTGGTGGAAAAAGGATATTGGGTGAGACAGGAGGCCGGTGCTGTATATAAAGAAGAATTCTAGAGATGGAGAGACAGAATTGGAATTTTCCTGTTGGAGGAAGCAGGATTGTCTCAGCATCTGGGAGCTGAGCTGCTGGACTGGGGGCTGGGGGACAGAGAGAGAGACAGAGACAGAGACAGAGAGAACTGAACTTTGTTGAGTTCCAGGCAGGAAAAATGGTGAAGGGTTTGAGATGTGCTGGACCCTGTGAACTTCATTGTGTGCCAGGGACTGCCCTGAGGACTGGACAAGGACCTGGGAGCTGTCTGCCTCTGAGGACTGGATGAGAACCTGGCAGCTGTCGGCTTCTGAATCCAGGTGACTATTTGGTAGATTCAGTAGGGAGCCAGAACCATGGAAGGGGATCTAGGGAATCAGAGAGACCACCCAGAGTCAAGGTGAAGAAAAAGGCCTCCCCTTGGAAGAAAATGAAGATTGCTGGACACCAAGGGGTGGAGAATTTGTGTGGTTGTTTAATTGATTGTTTGAGTTGATGTATGGTTTCCCCATGAGTGGAAGATTGATATGTGGTCGCCCCATGAGTGGAAGTTTGATTATTGTATTGTGAATTGATTGAATGGTTGCCTTGATTTGTAATAGAATAAACAGAGTGTTCACTATTACTGTGTAATCTGAACCTGAAAAGCTGTTCACAGTAGCATTCTTTTGGGAATCTGCTGGTGCATGCATTATAACTGTAGAAGTGGGAAGGTAGCTCCCCACCTTCATGCTTTGGTTACCATGATGTTGCATGGCTTGGAACCATACAATATCTCTGAAAGAATATTTACGTTAAAAAGATGGGCCCTTGTATAGAGCAGACACCTGAGGTTGTTGAAACCACAGCATCTTTTCCCAAGATCAGTCCAGCCTTTTCTCCTCCCATTCTACCCTGGACCTAATTCATTGCTCAGTTTCTGTTCTGGATAAGTATACTCACAATGACTGATTCTATGAGTTGTCCACCCAACTGCATAGCATAGTTTATGTGGTGAGGTAGCTAATGCAAAGTGGTATCATCATACGGATGAGGAAACAGGCTCAAAGCTTAGGGGTCTTATCCAAGTTCATATACTACTGAATGTCAGTCAGGGTTTAAACCAAGATTCTCCCAACTGATGATGAGTCTAGTATTCCCCACCCCCCCAATTTGCGTCATAATTTCTTTCTCATTATGTTGTCTCCTTAATTAGATCACAAGTTCCTTGAAAACAGAAAGTGTTATTATCTGTTTCTTTTGTGACCTTTATACTCCGTAGTATAGTGTACTTCTCACATTTTACCACTTGATTATTGACCGAATCATTGGATTGAGGGCTGGGGTAGACCCTAGGAGACAACCTGGTCTGCTACCCTGTTCCTCAGTGAACCAATAAGGTGTGTATGTGTGTGTGTGTGTGTGTGTGTATGTGTGTATGTGTGTGTAAGACCAGGTAATTGAGTTGTTTGATAGTGTGTGGAAAACCGATTTTGAAAACTGTTCTATTTAAATGTATTTTACAATGTAATTAGATTCTTCAGGAGAGAAATAGTTTATTCCAAAAGCAAGGAACAACTGGTTGTTTAAAATCTCTTTTTAAAAGAAAGGAAAATTGCTGGAAAAGAAAGCCCCTTAGAAAGAAGTAAGGAACAAGGAGTTAGGTTGAGAGATGAAATAATTGGAATTTTTTCCATTTTTCAACCAGATAGTATCACTTAGACCTTTAAATAACTTTTCAGGAATATAGTACTCATTAACCTAATGAAGAAACCTAGCTATCTAGCAAGGCTTCTTTTTAACATCCTTTCTATGTGTGGGCATTTATTATTTTTGGGGGGCATTCTTAATAGTGATCACCCTAGCTCATCATGGAGCTTACTCACTTATCTATTTTTTTCAAGTTACCATTTCTGTTGCATCGTTTGTTATTTGTTGTGTCCAGCTCTTGGTGACCCGATGGATCACAGCATTTCAGGTCCTTCTATCCTTTACTATCTCTTCAAGGTCTGTTCAAGTTAAGACATCTGAGTTTGTTGTTTTCATGGCACCATCTATCCGTCTTGCCCTCTGTTGTCCACTTTTACTTTTGCTTTTCAGTCTTTCCCAGAATTGGGGTCTTTTCCAGCAAGTCCCATCATCTCCTTATGTGGTCCAAAGTATTTAAGCTTCAGCATCAGTATTTGACCTTTTAGTAAATAGCCTGAATTAATTTCTTTAAGTATTGACTGATTTGATCTCCTTGCTGGCCAAAAGACTCTCAAAAGTCTTATGTTGCATTAGCCCAGAGGTAAATTATAGGAAATTTGACTTTCCAGAGAGTAGACACCTGGATGCAAAAAAGTAAGTCTTGAGTACTTGAAAGAAAATGAAGAGAAATTCTGACTTTGTTATTTTGTCATCATCCCAAGAATTTCCTGGCTTCATGTCACTGAGTAGGAATTATCTCAGAATGGCGCTTGATCTGTATTTCAGCAGAGGGCACCTATCCACGTCCCTGAACTCACAAAATGAGTGAAGAACTGATATATTTAGGATATGATGCTGGCTTCTGTCTGCTACATGAGATGGAGATATGGAGAGTAGAATGTCACCTTTGGTGCATTTGACCCCGAGCACAAGAGTGGGATTGTTTGAGGAGAAGGTTTGAACGTGTCCTGCTGATTGGGGACTATGTACAGGTGGACCAGTTTGTCCTGAGGAGACTTCTCTGCAAGCTGACAACTTGTTGGACTGTTTATACCGTGTTAGCCTGGGTTCAGAGTCTAGAATTGTCCTATTTTCCCAGATTCTGAAAGCTTGATCAAAATAGTTCTCTCTGCTCTGTACTTGTTTTCTTTCTAAAGCCATTTACAGCCCTGATTAAGATATAGAATAATATTTTCCTGTCATCCTGAAGTATACTCACAAAAAATGATGGTGGTTTGAAATTTGGGTTTTACTCATGTACCTATTTCTTTTGTGAGATAGGACTTCTTCACTGAAGCACTGCTGTGTAAAAGTGATCATTCTGAATTGTTACTGGATTTACAAATTCCTAAAGTCTTGAAATAACACTTAATGAACTGCCTGGTTCTAGTCAAGGTAAGAATGCCTTGAATAGATGCTGAGTTCATAGGGCTACCTGCTGTAGATTAAAATCTGTCCCCTTATATTTAAAAACATGGCTATTTGATGATCAAGAGAATGGCTTGATTTCCTTATTTCTAGAGAGCTTAATAAATGTTCAGAAGTTGATTAAAAGGAATTGCTTTATAACACAGTGAAGCATATCTGATCTCAGCTTGAAACTAAGAGTCAAAATGTATAGATAGAGGAATTTTGCATTTATTAAGGATTAAGTACTTACTAAGTTTAAGGTTAATAAAGGATTAGATCTTTTTTATTTATTTTAAATGTATTTATTATGCAAAGTTTTCTCATTTGATCCTCACGACAATCCTTGGAGGTTGTTGTTATTATCTTCATTTTACGGAAGAGAAAAGGAGGCAGAGGTTAAGTGACTTGCCCAGGGTCACACAGCTACCTAGTCAGTATCTGAGACAGGGCTTCAAATTCAGTTCTCTCTCCATTGTGCCACATGTAGTAGAAAGTTTTAGAATTTGTTCATGAGTCTTGAAGAGCACCAAGATAGGTCATTTCCTCCTCATCATTTTTTGTTGTTTGTTCTTCATTCTCAAAGAGAATAAGGACATCAGGGAAGTGATGTCATGACTTAAAAGTGAACTGGATTTAAGTGAGGGAGGGCTGTGTAAAGTCACCAACCCCACTTTTCTCCTCTGGGCCATCTGGGTATGGTGGCATGATATAGATCAGGACTGGAGATTTATTCTCCGTGGACAAGCATTTTATCTTTTTTTTTTTTTTTCTTTCCTAGCAGCTACAGTTGTTGAACTATGCCTTTCTTAGGTGCTCTCCTAAAGGGAATGCCTTTTGTTTTTCACATGGCTTGTGGCAGTGAACAACAACATTTTTGAAAAGTCTTTGTGAACATCTATGCATTAATAAACAAATTTTGCGTATAGTTTCACAAGACTATGAGAAACATTCCTTCGTGCAGAATTCGGTTAAACAGTTTTACAAACGTGTGTGTGTGTGTGCGCGTGCATGTGTTTCGTAATTTGTTGTATGTGAAGTACAACCCAATCTGGAGCCATTCCCTTTGGGTCCTAAGATATTCCCAAATGTTGGGGAATATCTTAGATTTGATTGTCTTTGATTTTGTCCCTGTCTTTGTCTCTTGGTCAGCAATCAAACTTTGTTTGTCCTTCCTTTTGTCTCTTCTTCATTCATAGTGTCACCCTCTCCTAGAGGGTTCAGGTGCTGCCTGACCATTTTAACCCCTTCCCTGCTGGCTTTTCTAACACTGCACGTTTTACCCCTGCCCTCTCCCCACCCCTCCAGCCCATCCTTTGCCTTGTCAATCTAACCTACGCCTTCTGCCTCTTCAGTGGCTCGCTGTTGGCTGTGACACCAAACTTCCCAGGCTTTTGAAACTTTCAGTTATCTGTCCCTACACTTTCTTTGTACTAGAGAACATACTTTTTAGTTCTTAGTCCTCTGATTTATGTTTTCTGTAGTCAAGTTCATCCTCACCAAGCTTTTCCATCTCTGACTTTCTATAGTATGTGTTGTCTAGTTCAGCAGTATCTAATGTACTGGTTTGTATTGAGATTGAATTAAAATAAATCTCAAATCTTCCTTCAGATGTTAAAGTTCCCAAAAGCAAGGTCTGTATCTTTCTACTTCTTTTTAATACCTATGTGTAATGTTTGTGCCCAGAATGGATAAGTCCGTAAGTATTTGTGGGGAATTCATTGGCCCCATTAGGGTCATTGAAATAGTGGTTGCACTGGTTGCCTTCTTTGTGTTTATATGTTTTTTTTTCCCCTCATCTTTTCACAGCCATCAAAGAGAAGTACACGGACTGGACGGATTTTCTTATACATGATTTGACTGGCTCTCGAACAGCACCTGCCAATTTGCTGGAAGGTGTATGTATTATGAATTATGTTATTTTATAGTTTTTTTTTTATTGGGATGGTCATGTTTTACTTTTACAGATACTCATCAGATGTGTTATATTTGGCATAAACAGCTTAGATCTTGTGCCTTTGTGCACTCCATTTGGAATACACAGAGATCTGCATGAGTGTTGGCCATTTATCTTCATGGCAATGCAGAATCTTCATCTAGAGTAGTGGTTCTCAACCCTTGCAACCCTTTAATACTTGTATGTGGGCGTATCTGCATGTGTGTGGACCCGCCTGAAGACAGATAGAGGAGCGGTGTCACGGTTACTAAGACCATCAGAAATATGTGTTTTCAGATGGTCTTAGGAGACCCCTCTGCAAGGGTCATTTGACCCCCAAAGGGATTGCGACCCACAGGTTGAGAACCACTGATCTAGGGTAACATGCATATCAGTCACTACATTACTGTAGTAAAGATGTGGCTTACTGTCATATCATTCTGTAGGACCTCATGTTACAACTGAAGTTAGACACATACATTCTAGTGCAGACTCTTGGATTAGTTTAATAAATGGTTCCACACTAAATATTTTATTTCAGAAGGATTACCCTGCGGTAAGATAGCACAAGTGAAAATTAATAACCTAGTAAGCTTTCCGTATGCAAACCAGAATGGAAATAGCTTACTCTGTTTTTTTTTTTAAAGGATTAAGGTTAATATTAGACTTTTGGTATTAAACTATAGGTTGTGCTGAAGAAAATAATATTATAGCTGACAATCATGAGAGTGAATTTGAAAACATTATTTTGCTTTGACAGACTGTTGTGACAAGACATATTTATATATTTACTATGTAAAATGAAAATAACAAAATTATTTTACTGAGGTATAAACCATCATTGGATTGAAAAATGAACTGCCAAATGTATTTCATCTGGTTTTGCAGAATCTATCATTTAGTAATCCTCTAAAAAAAAGGCAAAGCATTTTGGTTTGGTGCCTTTGGTACAAGAATACTAAAAATTGAAGATGAAATCCCTTTAGGTTTAAAAAAGGTGATATAGTGTGTAGAGTTTTGTCCTTAAGATCTTTCTCCCTTTTACAAACACAGCACACACACACAAACACACACACAAACGTGTGTGTATTAATAAAATGCATGTATGCATCTGTCCTCTACTAGCAAATGGCCATCAGTAAGTGACTTAATCATTTTGACATTTCTTAAAAAAAACACCCTGGAAAACTCCAATTTTCTATTTAATTGATGACTACTGTCTTATTTGGTATGATTAGAAAATCAAAATGTGTTAAAGATAGATAGCTTACATCACTCTTTTCCCAGCAAGGGTAATTATTTAAATACCTTTTAATGTGGTAACAATTCTTAATGAGGATTTCAACGGTTGTAGGTTAAAAAATAAACCAACTATCGGGTCAGTTTCAGAAAAGAAATAGCTACAGTCATGGTCTACAAATTAGTTAATTACTTATGGACATTAACCATGACAGAGACACATCTATGATATGAGAGAGGACTAGGCATCTAAAATGGTGCTGATCCTTAAAGGAATATTTTTTGAAGAATGGGACCATGTCATTTTAACAGCCTCTGTTATAACCATCTGTTGAGAGAGGAGTAGCCTTTTCTCTGTTAATGAATACATGTTTTATGCTCCAGTCTTCTTCTACCTCTTAAAATTGAAATTATCCTAAAGGCATCTTTACCCAGATGGGGAAGGGAGGTGGGGTGGTGATGGTGGTGGTTTGTTTGGTAAGAAATAAGTGCAAACTGTTATTTTCTGTTTACATGTGATTTTGTTGTTAGAATATAGAATTTGGCAAAATTGTGTGTGTGTATGTGTGTGTGTGTGTGTGTGCATGTGCGTGTGTGTGTGTGTGTGCATGTGCGTGTGTGTGTGCGTGTGTGTGTGTAAAAGAAGGGATGTGTGGGGGTTGGCTATGGAGAGAATGGGGTGGGGGGAAGGGGAACACCAGACTGTTTGATGATAGCTTGGATGGTAGTGTGAAAAAATCTAATCTTCTGCTGTCATCTGTTTCCATGAGAAATCTCAAAATGAAGTTTAAAATAAGGAGTTTTGCTTCTGTTTAAACAGCCTCTGCGAGGGAAAAGCCCTGTAGACCTCATTACAGTTGATTCCTTAATAGAACTTCAGGATTCTCAGAACCCCTTTCAGTACTGGATAGTTAGTGTGATTGAAAATGTTGGAGGAAGATTACGCCTTCGCTATGTGGGATTGGAGGAGACTGAATCCTATGACCAGTGGTTGTTTTACTTGGATTACAGACTTCGACCAGTCGGTTGGTGTCAAGAGAATCAATACAGAATGGACCCACCTTCAGGTAAAGGTTAATGCATGTCAGAACATTTTAATGTGAACAGTGGCTTCCAAAAGATTTTTCCCTCCTTGGAGTAAAGTGAGTCAGTGTCCAGGTTCATGTTTTGGAACCTGGGAAATAAATTAATAAAAAGTTTGAGATCTGACAATGCCTTTGCTATCTATAACCATAAAACTTTATTTCACATTCTTCTTAAATCTGACTGATTAAGCAAGGAGCCATTTTGAAAACTGGGTTTATAGTATCTACTGAATGATGTGTGTGTAGGACAAACTTCTTAGCTTCTTTGTATTCTGAACACAGATTGCTAAAGGTTAAATATGCATTTTTTTAATAGCTTCCAAATACTATAATCTTGGAACGCAGTAAATACTATGTGATAAAGAAGATAAAGAAGGGGCAAAAATCCCCTCCTAAACCATTTACTAAACATATACTGTGTGTACAACTATTTTTTGCCACCCAAATATTGGAATTTATAGTCTAATAGGAGATAAGAGATAGCTACTGGGTGCAGTCAAAAGATTCGTGGCCAAATCCTGCCTGAATACTTATTACTCGTGTGACTTGGCATATCACTGCAAAATGAGGGGTTTCAACTGGATGATGGTCTCTGAGAACCCTTCCAAGCTCAAGATTTAGGATTCTCTCAGAAGTTGCAACATCGTAGGAAATGAGAGTGGTGCTCTGTTTTGATGAATACATTTGAGCTTTCAGAGTTCTCTCCAATGTTCCAGGAGTTGTTCTCTTGACATTATTTTTTAAAAAATCAGTCATTACGCAACCTCTATTCAAACTGGTGCATAACGTGTGTATGAGAAAAGCATTTATTATTGACTGACAATATTATTCTTGGCTGTGAGACATTTTGCGGTGTCCCGTTAAATGCCTCATAGCTTATGGACCTTATCAGCATTTGGATGTGAAACTTTCAGTAAGAAATAAATGGAGTTATTGAATTAGAGATACAAGGGAAAATGTTCTTTCCTTTGGAAAAGCCATCTTTGGAAAGAAACTGAACTTATTGGGTTATTAAAGATGCCAGAGCATTTTCCTTAGGTATTAGTCCCTTTCTTTTTTCTTTTTCTTTTTCAGAGGGACAGTTGGGGTTAAGTGACTTGCCCAAGGTCACATGGGTAGTGTTAAGTGTCTGAGGCTGGATTTGAACTCAGTTCCTCCTGATACTAGGGCCACTGCTCTATTCACTGCACCACCTAGCTGCCCTTTAGGTATTAGTTTCTTAAGAGAGGCAGCCCTAGCAGTAGAGTTGGCTTCAGAGTCAGAAAGACCTGATTCCAATTCCTAGTTGACATATATTGTTTATGTGACCATGGGTAAAATCACTTAACTTTTCAGTTCTGTAGGGAGCTCTCTTAGGACTCTTAAGTACCAGAACCGTTTTTGATCTGCATTAGTGGAGATTTTTTTTTTAACCTGGAGATCCCATTAAATCACAGGGTCAGGCTTCTTCTTCAAGAGCTCCCTCCATTCTCCCTCCCCAAATTAAAACTATGAAAAGAATTAGCTATTTAATCCAGTTCTGGTCATATAATACAAATTCAAAATTTTTTTCCTGTAGCTTTTCCCAAAGGTTTTAATTGCAAAATATTTTCTTCATAGTTCTCTTCCCCTAAGCATTTGTATTCCTTTTAAAATTTGTGAGAGATTATAGAAACGTTAGATGGTATTTCATTATTATTGTCGTTGGCAACATTTTGAAAGGCAGCCAGGAAATCTATTTATAATCTGGGTAATTTTGGAGTATAATAACAATCCATTTCCATAGGCAAAGAGACAAAGGGCACGTCAGTATTATGAGGAAGTATCTAAGATTGGGCCCCATGGAAAAGCCATAGCTTAGCAGAGAAAATTGTACTTTGTGGCTGTGTAAATATCATTCAGGCTATAATTACCTTATAAAATTTTGGAGGAAATTCTTTTGCCATTCATTTCAAAAACTGATTACCAAACAAAGAATTATGAGTAACTTGTGAAAATGTTTTGGGATTTTCCTAAAACTCTGAAATTATAAAATCACCTTCTGGTAGAAGGGATAGAAAGTGTTGGCTATGAAATCTGTTCCCTTTAGCAATGAATGCCTTTTTTAATCTTAAAAAAAATCTCATTCATTTTCTAAGACAAATAAATGTGGTCTTTTCCCCCTCTCCCCCCTGTGGAAAGCTCATGGCAGTGCTTAAAGAAATGAGAAGAGCTGGTCATCATCTGAAAGTTTTCTTTTAACATTTTAATAGGAAGAGAGGGTGGGATGGGAGGAAGAAAAGAGAGGAAATAGAAACACAGGCTCAGCGCCTTTCAGTTCTTCTCCAAATACAGTAATTACAAAATTAAAACTTGACCGTAATCTAATCTTATTAAGGCCATCAGCACCCATATGACTTAGAGATATTGTCCTTGTATGAAAAATGGGAAAACCAAGGAATCGGGTTGTTCCAAGTATTTAAAAAATTATTTTAAAGACAGGAACAAATGCAGCATTTACGTTATATTTTCATTTCCCTAATACCAGAGAGGGTGAATTACAGTTACAGGCCCCCTTCATGTAGTATTTTATCTGATCCCATTTATCGTTGAACAGATGAGTGTTGTCTAGTCTGAGCTCTTATTGGCTGATTGCAGACGGGTAGGGAGATGGGATGAAGATATTCTGTAGCTGGCTATTCTGCTACCTTCTATCCGCAGAATTAAATGTTTTTCCTCTGTCATTTAGTCAGTTGCTTTTTTCCAGTTATGCCTGACTCTCTGTGACCCCATTTGGAGTGTTCTTGGCAGATATACCGGAGTGGCTCGTCTTTTCCTTCTCCAGCTCATTTTACATATGAGGAAACTGAGGCACACTGGGTTAAATGACTTGCCCAGGGTCACACAGTTAGTAATTCTCTGAAACCACACTTGAACTTAGGAAGATGAGCGTTCCTGACTGCAGGCAGGTACTCTGTCCACTGCATCACATTTCGTACCCCCTAGGACCTAATGCAGTGTCTGGTGTACAGTAGGTGCTTAATCAGTGCTCCTGATTATTCATAGCTCTGGGATGAGCCACATTCATTCAGATGTCTTTATTCTGTTTCTGTTGAATAGAATTAGAGTTCTTTTTGGGGGATTTTGGTCTCACTAAGTTTTTGGTTGTGAGGGTGGTTGGGGCTGAACATTTTGTTCTCTTTTTATTTCCCATTCTCCAGTTCTGTGTCTGAGCTCTGCATTTTTGGTCCTCATCTGCATGGTAGGGACATGAGGTTGCCCTGGAGTCAGGAGGACCTGATTTCAAATATGACCTCAGACACTTAACACTTGCTAACCGTGTGACCTTGGGCAAGTCACTTAACCCCAATAAATAAATAAAATAAATAAGGTAGACTCATCTTGATATTTTTAGGTCTTTTCCTGACCTAGCATTCTGTTTTTTTTTGTATATTCTTTTTTTCCTGATATCTCTAGAATGAAGTTGCCACCAAAGCAATATGATGTCAAATACTGTCATCTACCAGCCTTCAAGTTAAACTCCCTTTTTAATAAAGGAATTTGGTACCTGCCGTGCATTCTTCCTCATCACTCTTAGCCTCATCCTTGGGGAGTGTAGGGTATGTGGTGTCCCCTTAAACCTCTTTGCTGCTCCCAGCTTATTAACCCCTCTGAATCCTCAGACCTTTCTTTCCATTTCTTGTAAGCAGCCCCTGTGGCTGATCATACCTTATGTAGATCACCTGTGGATGTGTCCCCTGTTCTAGTTCATGTCATGACTCCCTGTCCTTCTGTCTTTCCCCTACTTTATTTTTCATTCTCATGATTACTGCTCTACTGACATCTGACCAGCCAACAGTGCATTGAGATGTCGCTCTTCAGTCCCTTGGCCACTGTTGCCTGGCACCACTTAACTCCTGCCAGTCCCCAAACCCACCATCCTTCTTTTCTTTTCCTGGCACTGCTGAGGACCATTAGAAGAAATCAGATAATCTTGCCCACTGAGACTGCTGCTGACTCACGCTATCTAATGGACCCTGGTTGCTGCATAATGATCTTTTTTTCTTTTTCATTGATACTCTGTCATCTTCTCCCCTCAAGCCATCTAAGCTGATCCAGACATGACCTCCCCCTCCCCTTTCTTATCATTTTTTCATTTTCTTCCCTTAGTACCCAGAACTTTTACTGAACTTTCAATACACTTTATTTTTCTTTGGCTGAGAAGACTTGAGTTGAATTCTTTAGGCAGAACCTAGTATGTTGGTATTTTGGGGTTTCAGGCAACCCTAACCCTCTTTGGGTTAACTTACTCATTTTTATGGTTTTTTTTGTCATCTACTATGGTTTCAATGATCATTTCTATACAGATCCCTCCAAAATGAACTACTTAACCCTGTATCTCTTTCATGCTCCAGTCACGTCCTCTAGTTGCCTAATGGACATCTCCACCTGGATATTTCCCTGGCATCTCAAAGTTGACATGCCCTAACTGTAACACACCATTTCTTCCTCCTCCTTTCCCTTGTCTCTATTCCCTTTCCTTTAAGCTTCCCTATTTCTCCTACTTATTTGGGTTGGTAGTCTTGGAATCATCCTTGATTTTTCTGTCTCTCTCTTTTTCTCCTCTCTCTCTTCTCTTCTCTTCTCTTCTCTTCTCTTCTCTTCTCTTCTCTTCTCTTCTCTTCTCTTCTCTTCTCTTCTCTTCTCTTCTCTTCTTTCTCTTTCTCTCTTTCTCTCTTTTCTTTCTCTCTTTTCTTTCTCTCTCGTTCTTTCTTTTCCTCCTCTCTTTTCCTCCTCTCTCTTTCTCCTCTCTCTTTTTTCCTTTTCTCTTTCTCTTTTTTCTCCTCTCTTCCTCTTTTTCTCCTCTCTTCCTCTTTTTTCTCCTGCTCTTTCTTTCTTTCTTTCTTTCTTTCTTTCTTTCTTTCTTTCTTTCTTTCTTTCTTTCTTTCTTTCTTTCTGTCTTTCTTTTTCTCCTTTCTCTCTATTTCTCCTTCTCTCTTTGTCTTTCTTTCTCTCTTTCTCTCTCCCTCTCCCTTTCTCCTCCCTCTCTTCTCACACTCCATATCTAGTTATCCTGTTGATTCTCCTTACCCATTTTTTAGATTTTTTTTGCCTTTTTCTTCATTCTCCTGGCTCCTCCCACCCCTTCCCATGGTGGAGGTGCTCATCAACACCTACCTGGAGTATTAGAATAGCCTACTTATCATTCTCCCTGCCTCTAGCTTCTCTGACCCACCTCCATACAGCTGCCAAAAGAATAGCTTTTGGGTATAGGTCTGACCATGTCATTCTTCTGCTTAAAAACCTTTAGCAGTTCACTATTGCCTCTAGGATAAAGCATAAGCTCCTCTGTTTGACATTTAAAAATTCCTCATGTTCCAGCTACATCTTGTTCGTCTAGCCTTATTTCACATGCCTTTTTATGCATTCTGTATTCCAGCCAAATTGGATTGCCAGGTGTTCCTACATTCTACGTTCCATCTATTTTCCACCATACACATACAAAACCAATTCCCATGTTGGTCAACAAACATTAAGCACCTACTGTGTGCCTGGCACTGAGCTCAGCACTGGGGTTGCAAATAAGAATGTATGTCTCCCTTCCCTCTTTTGTCTCTTAAGTATCAGGGTTCAGCTCAGTTGCTTGGTACCCCACCCTTCCTCCTTCCTGTCAGTTATTAAAATACTCTCCCTCCTCACATTTTCCTTCTTTTACTTATCTAGGAGAAACAAGGGGGAAGAGAGTAATAAGCATTTATATGTGCTAGTACAGGGGTTTTTAACCTTCTCTGTTGTTGACCCCTTGGCCAATCTGATGGAGCCAGTGGATCCTTCTCAGAATAAAGCCTTTAAATGCATGAAAGAAAAAAATAATTAGGATATGCAGAGGACACTAATGACCCTGAAATACAGTTATCAAATATACTTTAAAAAAAATCCTTGGACCTCTGGATAAGAATTCTTGTGCTTAGTAAGAATGTAAGCTCCAGGAGAACAGGGACTGTTTTTTTTCGGTTTTGTCTTTTTATCACCAATGTCTGAAGAGGCAGTATTTTAAAGACTAGCTGGGCAACTGGATGGCGTGGCATGCTCTGTTAATCACTAGGTAGTCAGTAACCTCTCAGTGCCCTAGGCTGGTGCTGATCTTAATTGGTAGGGAGAGTTTCCTCACTGGATGTTCCCTATACCAATGAAATCACATTCCTTCCCCTTAAAAAACAAATCAGAAACAAATAAACAATTCTGTGCTGAGCATAGTGCTTTCTATATAGTATGCCCCTAATAATTGTTCAGTGAATTGAATAGGATTGTTTGGTCTCGGGATTTTCAGAGTTATTTTTTTTTTATACTCCTGCTTCCTGTAACATTTATTATAAAGCAGCCTGCCAAATCCTACAAAGGAAGATTGCCTCATTTTCATGTAGGCTTCTAGTTAAAGATGAATCAGGACACATTTTAATTGCTTATTACTTCCCCTAAACACACATTGACATGGTGCACTTTGTTAAATTACCTGCAACACTAGCATTTTAAGAAAATGCTTTATGCTCTTTTAACAGTACTGTTTATTGTCCATAAACTTGCCAGTGTAATCGAAATGCCTGTGTCTAATGAATTGCACACATGTGCAATTCTGCTTATTGAAACTATTAGGTGTTTAGCTTCTGCAGGTGGTTGAGTATAACCGACAACACTGCAGTTAATTTTCACCTTTTAAAAAAAGAGAAATAAGCCCCAGGGTTAAATTCTGTTTTCATATGCAATATTCCTGGAAGGAGGACAGAGGGATATTTTCTGTGCACTGGCTGCAGCCTCTTTTTGGGTATGGTTTGGCTTTATGGTTTTATCCCGACCTCCTCTGCCCTTGACCTTGAAGCTTTGGACTGAGAAGAATTTCAGTAATCCTTGGTTTGGTGGAAATTTGAGGACTGATCAGTATTAGAAGTCCAGAATGAGCCCTACCCATGCGGTGCCTCAATGGCTGGAGAAACAGAAATTGCCTGTTAGATTGGTAAACTTGAGTAGCTCTTGGTCTTGCCTTCAATCCCATGGGCCCCCTATTTGAGTTAGCACTTCTGCTAAGACTGGAGAGACTGTCTTTTGTTTTCCAGAGTCCATGGGGTGGGGTGGGGGTGGGGGTGGGAGTATTCTTAGCTTTCCTTTCTCTTTCTCATTCTCCTCCACTACCCTCAAAAAGCATCCTCACTGTTGTAATACATCACAGCCAGAATCCGTTTAAGTGTACAACTCATCTTTACCTTATGAGAGAATCTCAGGGCTTGCTATAACTAATTAATATGGCAATTCTTAATATAATTTTATTGTCATTATTTTGTATATTTTATTAATATCAATAACAATTATTAAATTATATGTATAACTAAAACCCTATAAATACATAACTTTTCATTAAGTACTTAGCTAGACATAAAATTAGAGCATTAAAGAGTCTCTTGGGTATTGCTCACTTTTATTTCCTTTCTGGCTAACATGGCATTCCTTTAGCTGTAATCCTTGGGGTCACTGCCATTCCTTCAAGTATGTCTTGCTTCTAACCCAGGCCTAGACAGAGTGGTCTTGTGAGAAATCTATAGGCCCTTGGAATAGTAGAGTTCTTTTGTAGTTGGATCTTGGGCCTCCTCTTTGTTCTACTTGATGGTCCTTGACCTGATGGACTTAATCTTTTAGGTTCCATTAGCAGGAATCCTCTGTTTTCTTTCTAACTCCAAAGGAGCTTTTTACTCTCTTTCTCTCAGCTAAGCAACACATCTGATTTAGTGTTTTTCTAGTAAGCTATTAACTTTACCTCTCCATTCTCATTCATTTCCTTCCGTGTTCTTATTTTATTTCTCTTTCTGAACCTGGTTTCTTTAAAAGGTCTCAGATAACTGGGTCCTTTGCAGTAGCTAACATCCCTGGACCAACATACCGGTCCCATGTTGCTATCAGTATTACTCCAGGCTGATGCGTATCTGGCATGCTTACATTTATAAGGTGCACACTGCCCATATGCATTTTACCCTAACTACCATCTGGCTTTAGTCTGGTCACCCACTAAGTAAGATGCAAGCTTTCCTGACTTCATATTGTTAGAGAGCTGGCACTTCCCAGTTTCATCCACAATTGATTGTCATTGTTCTTACTGTCACTGAAGATCTTGTTCTCTGAGAAACAAAAGACACAGGTGAGAAAGAATGCTTGTGAAGTTGTCACTATTTATATAAATCTGCATCATGCATTGAGTTCTAATTCTTTTTCATATAATATCAATCCACCTGTGGTCCTCCCCTCTCCCAGCCAATGTGGAGGTCAGGCCTAATTCTTTTTTTTTTTCCTTTTTCTTGGGGTGCGGGGCAAGGCAGTTAGGGTTAAGTCACTTGCCCAAGGTCACCCAGCTAGTAAGTGTTAAGTGTCTGTGGTTAGATTTGAACTTGGGTCCTTCTGACTCCAGGGCCAGTGCTCTCTTTACTGCGCCACCTTGCTACTCCCAGGCCTAATTCTTTAGAGCAGTTTTGGATTTCTTACAGAATCTTCCTCAGTGTTTCAAGGCTTTTTAGCAACCATAATATGAACCACCAACAGGAACACAGAAAGTTTTCATCATCGATAAGGGAATCCCTCTTCAGCTTGGACTCTGCTCTGGATTTCCTCCATGATGATAGAGGCAAACTTTGCTCATGTCTCCCTGTTTTATTTCTTTGAATGCTGTTTCAGATCAGGCTCCATCAGGGAGGCCAGGTGTGAAAAACTGCTAATATTAACATCCTTCCACAGACTCCAATGAGGAGAAAGGATGGGAATAATTGAACCATTTAGATCAGCTAGAAGTCATTAACTATAATCCTTCTGAAAAGATGGTCTGCCAGGTTTTTCCATCTGCCAGCCCCTGAATCTGCAGGTCCTCCAAACTTTACCAGTTGCCCTTCGAATCTGCCCTCGCCATCCTTAGACACTACCATCTAATCTATTATTATAAGCTTCTTGCTCTCAGATACCTTAATATCTTAACCATATTCTTGGGATTTGCAGACCTTTCTGTCTGAAGAAGACCTGAAGCTGAGCAGAACTCCTGTTTAGAGTAGCAGCTTTTTGGGAGCAGGGTCTGCCTCACTGTTTTGAGTTTTCATCTCCAGAATTTAGCACAGTGCTTGCCACATACTGTTAGCAAATGGTTTATAATTTTTCTTTCCATTCATTCATTCGTTCATTCATCCACAAAGGATATCTCTTAGATCTTTCAGCAACTTTTTGATAGCTTTGATATATGAATAGGAGGCACCTTGTACAAAGAAAGTGTTCAGGGCAGTGCTTTGATCTAATGAATCAAATGATTTTTTTTAATAATCAACATTAGAACAGAATGGAACCCTGGATTTGCTGTCTTTCTGTCAGTTGTATGATGATAGAAATGATTTCCGATGTAATACCTTCTTATACTCTCATCAGTGGGTACTCTAGATATATGTATATAGATTATCTTCATAAAAAGTTGATGTACATGTGAAAGAAGTCTTATAAGACAGATTTTTTTCCATACCTTTGGTATTTTCCCCTTCAGTTACTTCACGGTTCTGTCCTTCAGTACCCTTACAGTTTTGTTACCACCAGCAAATATATCTTCTGTGCACACTTAGTCTAAGCTAGTTTCTTTTCCTTTGTTTTATTTAATATCATTTCAGCCTCTTCTTTAAGGACATCCAGGACAGTAATATTAGAGTCTAAATGTATTGGCTCTACTCTCCTTAATGGTGAAAAAAAGTTTGTTGTAAAAGTATAGATCTGTTTCATTTTTCTTTTGTTTGCTGATCTTTGGTCTTTCATCTCTGAATGCTCTTGGGATTATTTCCTTGGGTCACCTGCAAAGTTTGATTTAAACCCTGATTTTATCTTTAACCGTATCTATCTTGATTGATGAGGTAATACGGTTCATAACCTTCATCATCCTTCTCCATAAGATTTTGCAAACAGTTTCTTTCCCCCTAAACCAGTGTTGTCTTTTCACTTGGCAATAAGTCAAGTGTATGCTGACTGAGAAACCTTTTAGGCTGTTTTGTGGTTCCTTTGTTATGGTAATTGATTCTTATTGGAAAAATTTCTGAAAAAAATCATTGCAGTTTGTGGTCTGTGTTTTTTGTTCATCCATAGCCTCTTTTTTTGGGTCATCAATAACATAGTTAAGCCTGCCCAGATGGAGTTGTTTTAATTGTGCACCATATCTTTTTTCTAATTTTTATTCTAGCTTTGTATTAATTTTGTACTTGGCTCTTACAAGTCAGTGGTCTGACTGTACCCAGACAGATGATTCAGGAATGATTCCTATTATCAGTAGTGATTCATTTCCTATCTGTTCAAATATAATCAGTTTCATTTGTTGCAGTATTTAGTTTATAATGTTCAGTGCCTACTAATTTTATTTTTCTGAAAGGAAGGGGCTTCTGTGTGGTCTTTCCATGTTTGGCCCCTCATTTCTTTTCCTTGATTCATATTTTCCAGTATGTCTTGTCATCTTAACCAATTTCCACCTGGCTCTGAAATCATCTAGTATTAAATGTAGATATGTATGATTTGGAGGATCTTATTGACTTCTTCATAGAGTTTTTTTAAACCTATTCAACCTCTTGAATATGGTCCATAAGCTGCAGTTATTTTCATAGTGGTCTTATCATGACCTCTGCAATACAAGATGACCAGATATCCCATGGGGTGATGTTTCTTGTTGTTTTTGAGAGAGCATAAGATAAAACCAGCTCTACCAAATCCTTCCCTTGCCTTTCTCACTAGAACTTCTCAGTCAACTGTTATTCCATTACGTGACCTTTCTGGTTCCACATAGAGTGAGAATGTCAACATCAATAAGATTTAGTTCTTGTAGTAGTGTCTTTACTCAGTGGTCATTGGACAAGACTCTTATTTTTAGATTACCAAGCTAACGTACCATTTTAGTGTGCCATCAAATGAGAGTTTTAGACAGTCAAAAAGGAGTTCTTAAACTGCTTTTGTATCATTGACCACTTTGGCATTCAAGAAACATATATCTATATCTATACATATATGTATTATATATATGCATATATCTTCTTAGAATATTTTTAAATTCATAAAATATATGAGAGATTTCCATTATAGTGAAAGTTATCAATATATTAAAAAAACCCTAATTCACAGAATTCCTAGTTAATAACCTTATCTCCCAAATCTTTATTTCATAACATGTTATGCACCCTTTTCAGCCATGTTGCCACTGTCACCAGAAAACTGAGAGCCATTTTATATTTTTGTGTAATGGTTTGCCTTTGGCCAAATGGCTAACTGCCTGGCGGTGATCTTCATCCTCAATTAGGCTGGTCCTTGGAAAGCAAATTCAGACACTTGCTGATATCATACTCAAAGCCTTTCCAGCATTGTAAGTCTTCCACAGCTGGTGCTCCATTGGCAAAGCCTTCAAGACCCCAGGTTCACTTCCATGCCTCTCCAAAGCTTCAGAACAGGGCTTTGTTGAGCACATTCTATACTGAGAACAAATTAGTTAGAACTAATCTGAGTACCCTAGTGTTTTTTTTTTAAAGATGGTTAGTTAATAATGAATAAAGCCATCACTCCAGTCTGGATACTTAAAAGCAATGCAAAGTTGAGTGTTTGAAGAATTAAGTTTAATTACTTTAAACCATATTTTTACTGTATTACATCTTGGTTATTTTTGCCTTAAGTTTAGTAAATTCTGTAGAAATTGTTTCTCTTGTGCAATTTGTTGTGATGGAAAAGCCATTTAACAAATTAGCAAATTGGAAGGTATTCATTGAATGTACACTATCTCCTGAGTGTTAGGCTAGCCGTCAGAAGCTATGTCAGCCATGAAGCACTTCAGGGCTTCCCTGACTTCATAGCAATATGCCAGGTTCGATGATCGGTTTCTTTTATCCCTCTACCTTAATTGGTTGTAAGTGATAACTTCTCTATTAAAAAAATGCCTCAACACAAGACTTTCCTTCCAAATACTGAAGTATTATTTGTATTCAGATATAGTCTGCTATTATTTACTAGCTAATCTTGAGTTTTTGTAGCTAGTTAGCCATCAGCACCCACGGGTGAGGCATCAATAGTTCAGTGAATTTGGGATGCATTTCTTTCCCATCATAAAAACAGGTATTGAAAATAATAAAGAGACAATGAACACATACACATCCTACAAGGGCTCCAAGTACAAGGTGAATCTAGAAGCATTGAGGATCAAAATATATGACCACATGTTAAAAAGCAGACAGGCAGGGAATTAAAAATATAGCCCCAAATGCTTAATGTTGCCTTTTAACTGTACTTAAATTCATATTCATATCCTGTCTGTCTGTCTAAAGTAGCCTGGGTTGATATAGTGATGGTATAAACATATCCACTTCCAGTGAGTGCTTCTGCAAATCCTATTTTGATAAGGTCTTAAATCTGTTGAGATCAGATCATAAAATTCCCTTGAAGTTTCAGCCACAGGTAAAAACATTACTTGACAATTTCTTTTTAATTTTTTTTTATTTTTACACTCAGAGTGAATAACCCACATGGGTAATTTTCTCCCTAGAAACAAATATGGGTACCTTGTGGTGTGTTAACAGCAACATTTCAAGTGTAAATATTAAACTTGGTTAGTAAATTTTAATTTACCTTTCAGTAATTTTATGATTTACATGGATCTCTCTTTCAGCATGCAGAAAGCTTAAAGATTTGGTGACAAATGTGCTGTAATAATGGTGACTGATAGACAACTGAACGCTTTTTTAGTATGGAAATACATCAGATATTAAGTTCTTCATCAGTGGATATTGTTTCCTAGGTGATTTGAGGGTAGTGCATTGCTGAAGGTCTTGCTAATGTGATTAATACCATTAAATCCCTTTTAGAATGCTTGTAGAGTGTATGTAAATGCTCCCTTTAGAGGAGCCTTGTTTAGCTCCGTTTCGCACATTGTCTAATGGAATCCCAAGTTGCCATTAATCTCACAAATTTGGGAGTGGGTCTTTGTAGTAGTTACAGTGTGACTGCTGTGGTTATTAGGTTTTTACTGAGGGTTTGCAAAGTTAACATTTGTGAATGAACACACAGAGCTGTAGCGTTCTGTAGCCTATACACTGTTTTGTGTTTTGTTGTTGTTCACCCAGAAATCTATTCTTTGAAGACAACATCTGAATGGAAATGTGCTCTGGAAAAATCTCTTAATGATGCTGCAAAATTTCCTCTTCCAATGGAAGTGTTCAAGGTAAGCCGTTCATTCTTCTTCAGAACACAGGTTTGAACAGGAGACCAGAAACTAACTAATATGTGAATGTTTTCATTATCACTCTGATCAGAATACATGTTGGTGTTATAGCCAACATTTCCTCCCCATTTTCCACTTTAGAAAGCTTCCTTCCTGGTGATATTTCCATGTCAAATATTTAAGTATAAACCACTTAGGTGCAATCATGTAATCTGATTCAGGAAGCCAGGGTTCTAATCCCAGTTTTGCTACTTATTCCCTGCGTGACCCTGGGCAAGTCTCTTTACCATCCCATAGTCTCAATTTATCCATTTGTGTAAATGTAAAGGTTGTGTTCAGTGTTGATGGACCCTTCCTGCTCTCAATGTATGACCCTATAAAAAAGGAAGAAGAATCAGTTTTGATATTTGAATTCTAGTGTTGACCCACTCCCCTTTTTGGGTTCCATTTTGATTCAGCAGACAGTATATACTGTCTGTTTACTATTTATGTATAAGGTAGCTTTATCTAACTTTTGCAGGTTTTCGCTGTGATTGCCCATGAGGTTAAAGACATTGATTATTAAATACATGTATAAGTAGGAGTTACATACCTACTTGTTATAATGAAAAGAAATTTGCAAAATTTTGAGTGGTCTGAAATGGATTGAATGCCTGATGCTCTTTTAAGTTTTATAAGAACTTGTAGGAATTTATTTTCTTTTATCCTGGGAAGAAAGACTATGCGTATAGAATCATAGAGTTTTAGAACAGAAGAGAGACCACCTAGTCCAGCTTTTTTATTGTGTGTGTGTAGGGGGGCGGGGGAGGGAGTTAATTGAGGTCCAAAGAAACTGAAGTTCCCATAGAGCAGAGACTAGAACCTATGTTTCTAGAGTCCCAGGCCAGTGTTGTGTCCTCTGTACATTTGGCAAAGGGGAAATACTGTTGTTATGAATGATAATAGCTCGCATTTATTTAGTACTTTCAGGGTTTTCAAAGCGCTTTGCAGATACTGTCACAACAACCCTGGGAGTTAGGTCCTATTATTGATCCCTGTTTAACAGATGAAGAAACTGAAGCTATGTGAGGTTAAATAAATTGCCCAGGGTCACATAGCTAGTAAATGTCTGAGGCTGGATTCGATTTCAGATCTTCTTGACATCAGGTGAAGTTCTTTATGTATTGTATCACCCAGTGTAGGTGGCAAAGTCCAGACTATATAGGGACAGCATAGTACACTGGAAAGAGCATTGAATGTGTAGTTTTAGGTCTTGAGTTCAAATTCTGCCTATGATGCTTGCTGTCTCCGTGGCCTTAAGTCAGGTCCTTTAATCTGGGCCTCAGTTACCTGTAACTGCCATCTTACCTGTAAAAAGGGGGTTATACCAGATGTCCTTAGAAGTCCCTTCCAGATCTAAGTTTATGGTGCTATGAATCCTAGAAGTTTTTCCAGTTAGTTCCAAATCAGCCTAATAGGAGTTCATTTTCTAGACTAGAACAGCATAATTGTGTTTTATGGTAGTTTTAAAAAGTAATAAAAATTCTATTAATTTTTTAAGCTCTTGAAGATAGGGACTGTATTCAGAGAGTAGAGAGCCTTGTGCATAGTAGTTATGTAATAAATGTTTGTTTGTTGAAGAAGGGGATAAGTAGTGGTCTGGATGTTTGTTTTCGGAGCCTTATTTCCATTACTGATTCAATTTTTTGGCAGATTAGAAAAAAAATGACTAATCTTTCTGTCTTATAATTTCCCTGTCTATAAAAGTGGGGCGAAAAAGACTTGTCTCTTAATTTACGATGTAGATGTATGTCTTGAGGATGAACTACTTGACATGTTTACAACATTTTAAGCTGCTTGACTGAAGACTTTGTTGCACTAGTAGCAATAATTGCTGACAAATCAGGGTTGCCTAAACATTTTTTTCTGACTGATCCTGTTAATGAAATAACGTATAATCGCTGCAGATGATGTAACACAAAGTCCTTGGTGGTTTCCTGAGGTAATACTGAACAATGAAGCTGTATATAAACCTCTGTAACTTTCTTATTCTGTTTTTAATTAATTTTGTTTCTTGAGTTAATATAATAAGAGTATAATTAGAGGTGCAGGTTGATTATTTAGGAGTACATTTGAAAAAGCTACTAAGTGTATTTTTTTTAAAAAAGAATAAGCCTACCAGTAGTTTCTTCTTTTTGTTGTTGTCATTTGCTTGTCTTAATTAAAAAGAAAAATCAGTCATGATTCATATTTTGGTAGCTCACCTGCATTTTCTAAAATATAATCTCTGCTTTCTTTTGACTTCTGCTTAGACTTAGGAAGTCATTTTCATGACATGCCTAAGAATTTGTCACTAATAAGATTTCTTCTACCTTGCCTTTCCTTCCCTTGATCAGAATCTCTTTGAGGGCAAAGACCACATAATACGCCACTTCTGTACCTCTTATAATGTCTGTCTAACACAGGATTGGACACCACCAAATTTTCATACATTCTCTTTTGTTTAGTAGGTTTATTGCTCCATTGAATAAAATGGAAAAGAAATATTGACACAAACTCTCTTAATCTTATATTTTAATCAATGCTGTAATTTCAAATCTTAAAACCTAATTTGACCCATAATTATTACAGTCTACCTTTTTAAAAAAAGAATATTAACTTCTATTTGCCCTACTTGAATCATATCAAATTAATGAGTAGGATAAATCCTAAAGGTCTTCAGTGTCTCATACATTGAATTAACAGATTCAGGCTATTTGTGGGCTCATCTTTTTGCTGGTCATTGGTTAAAGATTACATGCCCATAGGTGGTATGGTGAATAAAGCACCAGCCCTGGAGCCAAGAGGACCTGTGTTCAAATCCAGCCTTAGACACTCAGTAGCTGTGTGATCCTGAACAAATAACTTAACCCTGATTGTCCTCCCCCCTACCAAAAAAATTTACATGCTCATAATTTAAACTTATATAGATGGGGTGTAAGCTTCTTGAAAGTAGGGTCTGTTACATTTTTGTTTTTGGATTTCTGGCACAGTCCTTGGAACATGGGAGGCAGTTAATAAATGTTTGTTGATTGATGGAATTTTAAAATTTAAGGTTTTGAAAATTGTTTTATTTTATAGGAGAATATGAAAACATTTAAAACATGTTGCCAAATTTTGTTATAAGTAGTTACATGTATGTGAAGGTAATTAAGCCAAAAAAAATTATATGGGTGTGATATCACACTAATGGTCACAATCTGAAAAAAAATACAAGGAATGAAAAACAAAGTCTATCTTGTTTTTCTTAAATTTTCAAGTTTCAGCATGCAAATATGTTCCTGCAGAGTCCAAAAATAGACTCTGTATTTTCCCTCTTATCACTGTCTGATCATCACTGTTTCCCAGCAGGCAAACTTATTTCTAGTTATTTTCATTGTGGTGCAAGGAATATATGTTTGGATTCAGCAATGAATCATCCTAGATGCATGTTGTGGTGGGAAATTGTCATAATGTTCAGCTGTTATGAGACACAAGTCAAAGCTAAGCACATTTAATGGGCTGAGATGAACAATATTTCAAGGCCATTCTTTTTACACTTCAGATAAATGGGTGTTTTGATGGGATGAATCACATTAGCCAACAAAAGTTTTCAGCATATAGCATGTGCATGTGTTTATATATAGGGCTTGCCAGGCTCAGGCTCACCTTTAACTAATGTGTGTTACTAGTGGGGTTATAAAGTCAATTAGGGAAGGTAGAGCCCAACTCTGATTCCTATGGACACTACTATTACCTCTTTTAATGAAGGACCTTTCTTCCCTCTCTCCCTCCCTCCCTCCCTCCCCTTCTTCCCTCCCTTCCTCCCTCCCTTCCTCCCTTCCCTCCTTCCCTTCCTCCTTTCCTCCCTCCCTCCCTTCCTCCCTTCCTTCCTTCCTTCTTCCCTCCTTCCTTCCCTCATTCCTAAAAAGACTAAATACAATAACTAAAATTGGCACTTTCACTACCACATAGATAGTACCACATATTTGCTGAACTATCTTATGACCTCCATTGTGGTAAAAAGAGAAAGGCTAAACATTCGGTTACATTTATTCTCTACCTTCTGTATACAGGTAGGGGCAGGTGGGAATGAGAAGGCTGTCTCTATCTGTATCTAAAACTATAAAAGCAGCTCATGTTTTTGCAGGGAGAATGCATTGCATTTCTTTCACTGAAACTTTTGATAAAGTATGTCTTTAATGAACAATCCATCCATTAATTGGCTCTGAACTTTTCACCAGTACACCTTAGTTTCCTTATCTGCAAAACGAGGGAATTGGATTAGATTATTACTGAGGTCCCTTCTAGCTCAGACAGTCTTTGGGTCTGCTAATACTAGTCTACTAGCAGGTGGCTGCTTTAAAAGTCAGGTTGGCATTCCATTGAATCTTGAATAAATTGTCTAGAGTAGGGTGGGTTTCTCTGAGACTGATCCAGCTTTGTAATCATCAGAGCTCAGAAGAGGCAGACCATTGATTGAGAATGATATGAAAATACCTGGCAGCCAAGATGACCAAATTAATTTTACACTGTGCCCCACTGTGGAGCCACCAAAGCCATCATTTGATTAATGATCACATAAGTATCCCTTAAATATCCAGTCTTAATGAGTGAAACCTGGGTTCTCATTAGTGAAATGTGCTCTACCATCAACTAATGTGAAGTACCTCAATGTCAGTATAAGCTCAGGTATGTTTAGACATACATGTAGAACCTGACATACATGGAGACTAGCTAGGTGCCTATTATGCCATTGCTTTGTAAAATAAGGCTCTTAGCTGGTTAGTCATTGTGGCAGGGTATGGCTAGAATTATGAGAATGATAATTTCAATTCTCTAATTCACTTGGGGTATACAGAAACAACTTAAATGTGTTTGAAATTTTTTGTATTTCTAGAAAGGTTTTAAGAGGGAACAATATATGCATGGTGGGGGAAGAAAAATTCATATATTGATAATTAATGGAATATCTTTTCTGAGATCTTCACAAATCCATGCTGTTTATTATAATTTATATTACTTTTTATTCTTTGTAATTTTTGTAACTTGTAATCTACTCTCTGCCCTACTTGCTTATAAATTTTAAATTATAGCAGCTTCACTGGCAGCTAATGTATCTATCAAACAGATGTTCTGCAAATGAAGAAAAGTATTCCCAATTTGCCATTTATTGGCAAACTATTTCTGTCTTCCAAGGAAATGCAAATTCCTAAAGTTGGTGGGGTGGGGAGAGGGGGGATTTGTCAAACCACCCTCATTAATGTGTAAGTGTAAGGAAAGAAAAACACTGTTTGAAATGCCACCAACCATCCATTATCCCTCTTTATGTCTTTAGGAAATGACACTGCTTGATCCTTGGCTTTTTTTCATCCTCTGTGAAAATGTTTGAAATGAACAATAAGTGATGGAAACATTGAATGGGCTTGTGATTCATTTTGAGTTAGAAAGAAAGGTGTTGGTAGCTCAACCTAGGAAAATGAATTTGAAGAACAGAAATCATCTCAGTTGAAGAGGAATTCAGGGAAATCTGCTAACTGTTATATCTATGTGGGTGTATGTGTGTGTATACATGTATGGAGAATGCATAGTAGACAGAAGAGGGGTGTGGCAAAGTGAATAGAGAGCTGGCCTTAAAAGTCAGAAAGACTCCTGATCTGGAGACACACTGGCACAACCCAGGGCAGGTTATTTAATCTCTTAGTGCCCCAATCCTATGAGGCTATAAGTTTTAAAGAGGGTTCTGACCTGCATTGTTGGAGGGAATTTCCTTATTAAAGAGTTCCTTATGTATATATATCTTTATTTGTGTTTTACTTTCCTTCCTTCCTTCCTTCCTTCCTTCCTTCCTTCCTTTCTTCCTTCCTTCCTTCCTTCCTTCCTTCCTTCCTTCCTTCCATCTTTCCTTCCATCCTTCTGTCCTTCCATCTTTCCTTCTGTCCTTCCTTGACTAAGTGCCATAACTAAACTTGGTATTTTCACTTTCATTTAGACAGTTGCAAATAACTACTATGTTATGACTATTGCTGTGGTAAAAATAAAGGGGGGAAATGCAGTCACATAAAACCTGAGGGGGGAATCCATCTTAAATTCACTGTGATCAAAGTCACACCCATATTTATACTTATTTAGATGATTATGTAAATTAGTCAATCAACAAGCATTTATTGGGTACTTATCACATGTTAGGCACTGTGCTAGGATCCAAGAGTCCAATCCCTATTCAGAAGGAGCTTATGTTCTGATGGGAAAGGCAATGAATACATATATAACTATATAAAAATAATTTTGAAGGGAAAAACACAACCCAATATGAAGTAGTCCTAAAAGTTGGAAAAGAGAAGAGTAGCATTTGAGGATATCGGGGAAGGCTTCAATCAGAGGATGGTGCTTAAGCTATGTCTTGGAAGGAAGAGAGGGGCATTATAAGGCAGAGGTGAGGAGAGTCCATTTACTGGTATGGGAGATGATCAGTGCAAAGGTACAGAGATGGGAGATGGAATTTCACGTGTGAGGAAAAGAAGGAAGTCTGCTCTACCTGGATCACAGAATGTTGGAGTAGGATTAATGTCCATTGAGAGTCAGAAGATAGACTGCGGCTACCTTGTAAATGGCTTTAAAAGTTAAACAGAAGAGACCATATTTTAACTAGAGCCAATAGGAAATCATTGGGAGTTAGAGCTAGTCACATAATCAGATCTGTATTGAAGGAAAATCATTTTGGCAGCATTGTGGAGGACAGACCGGAATGCAGAGAAGATTGAGGCAAGGAGACCTTTGGGGGGCAGGGGCATCGTAATAATCTAGGCAAGAGGTGATGAGGGTCTTTCTGTCCTAAGGTTGTGGCAGGGTGGGTAGAGAGAAAGGATTGGATGTTGGAGACTTTGTAGAGGTCAATGATAAGATTTGGTACCTGAATTTGAACATTGATGGAGAGTGGGTAGTTAAGGATAATGCCAAAGTAATGAGCCTGGAAGACTGGAAAGATGGTGATGCCTTTGGTCGAGTGGAGGGTCTTGAGGGAAGAATGATAATGATAGGTTTAGGAGGGGCAAAGCACAGAGCAAGATGGAATAAGAGGAAATTTTAGTCAGAAGGCCATGAAAATGGGATGAATTGAGATTTCCACACATTTTGAAGGCTGAAGACTCCACAGCCCTGGCATAGGTCATTCCCAAAATAAACTCAAATTTTGTATGGAATGCTTGATTTAAGTTAGTCAAAACATCCCAGAAATCTGTTTCAGAAGGGCATTTATGATGGTATACTGTAGTGTGAAAGCAGTTAGTTAAAGCTAATTTTTTATTCTGGTCTTAAAGACCCATATTGCTAATCCTTTCTTGAATACAGTGGTTCTCAATCTTCCTAATGCCGTTTAATATTTGCATGTGGGCATATCTGCATGTGGGCAGACCCGCCTGGAGATGGATAGAAGGAGCAGTGTCTCGGTTCCTAAGACCATCGGAAATATGTGTTTTCTGACAGTCTTAGGTGACCCCTGTGAAAGGGTCGTTTGACCCCCAAAGGGGTCGCAACCCACAGGTTGAGAACTGCTGCTTTAGTGTATTTCTCCTTTCCATTTAATAATAAATGATGGAAAAGTATTGTGTGGAATATTGATTTTTTTAGAGACATTGAAAAATGCTTTCCATGTACATATTCCCATCAGATTAAGAATATTCAGACAGTTTGATCAAAGGACATGCTGAGAATTCTTAACCCTATTATTCAGTTCTTAGATATAAATGTCTATATATGTAAGCACACACGTAGACTTAACCTTTAGCAAAAACATCTCTCTTCCATTTTCCCACATGAGGCCAGGGTTTGGGTCTGTGGAGAGAAGATTAAGTTTCACAAAGAGAGAAAAGACTTTCTTTCTCACTCCATCTGGTATAGCCAAAGGGGTAAGAAAGGATGTACACCATTAGAATTTTAGCACGGATGGATTGCGATTTTGCAGTTTCTATGGTGATTAATATTTTGTTGTTCAGCAGCTTAATATGTTAGCTAGGAAAAAACCTGTGGCCATGTCTAAGGACAGAATTTCCCTTCCCTGATAATTTCTCTTATCGAGAAAAAATGCAAATGGCATTTGGGAATTGGATATGTTTGAAGGTTGGCTTTCCTGTATTTCTCTGGCAGCTTATTGCTCTCTGCATTTGCCAGTTTTATAAATTTCAATTCTGGGCCCTCAAACAGAATTTTGCAAAGGATCCTTCCATTGTCTCCCAGACCAACCCCACACCCCCAATTCTACCCTCCTCCCAACCCTGAACATTTGATAGAGCGGAAGGGTTCTTGTTAGCAATTTCACAAATAGTACAAGTGCCGTTTGGATGGTAGTTATGACTGTTGTTTATTTTCCTTCTGTGTGGTAGGTCATAGTCTGCTTTGGTAGTATGTCCAGATTGGTGAGCTGCAAACAAATGAATCTCATGTAGAAATAACTTTCATGAAGACATCAGGAAAAATGTCTGTTTTCTCATAGTTAATTCTTTCTGAAAGTTGAGAGATGTGGTTTTGGGGGGGATATGAAAGAAGCAATATTTTTGTCTTTTTTTGTGAATTGGAGCTTGAATTTGAAGCACATGAATATCGTCACTACAAATGGATGTTAGGGAGCACTGACTTTTATGAAGCCATGATCTAACAATAAATATAACTAGTAGGATTCTTGGTATGTGTATAGTTCACTATAATAAAAGCTAAATCACATAACTGCATCTGTTAATAATATTATAGGATCATACATTTGGAGCTGGAAGGAACCTTAGAGTCCAAGCCCCTGATTTTACAGATAAGGAAACTGAGTTTTTAAGATCGTAAGGGAATTGTCCAAGGTCCTACAGGTAGTAGGTGGTTTTGTTGTTGATTTATTTCTGATTCTTCATGACCATGTAGACCAGTCTGTCAGTAGATTTTCTTGGTAAATATGATGGAGTGGTTTGCCATTTCATTCTCCAGTGGAATAAGGTAAACAGGGTTAAGTGACTTGCCCAGGGTCACATAGCTTATACATGTCTGAGTCCAAATTTGAACTCAGGTCTTTCCTGACTCTGGCAGGTGGTAGAACATGGCTATTGATAGATTTTATTTATATTTTAGCAAAGTACTTGACAAAGTCTCATGCTCTTTTTAATTAGGACCACTCATTACACCAGTCTGAATGAGATTCCTCTGTCAGTTTGAGGAATTTTAAAATGAGAATACTTAATTTCATTCTCCTCTCCACTTCAATTCCCATATTTTTCAGTAAAGGCCTCTCTTAATGAGTGATTGATTATGTGGTAATTCAGGTAATTCCGCACTACTGAAGGGAAAAAGAGAAAACTTGTGCATAAGATTTTTGTGTTCAGGTGAGATATATTAAAGGGAATTCCCTGTAAGGCCTCAGGGGAGGAATGGTGATGGGAAGAAGGTAGTATGATTTTCCTGATCTGCGTCCAATTTGAGGTAGTGGTTTTTCAGTTCCCTCAGTGATGGTTTCCTAATTTCTCTTTTTGAACCAGAAAAGTTCCAGTGCTCATTCCTGTCTTTTCAAGGGTTCCAGAATGACGATTGGTGGGGGTAACAAGTTGCTATTTATTACATCCACTTTCAGCTCAGTGTTTTACATTTTTGCGATTAATAATTGGTTGAAAGGTATGAAAATATGGGATTACAGTGTCTCCAAACCATGACTGGCTAATAGGGTGATATATAGGATTGTATCTATCCAGGTGCTATGGGACTGACTGGCACCAAGTAGACACATATGAACTAAAAGTTGGAGAAATGGGGAAATTTGATTTTAGGGGTAAAAGCAAAAGAAATTGAGAAGCAATACAGTTAGAAAATTCTAAGAAGAGAACATCTTATCGTCAGAAAAGTAATTGAAACTAAGTAGGTACTATAATGTAATTTATAGTTTAATAGACCCCACAACCTTTTCTTGTATACGTGATGGACAGATGTGGGCCAGAGAGTATAAAGAGGTTCGTTTTGATCTACTTGAGTAGCTGGGTCTGAGGATTAATGTTTCGTGTCAATTTGGAAAGTCATCTGTGCTTGACCTTATAGTGTTTAACATTTTTGTCAATGGCTTGATTAAGAAAAACATAGATGGTATGTTTATCAAAGCTAGAAGAGTAACCCATCAGCAAGCATTTATTAAGCACCTACTGTTTGTTAGGTACTTTTCTAGGCACAAGAGATACAAGTATAAAGAATGAAACAATCCTCATAAGGAGCTTACATTTTAATGGGAAATAAATGTATATATAAATGCATACAGCATAAATTGAAAGCACATATGTATGTGTTTATGTGTATTTACATAAAGTAGTTAAATTCAAAGTAGTTTGAGAGGGAAAGCAGTAGCAGTTAGGGAGTTTATGAAAGGCTTCATGTGGGAGAAGGTGACAACTAAAATCAGAAAGGAGTCAGAAAGATCTTCCCAGGGTGATAATATCAGGCCATATCTAATGAGATTAAATGTAATGATAAATGTAAAGGCTTACACTTGAGATATTTTCTCCTGCTAAATCAGTTTCTTCAAATGTAAGATGGGGTAGGTATAACCATTCAGCATTTTACTTGAAAAGGATTGGGGGAAAGATCAATATCAGTGAATAAAAATTTATTTAAAAAAGAAGAAGAAGAGATTCCAGTGGACTGTAAGCTCAGTTACAAGTCTACAGTGTGATGTGGTAGTGAACTAAAGCTAGTATAATCTTAGAATGCAGTGAGAAACAGTGTCCCAGACTAGGGAGAGGGCAGTTCTGTCATGTCCCGCCCTAGTCAAACCATATTTGACATTCGGTTCTGGGGAGTCACGTTTTAGGGTGAATATTAATAAACTTTTAGAGCAGGGTAATAAGAATGGTGAAGGACCTTAAGAATGTCACATGAAGATTGGTAGAAGTTATCTCACTTCAAGAAGAGAACACTTTAGGGCAGTGTTCTCAACCTGTGGGTTGCAACCCCTTGGGGGGGGGGGCACGTCGAACAACCCTTTCATAAGGGTCGCCTAAGACCGTCAGAAAACACATATTTCTGATGGTCTTAGGAACCGAGACACAGTTCCTCTATTCATCTCCAGGTGGGTCCACGCACATGCAGATGCACAGACATATGAGTATTAAAGGATTGTGGCATTAGGAAGGTTGAGAACCACTGACAGGGTGAAATAGCTCTGTCTTCATGAAGTCTGTCCTCTAGGTGAGGGCTTAGAGCTGCTTGGATGGGTCCAAGGACAGAATTAGTGGGTATAGGTTGCTGCAGGTCATTTAGGCTTAGGGTAGAAAAAAACACTGTAACCTAAGAGAGCTACTCACACCAGAGTAGACAGTGGAGGTTAATAGTGGGTTCACCCTTATTGAATGCCTCCAAGCAGAGGCTGGGCAGTCGAAACTTGCTGAGGAGCACATAGAGGAAGCACTTATTCAGGCATGAATTTAACTAGAAGTCTCTTCCAACTTTGAGCTATGATTCTGTGAATCTCTAGGTGAGAGGATTTAGACATCCCCTAAATAGAAATAATTAATACGATGGCCAGCAGTGAAGATTTGGGCACAAGAAACGGTATCAAAGATAGCAAGTGGAAATGTAAAGTGGGTCCAGGAAGAATAAGAGAAAACAGCTGAATGTCCTAAATGCAGCATTGGCTGAAACTCCAGTGCTCTGAGTCGCATAGACCTGTTGGATGATGACTGAGGATGGATCAGAATTAGAATGAGAAAGTATGGCTGAGTTGTGATTTGTGGAGGGACTGTGCACTTTAGGGAGATCACAGATCTGTTGCATTATTGACAGGAAATATTTTGTCACCCCCATTTACTTTATATGAACTTTGTATTTGTGTATATTCTCCAAGGATAATGTCTCATGAGGACAAAGACTCTTTTCATTTTCCTCTTATATAAAAATGGGAATAATAATAATAATGCCTACCTCCCAGGATTGTTGTAATGATAAAAGAAAGGCGTATTTGTAAAACTTTTGACAAATCTTGAAGTGAGATCATATATTCACACATAATATACACATCTACCATTTGTGTGGATATATGTATGCACATGGGCATACATATATATTTATAGCTAAATATATAATGTATACTATTATAACATTACATAATTTAATGTAGACTTCCTAATAAAATTTAAAAATCACATTTTATCAAACATATAATTCATTTAATTAATTATATATGTCAGTGAAAGAAAATTATATATTCAATGAAAGAAGACAGGTGGTTTTAAGAAATGTTCATTATGACCCTGGATGAGTTGCTGAATCTTTCTGAGCTTCAGCTTCCTTACTTATATAATGAAAGAGCTAGAATTGGGTGATATCTGAAATCTAAAATTTTGTTATTTCTGTGATCTCTTTGTTTTTCATCAGAATTTTCCATTGGTGGTAAATTGATGGTTATTCTTATTTCCATAAGGAAGCAGTGATTGTCAGTTGAGGTTTATCTGATCATTGAGAATGTGAGTCTGATATGTTAGGCTTTTGCATGCCACATGTAGATTCAGATTACTGGGTATTACACAGCATAGCATACTGAGGCATAGAAAAAAGAGAAGGAGGTCATGAATAATCTACCCCCCCAAAAAACCCCAAACCCCAAAACAAAGAGTTTACCAAACTGGGTGAGAATTTTGTATTCCATGGATTCGAATTGGAATATTGGCAATTAATATGACAAAGAAGCAGAAAATGATGAATAATTGACAGAATTTTGAGTGTGAAAATTGTCCATGTGTAAAGAACCTGCAGTTTAACTTTTTCTTAGTTACTTGTTTTATAAGTTCATATTATATTGGTTATTAGTATGTGAGCTCCGTGAGTGCTGTTGTGCTCTGCATGTAGTGAGCCTTATTAAATGCTTGTTAATTGACTGAGTCGTACCGTATCTTGCTCTAGATGGTCAGCTCTGTTAGGTCAGGGATTGTGTCTCATCTATATTTGTAATTGCTCCAGCCTTTAGCATAGTGTTTTGCAGACAGTAGGTACTATATGTTTATAAATGTTTAGTAACTTAAATCACATTTCCAGTGCTTCTGAGTAATGACCTCTATAATCTTGTGCCTAAGGTTGGAATGAACCCCGCTTTTCCTAAACACAGACTTAGTTATTTACAGGATGTTGGTCTATCATGGGATAAAGAAAATTTCTGCTATTAAACAGCTTCTCTATTTCTGTAAACATAGATTAAATGGAATGAGATACCCTGGGGGGGTGCCAGTATTTATTATTTTTTCTTTCTTCGACTCTTTACAACATGTTTTAAGTTACATATGGGTAGCCATCCTTATGGCAAGAAAAGAAAGATGACCACAGCACATAATGGTCATTGCATAAGTCAGGTTCCCCCATATCAGGGCTTATCACCTTAAGATGAAAATGAGTCCTAACTGAAAGAGGTTCAGTCCATGGTGATTGATCCCAGAAGGGATGAAGGTAGCCAGGGTGGCTCACCTGTGGAGACAGAAAAACAAAGGAAGGGAGGGGGTGGGACAGTCCTTTCAGGAATCCCCTGACAGAGGCATGGAGACAACAAAAGTCTACTTTGTTGCCTCTGCTGGAAGTAGAGGGGTAACAAGGTTGAAGCTGAGGGCAGAAGGAATGAGAAAAGGAGATGAATGGGATATATGCAATACTGATTCTTTACTTTGGTGTTATTGTGCCTTCCCATTGAGGGGGTGTTGTGGAGGGTCATATTTCTTTTTTTTCACAAGATTATTACTCTTGAGGGTCATTTTTCAATAGCTGTTGGATCAACAGCTAGAGACAAGAAGGAGAAGCAAGACTATATTTTTGGGGGACTTTCCCCCTATACTTTCCCCCCTTAGAAATGCTATTCATTACATACTTCCTCCTTTGAAGGGAAAGGACTGAATAAGGACTTGGTGGTGGGGGCAGTATAGTTAAGAGCTTTCGCTGATGTTACCATGGTAACATTGAGTTGTCTCAATGCCCTAAGCAGAAGGGGCACACATCAGTAATTCCACCAGCCATTTTCTCATGGTTGGGGTATGAAGCTGGGAGGAGGGGGGGGGGAGGAATTGTCCAGCAGTGATATTGCCATGTTCTCTTGCAGCCCAGAGTACTCAGACCATACCGAGTGTTGCTGCGGTAACACAAGAGCCCTTGGTTTATTGGGAGAGAATGAAGTAGCTGTGAAGAAGGCAGAGTAATCCTTACTTAGAGTTGTGTCTACCTTTCTTAGGATGTTAATCTAAGTAAGAATGGATAATTTACTCCTTTGAAAACACACTCAAGGTGCTAAATATTATTATTTAATAAATACTGACTCACATTTATTTTATCCGTTTATTTACAAGCTTTGGAGAGCTACTTGTTCAGAATATTTTGAAAATAGCAATTTCCAGTTAGAAACATTTTGATTCAAGTTGCAGAGAATGGTTCTCATTACACGGTTTTTTTTTTGTTTGTTTGTTTGTTTGTTTAGCATTTTTCTTTAGTTTTTGGACTTCTTTAAAAAAAATCCCCTCTGTCTTGCCACTGTAAGCAGAAAATGGAAGTGCTTTTTACAATTTTGGTTTATAGAGTCTTATGTTTTTGTTATAAATAGTTGATGAGTTAAATTTAATTTGTTGCGAAAAAATGGAAATCCATTGATCTTTTAAATGCTGGCAACCTAATGGCTATTTTGGGTTGAATCTGATATTTAAGGGAGTATTTTTTTTTATTGCGTAAGATTTTGTTTCAGCATTACCAAACATGAGCACTGGGTCACTGATATGGAAGAAAACATCAACAATACAGTAACTGCATTGGAGATTTTTAAGTGTAGCATACTACCATGCCTATTTGAATAAATAATGGAAAAAGCAGTTCATTATGTATCAGTTTGAGTATAATACTAATTTAACAGCCTTCCTTTCATTTCACTGAAACCTATTCTTGGAAATTATGTAAATTAATTGGGGTCTTGAAGCGAATCTATGCAATGTTCTAATTCCCTATAGACTAAAGCAATCAGAGCATCAGAACTGAAAAAAAAAATCTCGTGTGATAATTCTTTTGATGAAAAGATGATAGACCAAAAATATTTTGTTACTCTTTTCAAGATGTTTTTTGCATCAATATTATTTTTCTTCATACCATGTCATGAACAATAGAGAAGAAGGTACTATGGAAAGAATAATGCTCAGTTTGACTCAGCTAAAGCATCAGTCTTGTAATATCAATAGTAGAGCCCTGCATTTAAGTGTTGATTTCTGCCTAGTATATATGTTTTTTTTTTCTTTAAATTAAAAACTTCAACAAATACTTAAAAAATGTTCATGATGTCTTCTTGGAAACTATTCTGCCTGTATGTGTTTGTGTGTGTGTGTACACATGCATATATATGCATATTTATCTGTATTAGTGTGTATATGCACATCCGTGTATACATACACACATCCATCCATCCATGAATGCATGCATATACATGACATCCCAAAAGCCTTGGTGCACTTTTAATCTTTAATAGATGTATTTGTAGATCTGTTTGTCAGATGGAATATAATCCTCTAAAGGAGTGAAAGAAAGAAGTTTTAGCTGGTATCTATATCCCAAATTAAAAAGAGCATAGCTTCAAATTCCTTAGTTATCTGGGGGTGAAAATAAGAACATTCAACTCTGAAATGACATAAGTGAGGGAAGAGTTGAATTTAAAATGACCCCATGTTGTGTTCTTCTCCTTTACCCCTTGGTAAGTGAAATAAATAAAATACCCTAATCGCTACCATACAAGCTTGGACTGGAGCTCAAAGTAATGTCTATAATCTATCAGAAGCTTCAGTTTGCAGTAATACAGATTGTTGTCATGCTCAAAAAACCCCCAAAACTTTGTTGATGCCCCGTCATTGTTGACTGATATCAAACCATCTCTTTTGGCGGTAGTATTTTATTAATAGCTGTATTTATATATCTTGCCTTTCCTCCAAATAAAGAGCAGGCACTGCCAGAATCAAGGTTTTATTTTATTTTTCCAGAAGGAAAAACAAACTACAGCTAAGTAATTTAACCAACATGTTTTCATCATTTAGGATTTGAATGATTGCAAGGAATCAGGTACCATTCAGCATTTCTCCCAGGATTTAAGTAAGCTTAGTCATTCCCCTTTTTCTTATTTTATAGATGAAAATCAGAGGTTCATCAGCTGTGTACCGGACCCCCAGACAGTGAAATGCATCCTGTTTGGTTGTCTGATGCTTTTGTCAAGCATTATCAGAGATGCCCCAGTTCCTTCAGCTGACCCTGATTTGTCATGATTTGAAGTCTTTTCACCATCCTGGTCACCTTCCCCTGAATATTCTCCATGTTAGTAATGCCCTTCCTAAAATTTGGTATAGAGAACTGGCCATGATACTCTAAATGTGCTTTACCAGGCAGAGGACTGTGGAGCTGTCACCTCCATCCTGGGCACAATATGTTGGTGGGTCTTTGATCTCATGAATGTGGGTAATCCCCTCTAGTGCTATATCACAGCCCATTCATGCTTCCTTATCCTGTGTAAACCTTGTCCACATTTTCTCATAAACACTTTATTGAGAATCTATGAAGTTTATTTGAAGTCTTTTCACATACCAGCGTGGCTCTTGTAGACAGCTAAGTAAGTGGTGCCTTAGATAGACTGGCACACTTGGAGTCAGGGAGCCCTGAGTTCAAATTTGGTCTCAGACCCAGCCTTAGTTTCCTTATCTGTAAAATTAAGAGGTCTCAGTGACCCTTAACAGCCCTATGATCCTGTGATATCTCCTATATCACTGGTATCTTCTCTTCCTGTACTTCTGCCTCTTAGAAAGGGGTGCCCGTCTCCTTCTATTGCTAGTCCTTCTACACGTGCCCTCCATCTCATCCTCATTGTCTCTTCCCGGAGCTTGCCCCATCAACCATTCCTTCTTTTAATCGTCTTTAATCACTCCCTGTCTAATAGAAAAACAAAATAAAATATGTGGAACTACAGTTTTCTAGTGCCCAAGTCACTCCATCTAAGAAAGACAGTGTAGCATTCAATTACAGTGGCCTCTTTGTATCCTAGAAGGGTGAACGTGACTCCTTTAAGCCGTTGTTTCTGGTTACTACACTTAATGGTTATTTTGGGGCCCTCCTGGCTCAGAGTGAAAGTAAATAGTGACTGTTTCTCTTTTGGCCAGCTACTGAGGATCTTACCCTCCCAGTTTGATTTTTTTTCCCCATTAAGGGGGCCATCCCTTGACTCACTTCTTAAAGAGGCCTATTCATTGAGTGGGTGTTGCCTGACTAAGAGTGAGAACCTGAAAAGGCCGTAGTCTAAAAGGTCCAGGGTCTCGCATTGTATCCTGGGCCATCTCTAGTCATCCTGATGAATATCTGGATCCATCCAGATGACTCTTGAGGAGAAAGTGAGGCTGGGACCTTGCACAGCCCTCCCTCCCTCAAACCAAGACCTGTCATGGTCTCCCTAATGTCATGGTCCTCTTCAAGAACAAAGGACAAACTACACAACAACCAGGAATGAGAGACCTAGAAGATTAGTGAAACTCAGAGTTAGAACAAACTACAGAGGTCATCCAATACAATCCAGCTCCCACCTAGACACTGGTAAGAATAAAATTGGTTGAAATAGGAGTGTAGAAAACAAGTTAGGGCTTATAAGATCTCTTTTTTCGATGTCACTAGTACTATACTTGACTAAAAATAAGCTCCCTTGAAGAGAAATTGTTACAGCTACTTGAAAAGACATTCCTCAAATAAAATGAATGGCATTTTAGTTTTGATCAATATGAAACTACTTTAGGGCAAGAATAAAATGTGCAGCGAATGAATGTAGATGGGAACGGCTTTACCAACATCTATTAAGGAGAAGTAGATTTTTTTCATCTCTTTTGACCAGACTCTACATTGTTTAAAACAAACAACAACACTTTAAAAAAGTATCTCACATATTTGTAAATGTTCTGAGGCTTTAGCAAATACCAAGTGATTTTAGGTATAATGTCATTTAAATTTTTCTTTTTCCACTTGTTTGAGGGGGGAGGGCAGGGCAATTGCAGTTAAGTGACTTGCCCACGGTCACACAGGTAGCAAGGGTTAAGTGTCTGAGGCTTGATTTGAACCCAGGTCCTCCTGACTCCAGGGCTGGTGCTCCCTTCACTCTGCCACCTAGCCACCCCTATAATGTCATTCTTGATCCAATGATGTTGTCGTATGCACTGCACCTCAGAATTTGGCAAAGGCAAAATGAATCTTTCATGTAATAGTGAGCTCTTGGTTATTGATAAGCAAGTTATCTATTAGGTGGGTTATCTGCAAGACCTTAGAACATCTTTTTTTCCCTTAGCTTCCAATACTGATTGTAGCACTGGGTTCAGACTAGATCTTTCCAGAGTGAATCATTTCTCTGATTTCATTCCAGAATTATAATAGTGTGACTCTGAGCATATTTTGTTGTTTTCTCTTACCCACTCTTCTCTCATCACCAGCCTGGTTGGAAGGATGGGGGGAGGAGGAACGTAGGCTTAGAATAATGTGTATGAAAGACTTTTTCAAAATATTGAACTATTTCCCACATCCCTTTCTTCTTTATTCCTTTTATGTAATTTTAAAAATATGGGATGCCTCTCAGAAAGGTGTGAGGGATGCATTAGAAAATGTAGGTTATGTGAGTCTAAGGAGACAGTCAGCTGGAAACTGCTCTGAGACCACCCCCAGATCAGGGAGCTGCATCAGATGGTATCCTGAGAATCAGACAGCTAGTGGTGTGAGATGAGACTTCTGAGCCTTAAATGAACAGTTTGTTTTTTCAGTTAACTTTTTCCCTTTGAGTCTTTTATCTGGTTTTGTCAATGTGTCAATCAGTTTCTTCCCCTTTCTGCCCCACAGTATTACCCATTATAAACCCCATTGTCAAGAACCCTTGATGAAGTGTTTATAATATCAGTGATTCGTTGAGGAGACTTCATTTCTCAATTAGAATAAAATGGGAGTAAGAGAGAGAAATATTTCTCTTGTGTTTAATAACTAATGATTGTATTAGGGTTTTTTTTGTTTACCTTTTTCTACTTTATCACTCAGAAATCAGCCTATGGGGGAAATTTCTCTTAGAGATTTATCCAGACCAACATCTAATCAGACAGTAAAAGAAATTGTAAGTTTAGGCTAATGGATGTATTCTTACTCATTCATTGTGTTTGTTCAGATAGGTCTGGGGAAATGTTGATTCTCCCTATTATCAAGACAGGTGATACGGTAATTGATATCTCTTTAATCAATATTTGAGTGACCTAAGCCATATATCCCAAGATAGCCTACCTCCCATTTGGTTAACCAATCAGAGGTGATTGGGTATTCCTTCAGAAATACCTCCACTTTGAAGGGCATATAAACTGTGATCCCACTGTCATTAGGCGTTTTTGGTCTAAGAGAATGGCCAAATGGTCATCCTTTCATTAATAACCTTCTGGTCTTATTAATAAAATGGTTAAATTATCCCCCCCCAAAAGAAAATGTCGCTTATGTAGAAACATAAGAAATTAATAACCATTTACTTGAGAAAAATGTGGATTAGTACCTGGCAATACTATTGACTTGAGTACCTTATTATTTTTAAATGCACAGTTTTACTTTAATTAGCATCTTAATTAGCATTTCACATTCTGGGCCTATATGGTGAATGAGTTATATGGTCATTTTCATAGATGAAAAGAGAGACAAAGAAATTAAATGACTGAATTAAGGATACTGTGAGAGATTGTGTGACTTACACATGAACATAGACTTTTCTTAACCTAGAAGCCTTTCATGAAACACTAAGCTGAAGAAGAATAGAAAATGCTGCTAACAGCACGTTTACCTTGAAGTTTGCATTCAATAACATCTACCATGTGGCATATAGCCACAGCCACAATGGTATGGAACAAACACAGAAGTTAGAAAGGCCCCTAAGGAAGTATTTTTCTTTAAATTGATGTAATTTATTCCAAATGAGAAGACCTCCACCAGACAAATGGATGTTAAAATAAGATAGTACGGCTGATGTTAAGTATTCCTAACATGTTGTTACAGGATGTAGATCCATGTCTGGGACATCAAGATGAGACTGGGAATGCAGGATGAAAAATAGACTCACGAGGAATAGGGGAAACCTGGGGTAGTCTTTGCATAGTATCTTGCAAACAGGCACGGATTTCATGTAAGAGTACTTGAGTCCTAATCCTGACTGCTCTACTTGCTACATTTGAGATCCCAGGGAAGTCACTTAATATTTCTGGGCCTCAGTTTACTCATCTGTAAAATGGGGTTGGTTGTGGTGGTGGACAGGATGACTTCTAAGTTCCCTTTCAGCTCAAAATGAATGATCGTTTGGTGAAGTAGATCTGAAATCTAAAATCAGATGCGTAGTTGTAGTTGGACTAGTCTTATTATCCAAGGTCCTAACATTCTGGGCCAGAATGAGGCAGGAAAGGTTAAGCTAGAACGTAAATAGATATGAATGGTCAACACTGATGGAAACCTTGAGGATTGAAATAAGTAGGTCATGAACAGTGAAATTTAAATCCATTTCATCATTCTGTTAAGAGAGTGGGTAAATGTATAGTAGAAAATATTGCACTATTAAAATATTCTATTACTATGATTTTTGTTATCTTTCAGTTATTTCAATTGTGTCTGACTTTCCATGATCCCATTTCTTTGCAAAGATACTGGAATGGTGCTCTATCCACTATGCCTCCTAGCTGCCCATTAGTATTATAGCAGAGTAATTAGTAATGGATAGAAAACTGGACTCAGAGCCAGGAAGACCTGAGTTCGGATCCCACCTGTGACACATCCTAACTATGTGATCCCTCTGCAAGTCCCTTCAACAGTCTGTGCTCTAGAACTATAATTAAAGAAGTAATTTTCTCATGTTGGAATTCCCTATACCAGTGTAAAGCCAAGTTTTAGCAGCTTTCCAGAGGACTGCTGCTGTGAACAGCTTTATGGTTCTGATCGCATAGTATAGTGAACTCTCTATTTATTTGGCAGTAAATTAACAAAACATTCATAGAAGCCAAAGTACAGCATTCACAAAGTTATAACATAACTTATCACAAAAGTGGCCACATAGTTTTAAGAAAAAGATATCATTCAAGAACTCCTTAACTCAGTTATCCTTAAGGAGCAAGCCTCCTTAAGGGACACACAGTACAAAGGTCAAAGTTCTCTACCCCTAGGTCACATTGTCTTAATCTCTCAGTCAGAAAGTCTTCTTCTTAATTGGAGATTAGTTTCAAATCATCCTTAAGCACAAAGGTATAGAGTACAAAGTTCTCCCACCTCTAGGCCACAGTAAATCATGCTCTTCTCAGCACTAAATATCCAAGGAGAGATCTTTTCATCTTGACTTGAGGCTGGCTCTCAGATTCCATGGTTCCTCTTCCATGGTCTAGCTCCTGCCTAAATCCACCCAACTGTCATGTGGATTCAAAGATAGGCAGCTCTCAGCTACTCATCCAGTTCAGTTCCAATTCCTCATCTAGTTCCTTCTCCAGTTCCTGTTCCATATTGAAGCTCATAGTATCCAGTCCACCTCAGGTCCTTCACAGTTTCTGTTTCTGGGAAGACAAAGCTTAACAGAGCCAAAACAACATTTGTGCACATGGCCGGCACCATCATCAATTCACTATCTGCCTGCGAAATCAACACAGACCCTTAAATCCACATAAATCCTTGGCATTCCAATATATTTCTAATTAAATCCAACAGCAAGAAATAGAAAGAGAAATTCCATTTAAATTACTGTAGGCATTATAAAATATTTGGGAATCTTCCTGCCAAAATAAACCCAGGACCTATATGAACACAACTACAAAACAATTTTCACACAAATAAAGTCAGATCTAACTAATTGGAAAAACATCAATTGCTCATGGCTGGGTCGAGCTAATATAATAAAAATGACAGGTAAGTTAAATTACATATTTAATGCCTTACCAATCAGTCTACCTAAAAAATACTTCATAGAGCTAGAAAAAATAGTAACAAAATTCATTTGGAAGAACAAAAGGTCTAGAATATCAAGGCAATTAATGAAAAGAAAGCTGGGGAAGGTGGCCTAGCCTTACCAGATTTTAATCTGTATTATAAAGCAGCAGTCATCAAAACTACTTGGTACTGGCTGAGGAATGGAGTGGTGGATCAATGGAATAGATTGGGTACACAGGACTCAGCAGTCACTAACTATAGTAATCTACTGTTTGATAAACCCAAAGTTTCCTTATCCCATGAGATATCCTTATCTTATAAGGTATCAGGTATAAGGTATAAGGATATGATATCCTTTTCTTATCCCAGTTTCTTAGACTTAGACCATCATCTAACTTTGTATATCAAAAGCAAGTCTGTATAGGTGCATGAGCTAGGTATAAAGGTGATATTGTAAGCAATCTGGGAAAGCAAGGAATAGTTTACCTGTCAGATTCATGGAGAAGGGAAGACTTTATGACTAAGCAAGAGTTAGAGAGCATTATAAAATTCAAAATGGATCATCTTGATTACATTGAATTGAAAAATTTCTGTACAAAGCCAGTATAACAAAGATTTAGAGGGAAGTGGGAAACTGGGAAAGAATTTCTACAACTAGTGTCTCTGATAAAAGCCTCATTTTGAAAATATACAGGGAATTGAGTCAAATCTATAAGAATACAAGTCATTCCTCAATTGATAAATGGTCAAAGGATATGAACAGGCAATTTGCGTAGGTAGAAATTAAAGATATCTATAAGCATATGAAAAAATGCTCTAAATCACTATTGATTAGAGAAATGCAAATCAAAACAACTCTGAGGTACCACATCTCACCAGTCAGATTGACTAAGATGACAGACCAGGAAAATGGCAAATGCTGGAGAGGATATGGGAAAATTGGAACACTAATGCATTGTGGGTGGAGTTGTGAACTGATTCAACCATTCTGGAGAGCAGTCTGGAACTATGCCCAAAGGGCTATAAATAATTGCATACCCTTTGACCTAGTAATAACCACTTCTAGGGTTGTATCCCAAAGAGATCATAGAAGTGGGAAGAAGACCCATATGTACAAAAATATTTATTGCAGCTCTTTTTGTAATGGCAAAAAATTGGAAATTAATGGGATGCCCATCAATTGGTGAATGGCTAAACAAGTTGTGGTATATGAATGTAATGGAATATTATTGTGCCATAAGAAATAGGAAGGAGATGGACTTCATATTTACCTGGAGAGACTTAAACTGTTTTTGAGTGAGGAGAGCATAACCGGGAGAAATTTGTGCACAATTTCAAACACAACATACATATGATGACTAACTTCAATAGACTGGGCTCCTCTCAGCAATGCAAGGTCATAAGACAACTCCAAAAGACTCATGATGGAAGGAGATGTTTACATTCAGAGAAAGATCTAGAAAGAACAGAATTTAAATGCAGACTGAAACAAACAACTTGCTTTCTTTTTCTTGTTTGGTTTTGTTTGCTCTTTCCCATTGTTCATTCCATCAGTTACAACTCTTCTATACAACCTGACTGATGCCTAATGCAAAAGTATTTGCAGATCTTATACTTGGAGAAAATTTGAAACTCAAAATATTGTGGAACTGAATCTTGTAAACTAAAAGTAAACAGACAAATCAGTAAAAAAAAATATGCAAGGAAAAAAAAAAGAAATCAACACAGACCCACATCCAAAGTCTGAGAACCCAACACAAATTGTCAGTCCAGTCCGAGAACATCTGAATCCCTCCTCCAGGATTTCTGTAAACAGACAACAAGAAAATCCTCGTTCAGGGCTTCCAGTAAGGTCCCAGGGTTTCTGTACAAAGTATCACAAACAGAAAAGACAAACAGAGTGCCTGGCCCCCACAGAGTTCCCCTTCTCAATTTTGCTCTTTCCTAGCTTGGGCTTCTCCTTATATAGCTCATCAGCTCCTCCCTGTTGCATCAGGAAGTTCCTCCCATTGTGAGGTTCACAAGTTCTGTTTCTTAACAAAGACTTGATATAATCAGGTCAAGGCTCAAAGACACTTGAACTCAGACAAGGTGCTAAATACTTAAGTACCTGAAACAAGGTGCTAAGTACTTTTTTGCTTGCCATTACAACCAGTTAAATTCTAGGTCATGTCCTTTTTCCCCTTGCTATGTGTAAGGCGCAATTTTAAATGGTGGAAGATGCACATAAAGGCAGAAAGATGCTAAAATTCTAATGGGGGGAAGAAACATGTACTTTAATGACATCACAAGTCTGATTCTTCCATTTATCCCTATCCCTCTTGAAGTTCATAGTAATGACCCTGGGTCATTAAGTTTAATTTATATTTAGCATCACATAGGCTATCTCTAGAAAGTGAGGATATGTGTGATGCAGCTTCATAAAATCTCCATGAAAAATATTTAAAATCAAGGTTTTAGTGCTTAAAAATCCATCAATCTCCATAATTGGGAAGATCCACTTGTGTATAATAAGTAAGCACTTCAATGCTGTTGACTGCCTGTTGACAGACTAGAATGCCTCATTCACAGTCTGTAATTTTATCCCTGCTCCTTCCATTGACGCAGATTGCAAACCTTCCATGATTAATAGATGAAGAGCTGCCCTGGAGAGAAAATTCATCACCCTGCACCCAGCCTGGGGAAAAGCCTCTCTGAACAGAGCTAAATTGGTCCACAGAGAGCATGCATGTTATGGTCAGTCATCAGATCTGTACTTAAGTCTTTCCAGCTTAGGAGGAACTATCAGAGCTTATGGACAACTGGCTTGGCCCTCAAGACCCCAAGGGTTTTTGAAATGTCAGTACAGGACTGATGCCTACTCTGCTTATTCTACTAGGACCGACTCCCAGCAGCTGTGGTGACCAAGGCGTAATCCAGGGCCTCATCACTTCTCATCCAAACTATCTCAGGAGCCCCTGAATTGCATGACTTTGTCTCAGGTCCCTCTTCTTTCCAATCTATCCTCTACCCTGCTTCCAAAATGTTGTTCCTAAAGCAGAGGGCTGATCATGCCAGTCCTCTGCTCAGCAAATAAAATACAAATTTATCTGTCATACAGTTAAAGTCCTTTACAATCTGGTTGTTGCCTGCTGTTCTATCCTTATTATAGTTATCCCTTCCACATCATGGAGGTTAGGGTGCCCCATGATCTTGAAAATCTGCATAGTTTTTTTGCCCTCCCTTCATACCAGAGAAGAACTCTGAATTATGATAATAAAAGACAAAAATGTGTTAATACTATTGTACAATACTATACATATATTTTACGCCTTTCTGAGTTTCTAAACTTCATCATTGGCTGGCCTTCACATGCCACCTGTAGCTTCTGTAAAACTTCCCCCAAATTCACATTTAATTTCTTAAACCCATGATATATCAAAACTGCAGTGGAAGGGGAAACTGTACTTTTCCTTTCCTTCATGTTTCAGCCCAATTGCCTTTTCCTTGATGGGGGCAGTGGGGACGTCTCTTCCCTAGACATGAAATTTGATCTCCTGTCTCCCTTCGCTACCCCCATGCCTGGAATACACTCCTTCCTTCTCTTTGTAGAACCTCAAATATGTACATGTTCTCCCTGCTCCCCCAATAGAATGTAATCTCTTTGAGGCCAGAAATGATTTCATTTTTTCCTCTTTGTTCCTAGTAGTTTCCTCTAGTTCTTAGTAGATAGTTTGCACTTAAGTTCTTTCTGATTGAATTGAATATGTGCATTAACGAAGGCAGTACTTGTGTACCAACCAATGACCTTCATTTTAACTTTTATGTTAATATTCCTGAATCTTCCCTACTTCCAGCTAGGTGGTGGAATGGATAGAGCGCTGGGCTTGGAATCGGGATGACCCAGGTTCAGATCTGGCCTCAGACATTGGCTAGCTTGTGAGATCCTGGGCAAGTCACTTAACCTCTCCTTGCCTCAGTTTCCTCAACTGTAAAAGGAAGGCAGTAATAGCCTCTTACCTCACAAGAACCAAATGAAATATTTGTAAAGCACTTAGCACAGTGCAAGTGCTCTATTAACGTCTGTTATTATTTCTCTGTTCTTTTGTCTTGCTTTTTTGAGCCGCCTTTTTTAATGATTTTTGGAAAGTGGACTGATTCTTACTATTAGATAGTATCACTTTGCCATGCTAGTGAAGTGTAAACTGTGTAATTAAATTTAATTTAAATTTTTGCTAATTGTGATGTGTGTGTTCATTTTCCTTTGTGTGGTTTTGTTGGCATGGAAATATAAATGCTTTGGGGGCTGTGGCTGTCTCACTTTTGTCTGTATTTCCCAGTTCTTAGCGTAGCACCTGGTCCATAGTAAGCCCTTAGTTAATGCTCACTGACTGGTCCAGGTAAGCAACATTTTGTGGATTAATTTCCTTGTGCAGATAGTTCTAGGGGAGACACAGGGCAAGAAGATTGAGAAGAAAAACAGCTTCTGTTGCCGTTAGGATGTCCCTAATCTGTGGCTCCTGTGAGAGAAGTGGAGAGGTGAAGGGGCAGATTTTGGGTGGTAATAGTCCGCTAGAGGTGGTACCTGTCATTAGTTGCTATGTTTGGCGAGTTCAGGGCCTCGCTAGCCTCCCGTTGGGCGTGGTCTGTAGAAATCAGCTGTGATCCATAGTAGATGTCTCTGCATTACTGGCCTGCATTTAGTGGGTAGGTTGTAGTCAGACTTGTATTAGCAAAGCTAAATGAAAACAAATCCCCATATAGGCGTGTGTGCTTCATGCCCAACTAAAGTAAGTATTTTGAAATGCCTGAATTTATCTCTGGCCATTATTTCCTATGGGTTAGGCTGTAAATACATCCACTTATCCACCTCTATTTATATAGCCTATGAGTGATGAGGTGGCCTTCATCTCAGAAAGATAAATCCTGGTTTCAAGCTTCTAGCCAGCTGTATCTATAGCCGTGTGACTGAAGTGAATGTTCGAATTCGTTTCCTTGGGAAGGCAGCAAAACTCTGAGGGGGTTATAAATCTGGAGTCCTAGTAGTAAACAAGAGGAATTGTAGAAACATATTTAGTAGAGGTGAGATCTTGATTGTTCATGTAGCCATTAACAACCTTTATATGTACGTATCTCCACAATGTAAGTGTTTGGTAAATATTTATTGATTGATTGGGAAATAAGATACATTTGGTGACAGAAGATGAGAATAAAACAGTGCCCTCCCAAAGATTAGAGCAGATGTTCTTAACTTTTGTCTCGGACCCTTTGTATACAAGTGTGGTATATCCTGTGGAGCCCTTCTTAGGATGATGTTTTTAAATGCATAAAATAAAACACATACTATACAAAGGAAACTGTTATGTAGAAAATGCAGTTATCAGGTTGTTGTTGTTATTGTTTTTAAGTTTGGTTAATGGGGCAGGTAGATGGTGCAGTGAATAATACCAAACTTCCCTCTTTCATATCCCAGACCACTTCACCATCTGGAGGCCTTCAGAGCACTGGCCATGAAGTCAAGGGGATCTGAGTTCAAATGCGGCCTCAGACACTTGCCATTTAACTAGCTATGTGACCTTGGGCAGTCACCCCCAAGTGCCTTACCTTCCCCCCTCCCAAAAAAGAAGTTTGGTTAAGAACCCTAGGGTAATTGTGATCTGCATTAGAAAAGATCATATAATTCAACCATGTTGCTGCTTCTGCCTTTCAAAAGAATGATTGCTTTTACCTACTTCACAGTGTGGTAAGGAAAGTGAATGTTTTATAAACCTTAAGGCTATATAAATGTGAAGAGTTGCTGTTATTATTACTATTATTAACATAACTGGACTGTATTTTAACTAACAGCATTTTCTTGCTTATTAGGAGGAAAGCAGTATTATGTGAATTTGTTCTTTATTCTTTCTAAATCCAGAGATTGCTTTGGACAAACCCCCTTCCTCCTTCTCTTCTGAATTCCTGGGAAAAAAGCTATTAGCCTGCAGAAAATAATCAAAGTTGCTGTACGTTGCAATAATTAGAAATTTGAAGCCAAGAGAGTTAATTATTTCAGGCAGATTTCATTTGTTGCCAAATAAAATGTTTGAGAATCTTATCCTGACAGTCTCTGAGTTAATTTTCAGCACTGTAGTTGCATTCACTCTTTTTCTCCCCCCTCGACAGGATCATGCAGATTTACGAAGCCATTTCTTCACAGTTGGTATGAAGCTGGAGGCAGTGGATATGAGCGAGCCCTTTAATATCTGTCCTGCATCAGTGACTAAGGTGAGCCCCCCTGAAAAGGGGTTTAAACAAGTGGTTCAACCTCAAAGTCAGGCCTCTGCAATGTATTTTTGCGCATGGAGAGGCAGAAGGACCCATCTAGCAGACACAAACATAGATTTACTATTTCACAGTCTGGTACTATTTCTAGTTTGGCTAGAGATTCTTTGAGAAGTCTAGGGTAAATCCCATCAGATGGCTTATGTGTAGAAAGTGGGGAGGGTGAGACGGCTTCTTCCCATCTTACTGGGATGAGGCAGAGGTGTTGGAGGTAATCATGTCTTTGAGCTTGGAAAAAGGATCAGAACCCAATATTGCATCATGGATTCCTTATGCCTTTAGGATCAAATATAAAATCCCATGGCATTCTTAGTAGATATGCTTGTAGATAAGGGTCACATCTATCACCCTAGTATTAACTTGTTTGTTACCTGATAATGGCTTGGCTATAGTTTTCTTTATTTTATGTGATTTGGGTACCCCCCACCAAACTACTGCCTTGATACTTCATCATGGTGTGGAGTTGACCATGTGTTCTTAGAGCCTATTGCCAGCAAGTCCTGGCAGAGTCTAACAGTTTGGAAGGACTTCAAGTAGGGGCCTAGCAACTGACTGTCAGTCTGTCGCCTGAGGAACAGCCTAGCTAAATTTGGACAGACTCATCAACATATTGGCTGCAGGGTGATGAATTTTTCAGCCACAACAAATCTCAAAGACCTGTCTGCTAAGGCATATGGGGGTTGGGATGTTAATGTAGGCAGTACCCATTGAGACAAAGTTATTGAACCTTGAGGTATCGAAGCAAGAAATATTTCAGGTAATTGCCCTCTGGTCATTTTAAATAGGCCCATGGCTCTAAAGTTCATATGTTAACCTTTTCTTCCCCGGGAGTTTTTTGCTTTCTAATAGCAATAGTAGCCTTCAGGAGCCACTAATCCTTTCCATCTGTCTCCTTTCAGTTTTTAAGTCCCCAGATCCTACAAATATTGTAAAAGATGGACATTTTTTTTGGTAGAAGAGAGAAAGGAAAAAGAGAAATGATTCAAAATTTAGAAATTAAATTGTATTAAGGAATGCTAATCCAAGAGCCAAGGTATATAGATTAAAAGAAAAACACCCAAACTTCCCTCTTTTCACATCACAGACCACTTCACCATCTGGAGGCCTTCATACTGTGTTGCTTTTAGGGTTAGCATATATCTTTCCAAATACTGAAGAGTGATAGCTTGTTGGAGCCGGGCCAGTCTCTCTTCTTTCCAGCAACAATTGACACAGTCTTACCAGCTGCAGGTTTATTTGTATTATTTATCAAATTGTCTTAAAAGATGACTGTTTTTGTAATGTCACCTTCACCTGGAGTTTAAAGAATAAGAAAATGGGAGTACAGCTTTTAGGGTTAGCCCCGCTTTTTTAGCTTAGAGTTCATTGTTATGTATCAAGTATGCAGAGTAAAAATGGAAGTGACATTCTAATTCTAATTGGTATAACTTTGTGTCAGTACATGTTTCTGAATCCTTTTTTTATTCCCAATCTAGTTGGAAGTTTTTCTTTTTGGGGTTTTACTTGTGGGAATATTTTCCTTCATTAATCAGTCCTTTTTGGAACTAGTTTCCCTTAATATTTTAGTTGTATTCTTTATCATTTCATTATTCCTTTGTATCAAAGATTTAAAAAACTCAGTCATCCTACTTAACATTTTGCCCCTCTCATAATCGTGCTTCTCAAACATTTTATGCTCGCGGTGCACAGAATTATGAGTAATTATCATGTGTTTATTCAGGATTCATCTTGCAGTAAAGAAGTACTGCAAATGGCCAGAATTCTCTTATATATCAGGAGCATTACAAGTTCACATTTCCTCTTAGCTTCAGAAAATGTTTTACAGTGTTGCCCTATCAAGTATTGCATCATGTTGTTATGACTAATGTAATTAAAAAATTTTTTTTTTTGTCCAAGGTTATCGTTTTCAGGAAAATTGTTTAAAAGGAAAAAAAAAACAGTATAATGAATAGAGGCCAATGCAGACAGGCATGAACTGAAACTTTAATAAAGTACCTGGCCAGAGCATTAAAGGGAGCATATCTTTGTGGTCTAAATAACATCATCATGGGTATAGTAGAAAGAACACTGGAAGGGAGTTCAGAATCCTGGCTTCTTGTCCTGACTCTACTACCAACAGTCTGTGTGACCCTGGACTAGGCACTTAATTTCTCTAAGCCTCAGTTTTCTTATCTGGAAAATAAGGGTTGGTTGAACTAGACGGTGGTGGTCTGTGGTTCTGTGACGTATGTGTAACATACATTGGAAGCAAGGACATGGGCTAGTTGGCCTCTTGAGACCTCTTGATAGGCATGTAAAATCCTTGCGGCATTGCTTAGGCAATTGAATTGTTATTATTACGTATTTTTACTGATACTACCTGAAGAATACTGCAGAAATGAGGGACTAGTCAATTGTTCCCCAAAGGCATTGTATAAATGAAGGTTCCAAGAAGCTCGGCCTCCTCAGCATGGTGACTTTTGCCGTTCGGAATCAGAGGTCTTTGTTCACTGCCCTTCTGACAAGTTGGGGAAAGTTTACTGCTAACCTTTTGGCCTTCTTTTCTCTTAATCTTTCATTCTTTCCAGCATTGGGAGAGCTCTGCTGTGTGACCCTTTTGTCCTGCTTCTATGCATTGCCCTCATCTCCTTTCATTTTACCATTCTTTTTTTTCCTCCTTATCCTTTTTCTATTGGTCTTTCCCGGTGGTTGGCCCCCATGGCTGGAATCCTTGCCTTTGCCTCCTGGCTTCCCTGGCTACCTCCAAGACTTAGCTTAACTCTCACCTTCTACAAGATGCCTTTCTCAGTTCCTCCACTGCTAGTGTCTTCCTCCGAGATTAACTCCACTTTACCCTATGTTACGTACATAAGGTAGTTGTTGTTATGTAGTGTAGTTGTTGCTCTCTTGTCTCCCCTGTGACAATGGGAGCTCCATGTAGCATGTGGCTGGGGACTTCAATTCTTTCTATCCCTGGAATTTAACATGGTGCTTGGCACATAGTAATGCTTGTTGGCTGACCAGGTGACAGATCTTTCTATGTCAGTCTTGGTTTTCCTTCAGGTCACTTCTAAGTGACCTGCTTCTGTTGATGTTCTTCCCCCACTTTTCCCCAGTTCTGTGTGTGTGTGTGTGTGTGTGTGTGCACATATATACACATATACATACACATACATATACATATAAGCACACACATACACACACACACATATATATATACATATATATATGATTTTCCATTTATTTTTTCTTTATCTACTTTTATAAAGATTATCAGGTACTTTTAAAGCTTCTCTTTGAAAAAAACTCATAATGACCATCTCTACTTTTATGATAACTAGACCAATTCGTTGATCCCCATGGTAGATAATAATTTCTGATTAAATCATCTCATCAAAGACATTCATTGTCTGCCTGTGCATAGAAATGTGCCAGTATTTAGTGTCTAAGGGAATGAGTAATATAAGACTAACTTTTGGCTTCCTTTGTTTACCTTTAGGTTTTTAACAATCATTATTTGCAAGTGACTATTGATGACTTGAGACCAGAAGCTAAAAAAATCTCAATGCTGTGCCATGCTGATTCCTTAGGGATTTTACCTGTACAGTGGTGCCTTAAAAATGGAGTCAACCTCACACCACCCAAGGGTTTGTATTCATTAATATCTTGCTTTGATTCAGGGTGTGGTGGGTGGTTTGGTTTTTGTTTTGTCTAATCCACATTGAAATAAAACCTTTGATTATGTGAATAATGACTGAACAGGAACTGTCAAGTGTTGTAGAATTAAATTCAGGGAAGCCTTAAGAGAGCTGTTGTTTGTCCTTCTTTCTTGAAGGGGACCAATGACATGAAGGACATGTCGTGACTTCCATTTGAATTGGATTTAAGTGAGGGAGTCACCAGTCTCACTCTCTCCTGTAGAACCATCTGGATCCAGTGGCATGAATGGTATAGATCAGAATGGCTGGAAACCCCCAGATATCTTGTGGTATCAAAATTTATATTCCTTTGGGCAGAGTATCCACTGCTAAGGGTATGATTTCATATGTGGACAGAGGGAGTGGAGAGAGAAGAAGGAAGAAAGAAAGAAATGAACTGATTTAAACCACTTTGTTTTATTGCAAGAAAATGTTAATTTTTTGTGTCTCTATTTTGCATTTCTCATTCTTGGTTAAGTAAATTCTCAGTTATGCTCAGAAGTAGTGCAAAACAGTTAATTCAATCCTTCCGTTGCATATTTGAAGACAGCTCTCCTATCCCACCTAAATATTTCTCTTGCCTAAAAATAGCCAGAGGAAGTTAGCTAGGCATAGAAGATGTAGAATCTCATTTTATCAAATATTCAGTTAATTAGATCAGGGGAGAAGAAAGTCTATGGTCATTTTGCTCAGGATAGGCATATGGTTACTGAGGCTTCCAGTCCTAGAAGGTGTATGGCAAGAGTGACCACTTTATCTTCTGTCCCTCTCCATCACAATGGTAATGGTTTAGCTTTGGGAATTCATTGGATTTGGGTATTAATTCCAAAGTGAATCCATGATTGTTGACAATAGATCCTTCCTGATTTCCCATTCCTCCTGCTGTTACCTTAGACTAGGTTCTCTTATTAAACACTTGGAATTGTGAATATCTCTGGGTCACCTTCATACCTCTATGCCTTTCCGCCTACCATTCATCTTGCAGATTACTGCTGGACTATTTCCTGTTCACACATTTTTTATCCCTCTCTCTCCTTTCTCATGGTACTGCAGTACCTTCTCACAATGTGAATGCAATCCTGAGTTCTTGAAGACAAGCTTGAGCAGATTCTGCCGTGCTGAAAAATCAAGTCAGCAAGCATTTATAGAGTGCTTATTATGTGCCAGGCTCTGTACTAAGTGCTGGGGGTAAAAGAAAGACAAAAGACAGTCTTTGCTCTCAAAGAGCTCATGGTCTGGTTGGGGAGATAGATACAAACAACTCTGGACAAACAATTGATAGGAAAAATTGGAGCTAATCTCAGAGAGAAGGCACAAAAATTAAAGCAACTGGCAAAGGCTTTCTGGGATTTTTAGCTGTTTGGTTTTTTGTTTGTTTGTTTGTTTGTTTGTTTGTTTGTTTTTTAAGAAAACCAGACTGCAGATGTGAAGAGCATTGTAGGCACAGTGAAAATTCACAGTTGGTAGGTGGATGCCACTTGGTGATGAATTCCTTGGCTCCATGAAACAAAAATTTAAACTAGCTTTTAGTCCTGTGTAATTACTACAGTTCATGAACCCCTCTGGGCATCTGTAGTTGATGGCAGCAGAGTAGGTGGAATGAATGCTAAGGATCTTACAGATGGTCTATAAAGATTCACAAAAATTTTTATACCAAACTTTTTTCACCATCAAGGACAGTAGATCCTCATGCTTTGACTCTGTTTTCAGATGACTTGAAGAGAACAGAAACAAGGAAACAGCTGGAGTAGATTTAATGTTTATAGAGGAGATCTGTACAGGGGCTGATGACAGTTGTAAGGAGCTGAAGGATTGATTGACAAATTGTAATTGAGGGATTGATTTACAAAATACAGAAAGGTGGAGACCAAAGTTATTAAACAATAATCTTGGACCTTATTGTTACTTTTTAGAAAAAGACTATTAAGAGAGTATCAAAATGGATAGCTAGGTGGTACAGTGGATAGAGCACTGGCCCTGGAGTCAAGAGGATCTGAGTTCAAATTCAGTCTTAGATACTGAATAGCTCTCTCTCTTAAGAGGGGGTGGGGGGAAGAAAGAAAGAGAGAAGGAGAGAGAAAGAGAGGAGGGGGGGTTTCACTTAAGATCCAATGGTGTGTGTTACTTGTTGTATGTGTGTGTGCATGCATATATAAATATATATATGTATGTATGTATGTATATATTTATTTTTATATATGTATGTTTAAATCACTTAATTTGGTGGAGTAAAGCATGACTGAAAAACATCTTGCAGTAATGCGTCTCCCACTTCAAAACCTCTAGGAATTGTCCAACTCATTCTCATGGGAGGTGAAAAGATTTGGCCCATGCCGTGCAGGTAGCCTGCGGTGGCTCTAGATTGAACTCGGCTTCTGTAACTCTCAATCTGGTGTCTTTTTTTATTGTTGTGTTGTTATTGTGAGTGCTTTTTTGTATCTGCCATAGTGTTTACTGCAGTGCTGAATGCGCAGTAGATACTGAATCAATATTTCATCTTTTGAATAATTTGAGTTCTCTACAAGATATAGGTAACAAAATCATGGAGCTGTCTGATGTCACTTTATTTTGGGAGTGAGGAAAAGGATGATCTGTTTTCTTCCCTTTGGACCTGTGCCAATCAGAACTGCATCCTGATCAATCAGTCTTGGCCACAGCCACTGTGGTTTAACAGGCTCCCCTGACTGCTTATTGCAAATCTTAATAGTTCTGAAGTTTTCCTCCCTATGCTTTTGTAAAAAAATTCTACAGGGCTTTAAGCACATTTTCCGACTTCAGTTAAGCCTTGTTACTTCTTGTTCTGTCTTTGTTGATTAATGAGGGTAATTGACCCCTGTCTCTTTATAATACAATCCAAAGCAATTTGTTTTTATATAGCAGTTCTCCAGGAGCTGTCACAAAACTGCTTTACAAAAAGAGCTCATTATCAAGCCTAGAGGAAGAGGAATTTAAAGAGATGAACTGACTTGAGGTCCCTTGGGGAGAAAGGAGAAGTCTAAGCAGGTGGTACAGCACAAGGAAACAACATTGTTCCTGGGGCCTGGTAATGAGCTGCCAATGCTGGAAGTGAGAGACTGGACCAAATAATCACTGGAGGTTCCTTCCAACTTGAATAATTCCATGACTCTGAGACTCCCCGTTGAAGGAAGCATGATAACTATTCTAGGCAAAAGGGATAGAATAGAAACCTTGATTTTTGCATTTCAGTTCAGTTGTGATAAAAACCAAACATTTATTAAGCACCAAGTTTCTGGGTTAAAATTAGAAAGTGTTCCTTTTTTCAATGAGTTTAAAAGGGAGATAAAACATGTACATTGATGGAAAGGAAGAGAAATTGGTTCTTAGAAAAGGTAGTTGTTTTCAGAGATCTTAGATTACATCTAATTGTGGGAATAAACGTATCCAAGGAAAAACAGGTAAAGTTAGGTAGGATCGCTTTAAGGCCCGTGGGAAGATTATTGTTTTAAGAACTGAGTTATTATTGTGAGTCATGTCGTGTTCTGATGTGTTGTGGGTAGGAGGGCAGGTGCTTGACTCCCTTACTTTTCTGGAAGCCCAGGCAAAGAGGTGTGGAAGTTAAGAGAGGGGAGTCAAGGAGGGGCTGCAGAAAAGGTCCATAAGAGAACCAGGGAGTCTAACAGTAACCAGATCCAACTAACACCAGGCTTGGATAGGGCAGACATGGCAGAAATAAAGCAGGGAGTCGAAGTGTCCAAAACAAAGGTGATTCAAAGAATAAGAAAACTGGGGTTAAGAAATAGTCATGAGGATCCGAGTTCAAATCCAGTCTCAGACACTAGCTGTGTGACCCTGGGCAAATCACTTAACCCCAGTTGCCTCCTAAAAAATATAAAAAAGAAAGAAAAGTGACCTAGCTGGATTCAATATGGGGACTCTCTTAATTTTTCTAGACAATTTATATGCTCAGATTTTCATTTTTTTGTAGGACATTTATTCTCTACACAAATAACACATTTCCTGGGGGCTTCACAATCCTTGCTTACCAGCGGCTGAACCTGAATTAAAATGCTTCTTCCCTAAAGTTTGTTAATTGGTCTGTTGTAATACTAGGCCTATCAATTTCAAAGATCTTTTATGTTTAAGGGAATTATCATACTTAGCCTTTTAGGGATAACGAAATACTATAATTATTTGTTAATAGGTTTGTTTTTTGTTTTTGTTTTTGCCATGAAGTTTACAGGCTCTTCCATCTCTAGAAAAATGGCTTCTCCGGATGAAACACATTGCCCTCCTCTCTTTTTTTTTTTTTTGGAGGGCAGTTGGGGTTAAGTGACATGCCCAAGGTCACACGGCTAGTATTTATGTTAAGTGTTTGAGGCTGGATTTGAACTCAGGTACTCCTGACTCCAGGGCCGGTACTCTATTCACTGCGCCACCTAGCCACCCCACATTGCCCTCCTCTTGAAAGGAAGATGGAGACTGTGGTACAGGGATAGGGAAATAATGGCAGATGTCTGTAGTGTGAAAACAAGTCACCAGTTTGACTTTAAAAATAAACATGGCTTCTCTCTATTAGATATGTTTAAGAATTCTTTATTGTTATCATCCTTGAATCAAAAAAAAAATAATTTCTTAACCAGAAGATCCCAGGGAACCGTAAAAGTAACTCACATTTCTGTACATTACACACACTTTACCCTGACCTTAGAGGATGATAGTGTGGAAATGTGCTAGACTTGAATGGCCTTTTGTCCATCTTTCTTTTTTTCTCATGGAGAAGGGAATGAACCTACACAAAAGAAAAAGCAAGGGTTCTGCTAAGTCAGGCAAAGGAAATCAATTTATCATTTTAGAATGATAGAACATTAGGCCTATGAGGATCCTTCAGAGCATCAGTTATCTGAACTCCCTCTGTTTTATAGATGAGGAAATTAAAGCTAAGAAAGTTTAATTGTCCAAGGTCATACAGCTAATTAATGGCAGATCCAAGCCTTAGACCTAGATCCTCTTATCCCCAGAACAGTGTTTTTACATCCCGCAATGCTGCCACCTCAACTTGAGCTGCTTCCTCTGTTTGTGTAAACATGAGTGTTTTGACTTGAGAAGGGTGTCTCCAAAGCCAGATGATTATGGAAGCTCACAAAGAAATCATTACAACCTTAAAAAAAAAACAAAAACTTTTGCTAGTAGAAGAAAAAAAGGGTTTGGTCTTTTTAAGAAGCCAGATTGTAAAATGGAAGAAGAACCAATCAATGAGGGAGAAAAGAGAGACAGAGAGAGAGGGAGGGAGAGAAAGAAAAAGGAGAGAGAGAGAGGGAGAGAGAGAGGCTCCAAGTGACGCAGCTGAGACCCAGCTGTAAATAAAGGGGCAAAGAGGCTTCATTTTCATTTGGGAAAGTCAGAGATTTCTGTAAAGCTCTATATACCCTCTATATCAAGAGGAAAAACAGAGTAATAAGAGGTGCTAAAGGAGTTAACCTTTTCTCTATTAACTTGGGATAGTTTGGAGAGTTTAGCAGTTAAATTGTTACAAATACACTTTGGGGTTTGAATTTTGACCTTTATTTTAACCAGGGAATTACTGCTTTTAAAGGAAAAGGAAGATGATGTATTCTTAATTTTTAGTTGTTTTCTTTTAAGAAAAGTTTTAAGTTAATGGACTGTGTACCAAATAGCAGTTTCAGCTATTCATTCCTATATAAGTCTGCCCATGGAGCCAATGCAATCACAAACCATAGGCAATATTATTTGATCTCAAGGGCAGTCAGTGTGTACCCCCTTTCTATGTTTGTACTCTTCTTACAGCTTTCTCCCCAACAGTTACCCTTCGATGCAGTGATACTAGCCTCTTAGCTGTTCCATGAACAAGACCTTCTATCTCTCAGCTATGGCCGTCATTCATGCCTAGAATAGACCTCCCTCACTTAAAGCCTTCCCTAACCCCTTCTTAACAACACTGCCTTCCCTCTTTTAATTATTTCCTATTTATCCTTCATAGAGCTTGCTTCATATATATTTGTTTGCATGCCATCTCCTCCATTAGATTGTAAGTTCATTGAGGGTGAGGATTGTCTTTCACCTCTCTTTGCCTGCTTAATAAATGTTTATTATTTGATTGAAATTAATCTCCCTACCAGGGCTAGTTTGGTGCCTCTTGGCCTTTCAGCAATGGAAGTGCCACCAAAGTACCTGACTGTCTCTATAGAGTTTTGCCTAACAAGTACTATTTTTTATCTGTCTTGTCCCGTACAGGTTATGCTGGCCAGGACTTTGACTGGGCAGATTATCAGAAACAACATGGTGCCGAGGCTGCGCCTCATTTCTGTTTCAGAAATGTAAGTGTGTCATTTGTTAACTGTGAATTAAAGAAGGCCATTTCCCGGTGTTAGTGCTCTTTTCCTGGTTGACATATTATTGTCTTTTTCCTCTCTCATTGCATGTATTAAAATGTGAAGGATTATCTTTTGCACATAAATATCCTGAATGTTGGTGCTCTCGTGGGGCCTCATGAATCTGTAGGTCTGTTTATGAGTTTTTCTATAGAGCCACAATAATGTACAAGGACACGGTATATCGTTATGTTGTCATATCATAAAAAACTTGGGAGTTTTTGAATCAAATTCCTCACCTAGTTGCCTGTGATCCTTAAATGCTGTCCTAGGAGTGTTAAAATAACTAAACTCCGTCACCCCCAAAGTACATTCTTAAAATATGTTCTTAAGACCTCCTTAAATATGTGTATGTGCTTTAGTCTGAGGTATTCAAAGACCTTTAATTGGTTTAGTCCTTTATATTCTGTTCTTAACTAGCTTATTCCTGAGCAGCCGCCTTTTTCAAGTGGATCTTATTGGCCTAGTCATTGGGGTTTTATGGCACATAAAGTAACCATAATTACATATGAGAGCACCTTATTTTTCGCACAGTGATGGCCTGCCTCCGGTACTTTGTAGCAGTTATTCCTTTTGACTTCATAGTATTCATGGAAAGAACCTAGATCATTCATTGAGAGCTAGAAAGGGCCTAGGAGTCCTCTGATTCAGCCAGTCTCCTTTGTTTGCAAATAGCAAATTTGGCTCACCCCTCCTCCCAAATCTGAGCGACTTGTCTGAGGTCACAAAGAGTAAATAGCAGAGGCAAAATTGAAATCCAGGTCCCCTGATTCCAAGAAGGGAAGGGAATAAACGTTTATATGACACTTAACTATGTGCCAGGCATTATGGCGAGTTTGTTATTGTATTTTATCCTTATTTGATCCCTACACGGAATCTGAGAGGTAGGTGCTGTTAGGTTAAATGACTCATCCAAGGATACACAGCCAACGTCTAAAGGTGTATTTGAACTCAAGTCCAGGACTCCCCTGTGCTATCTAGCTGTCAATGATTTTCCCACTTAACTAAGCTGATACTAACCCTATTTATTCCCTACCTTCTTTCATCTCCCTTGCGCGGGCTTGTGCCCATGTTGGGCTTCCTGTCATTTTTACCCACTACTGGTTATGGCTCAAGAAGAACATCAGCCATTTCTCACACAGTGCTTCAGAGATTGGTATTCCTTACAACTTTGTAAGGAGGCTACTATACATATTCTCCTCTTTTTTGTAGGTGAAGACAATTAGATTCTGAGAAATTAAGTGACATTCCACAATTAGGGAGTATCTGAGGATTTACCCTTTGGCTGCTAAGTGTAGTGCTCTCTGTCTCCCTGTCCGTTGAGTTCATCTCAGGAATCTGTGCCGGCATCAGCATAGTGGTTCATATCCCAGAGTTTGTAAAACATTATCAGATCACTTTTCATTTTATAGATCAGAAAATTGATGAAAAATAAAGGAAATTTCATGTCCCTTAACATTAAAAAATAAACCATTATTAATCGATAATACCTTATTGTAGGTGTAGTAGATTCTTAATAAATATTTGTGAAATTTAATTTAATATCTTCATCTCAATGGACTTCACTTTTTTCAGCTGTCGAATTGAGGTTTTAGTGTATTTCAGACTTGGAATGAGTCAACGTTATGAGTTGGCAGCCAAAAAAGCTAATATGATGATGAGAGGTAGGTGACAATTCCAGCATATTCTACACAGGTTGGACCATATCAGTATTACTGCACTTAGACAGCATTTTAGGAATAAGCCTGGTGTGTCCCACGGAGATGTCAGTTAACAAATATTGGTTAAGCTCCTAATCTGTGCCAGGAGGTGTGGTAGACTTTGGGAATAGAAGAGGCAAAAGACAGTCCCTGCCCTCAGGGAGCTTACAGCCTAAAAGTGTCCAACAAATATGGTAAACAGCCTCAAGGTCATAGACTATAAGGATCAGCTGAAGGAACTGGGGCTCTCTTGCTGATGAAAGGAAAGACTCCAAGGGATATAATATTTGCCTTCAAGTAGTTAAAGTGATGGTAGGTGATAACAGGATGGAATTTCTTCTTCTTGGTCCTTGAGGATAGTCAATCAGAGAAGCATTCATGAAGTGCTTACCCTGTTCCAGGTACCCCTACTAAACCCTTAGGCTACAAAGAGCAAGCAAAAACAGTTCCTGCCTTCAAAGGGCTTCCATTCTAATGGGGAGACAACATATATAAACTAGTCCCTACAAGATAAACAAGGGGGAGCAGGGTTCTTTTTGTGTCATAGACCCCTTTGGCAGCCTATAGACCCCTTCTCAGAATAATATTTATAAATGTCTAAAATAAAACACATGGGATTACAAAGAAAACCAATTATGTCGAAATATATAAAATTTTTTTTTAAGTCCATGGACTCTTGGGTAAAAACCTCTGGCTCAGAGGGAAGGCATTAGCAGATGGAGGGGAGAGGAGAGAAGACCTCCTGGGAGGGAGGCATTGAAGTGAATCTTGAAGGAGGTTCAGTAATCTTACAGGCAGAAGACGTGAGGAAGAGGAGGAGGAGGAGGAAGATAACAGGCATGGGGGCAGCCAGGAAAAAGACACAGAGATGGGCAGTGGGCCATCATGTGTGAGGAGTAGCCAGTAGGCCAAGATGACCATGCTGTAGAATGTGTCCAAAATAAATACTCTCTTAAAGACCAGAAAGATGGGAAGGGGCTAAGTTATAAAGGCATTGAAAAAGCAAACAGGAATTTGTATTTTATTTTAGAAGTAATCAACTTCTCCATTCTTCCATTGTACCTGAGGAACCATAGAGAACTCCCTGATATGTTTCTTCCTGTAATCTTTTTCCTGCTAAGGGAGATGTTTCCTTGTCAGCCTTTTTGGGCTTTTGGGCTTAAGGAGAAAATTCTCAACATCTCTGCCTAATTTCTGTTTTTAGGAGCCAAGTGTTATCCCTAATTTTAAATATTTTCTTAGTTCTCTCATTTTTGCAATCCTCTGTGACTTCTGTATCTGCCTCGGCTCCTCCCACTGTTACTAAAGCTTTAAAATAGAGGGGCTCACACATGGCCCCCATCACCTGCCAGCTCTTGAACCTTGACAGATAGTCTCTGAAGATGAAATCAGTTTTAATTATTTTGTTGTTGCTGTGTATTCATTAGCAGAAGGCTTATTACAAAAATGCTCCCCTTTGTTTTCTGGCTCTTGATTTATTTAATAGGCAGGATTATAATCTGCCTGTTGGCATACGCCTTGCATTAACTGGCAAGTTGTTGAATTTGTCAGCTCACTACAAGCGCCCTTTGATAGAATGCTTATTATAAATTCATTTTTTAATCATACATCTCCAGTGTAGCACAGCAGATCTCATGTGGAAGTGCGTGCATTGTTGCCATTTCCCTGGGGATGTTTAACAATCGGAGGCATTTATGAAATGGATCGACACAGCCAAATGCTTAGTAAAATAAACTCACAGGTAACTGTTTTGTTATTGATCCTTTACAAATTAGCCTCAAGCAGTGAGTTGAGTTGAACTGAAAGTAGGTTGTGGGGTTTTAGTTTCTCCCTGTTAACTACAATAGGAAGCAGCGTAACTCACTTACTAAGAGGGTTAGTAGGCAACCAGTGAGGTATTTTGGAAGCAGCTCAGTACACAGTGTATGGGTTAGTCAGTAAGAAGAACGGGGAGGAACCAATTGATTTGGGTCTAAATAGATACAAATAACTTGCTGTTCTACTTACTTAGAAGTAGATCTCGTTTTTCAGCTTAAAGACTATATTTAACTTTAATTGAATGACACACAGAGATTTTACAAAGTGATGAGACTGATTTCTCTGACACATGACAATTCCGTACCCTTCATAGTTATATTGTGTGCATACAATGCTAGACAGGGCATATTTTTCTCAAATTTCCTTCTATTTATATAATTTATTGGGCTAAATATTCTTTGGGTAAACCTGTACATGCTGAAGTGGTGATAGGAGTTGTTAATATCAATCTTAAGTGGAGCAAAAGAAAAATAGCATGGCAGCAGATAAAGACAGAGCAACTCTGCTATCCAGATACTAATTTTATTTTATGAATTATCTAGTTCATCCTTTTTCTTATTTTGTTTGCTTGCTTTTTGGTCAATCCCTTATTCATTAGTAGCTCTTCCTCTAAACCAGTGATTCTCAACCTTCCTAATGCCACAATCCTTTAATACAGTCCCTCATGTTGTGGTGACCCCCGACCATAAAATTATTTTTGTTGCTACTTCATAACTGTAATTTTGCTACTTTTATGAATTGTAATGTAAATATCTAATATGCAGGATGTATTTTCATTGTTATAAATTGAACATAACCCACAGGTTGAGAACTGCTGCTCTAAACAGTCCCAGTCCTGTTTAAGCTAAGAAAGTAAATACAGTCAGAACTAAGTAGTACTTGGATAGAAAGTTGCTTGGGTATAATAGATGCTGTATTTGGGTGTGGCCAGATAGCTCAGGGTTTTTTGTTTGTTTGTTTGTTTGTTTTTTAGTATGTAGCTAGATTAAAAAGTTTATGGGTTCGAATCCCACATAGACAAATCCATTATGGATTGTTTCTTATTTATGTAGATTTTTAAACTGTCACCTGAAGACAGAAACACTGTGTTGACCACAAATGATGCTAGCCAAAAGAGTATGGAAAGATTGATGACATTATCTTGAATATAAAAGCAAAAGCAAATTTAAAAATTCCTGCACAATGAGGTTAGCCATCTTTATGAAATTTCACTTGTCTTCATGTAGAATAGACTTCAAAAAGGAAGTATCAATTATGTTTCTCATTATCTGGTATTATTTTTAAAGGTTAGTCCAGGAATGATAATGATATTGTTAATTAATGGTGAGTGTTTATTAAATACATATCATGTGCCAGGCACTGTACTAAATGCTAAGATACAGTCAAAGAGAAAGATGGTTCTTGATTTCAAATATCATATATTCTATGAAGGAAGATAATGCATAAAAAAGGGAGCTGAAAGACCAGGGGGATTGGAGGTTCTGGAAGAGCTTCTGTTTTAGGAATTAGGGAGAAATTCAGTGTTCAGAAAGGAGATCACAAGAGCAGAAGGGTCTTCCAGCGTGAGAAGGCTGCTGAGTATGATGGAGAAAAATGTTTATACAGTCAGGAGTAGATCTACAGGGGAATGAACTTTGGGAATTAGGTGATTTTATCCACTGATGCCCTCAGTATCTTCAATTAGCACACAGAATTGAGAGATGACCATGCTCGCAGACTAGAAAAAGAAAAATATCTTTTGTATTTGGCCAGTACTTAGAGTATCTGCCTTAGAGTAAGATCTGCCTACAGTCTTTTTGGACCTTGATTCTGGAAAATCAAGTTATATGTTTCGGTCCTTTGTTGGGTCTCTTTGTATATTTCTTATGATCCTTATCTGAGAGAGGGTGATGTAAAAATGACTGATTAGTTGAAGTGTCATCATCCTTGTTTATGAATGAAATGCCATTCAGAATATTATATTATACATTATCATCAGATGATAATGAGAGGCAGCCTGATGTGATGAAGTAACTGACCTTTAAGTCATGAAAAACTGGGTTCAGATCCTACCCCTGACATACCAAGGATGAGTCACTGAAATGGCTCAGTGCCCTAGACAGTTTTTAAGACCACAAGTTAAGGTGCCAAACTCTAGTCATAGAGGGAGATGCCTCATGATGGAGAAGTTATATAGATCCAGGTCCTTTTATTCCTATCCTAAAATATTAAGCCAATAAGTCGTGTCCTACTCTTCATGACCCCCTTTGGGGGTTTTCTTGGCTAACACTATTCACTGTGCCACCTAGCTGCTGCCAAGAAGGCTAGACCTACATGAAGCTATGAAACATTTCTGGGGAGGGCAGCTAGGTGGCACAGTGAATAGAGCACCGGCTCTGGAGTCAGGAGGACCTGAGTTCAAATTCTGGCCTTGGACACTTGACACTTAATTAGCTGTATGACATCGGGCAAGTCATGTAATCCTACTTGCCTTGCCTTTCCCCTCAAAAAAAAAAAAAGCTTTCTGGGGATTTGCAGATGTGTGGCAGGTCCAGCTCATGTGTGCCTTTTTAAAATGCTTTGCCAAGAATCTCTGGAAACCACTTAAACTCTGTAATGACCTCAGAGGTACAAAGACCTGTCTGTGGTCCTTGACACATCTTAAATGCTTATTAAAGTACACTCAAAGGTAACTGCTTTGCTATTGATCCTTTATAAATTAGCTTCCAGCTCTGTTTTCCTCTGATTGGGTATCTGATCAGTTGTAATAGATATTGGAAAGAAGGTGTAGGAATGGTTCCATTCTTCCACTATTTTATTTGGTGAGTGACATGGAGCTGGATTGGAAGAATTAACATAATGGAAGAAGCTGTGAAACTATGAGTCAGAAGACCTGAGTGTGAATCCCAATTCTGCCACTTAACTCTTATACAAGTCACCCTGGGTCCTGAGTTTTCTCATTTGTAAAAGAAGGGATTAGATAATCTCCAGTTCTCTTTATTGCTTTGGCATGCTGATGGTGGAATGAAAACTTCTATTTTCTCTCTGCACAGCCTAATTGCTTCATCTCACCATGGCTTAGTACATATTTACTCAGCATGCATGCTTGCTTCCTTTCAGACATCATTCAGCCGTGGTTTTACAAAGAACATGAAGCTTGAAGTTGTAAACCCCAGGAACCCAGGGGAACTCTGTGTGGCCTCTATCATCAGTGTGAAGGGAAGGTTGATGTGGCTTCACCTGGAAGGTATGTACATGTGACAAGAGCCTTTTAGACACTTAGAACATCATCATGTGTGCATGTGAATTCAGCTCTTCTAATAGTCTCTCCCCCAGCAACCCTGGCTTTGCTCTTCTTTTATGCAAATTAGTCTTAAGTTATTCAATATTCTTAAGTAAGTGAAACTAATCAAATATAAATTCATTCTGAGCCTCTCTTCTTAACTAATAATTTCATGAAATGAGATGTTGGTGAGATAATTATGTTTGGAACACAGTGGTCTTTTTGCTTGTATGATCATAAAAGCTAATACTACAATCAGATTAACATGAGTCACTGAAACTGGAATGTTGGGGTCTTATTATCTAGATAAAACATTTGCATGTTTGCATTATTTATTTGTTTGCACTATTGTTACTTCATTACCTTTAGTAGATGTTTTGTTTTATATTTTCTAAAAGAATCAAATGGATCAGCTTTTGTCTTAGATGTATAACGAATGGGATTTTAGCTGGATTCTTCCAGTGCTGCATAGATTACTCCTTATATATGCTCTGTGTAGGGGTAGAAACATGATCGGTAGAGTTGGGAAGATGAAGAATTATATTTTCGGAAGAGTGGAACGCTAATGAGATTTTGGATACCTTGGACATAAATCTATAGTTTTCTGTTGCTACTTTTTCAGGAGGAAGTAATTAGAATGGATTTGAGCTTAAAAAAAAAAACAACTCACCAACACTTTGTTTTTTTGTAATACCTAATATTGTTATTTCAGACACTTAATAAGTATGTCTTCTTGAATAAATAATGCAAAAACTTAGCTTGTGTGGGTATATTGGAATAATCTTGGCTCTCTAGACCTGAGGTTTTTACCTTAGAAGGCCTTAACGTTGACGTCTAAGCATAAAGTTTGGAAGGTTGTAGATGTATCTTTGGCTTTTCTCCCATCCCCTTTAGAGTCCCTGGAAAATAAGCCCAACAAAATCAAAGATTACTTGATAGGTCTGTAGTCTTCTGAGTCTCATTCCCAGATATATGGCATTTCACATTCTAACAGTTTGGGAAAGGTGAAGAGCAACTGTTCTAGGCATTAACTTTTAAAGGAGTTCTTGGGGACCGTTAGTCCCCAAGAAATACTTAAAAATTCATTAACACTTAATTTTAATGACAGTCGTCATTGAGATCATAATATTGACTTTTATACTCATGCAATCAATATACTGCACTTTGAGGTCCAAATTGAATAATAGAATAATCCACTAAAATATCCAATTCCTTAAGTTAGTACATCTCAAAATGACATGGTCTGTTAGGGTTCAACAGCAGAGAGATTGAATTTGGTTTTCATTACCACATTTAGGACTGAATTGGCTATCCTTGGAGAAATAAGATTTTTCTTGTTTTTCCAAAACACTGAATTTAATTTGCACTGGGATGAAACATGTATTCCAAGGCTTAAGGTTTGTTTACATTCTTTCTTTGAAAACAAAAATGGTAAAGTTGGAAGCCCGTGTTTCATTATTATTTAACACATTATGTTTAAAATTCCTCTACAGTCATTATTTATTTAGCAGCTTATATTTTCAGAGTGCTTTACAGCTGTTAATTAGTTAACAAACACAGTAGTAATAGTGTCCTGAATTTTATAGGTGGGAAGCTAACAGAGCCATTAAGATGTTCCTGGGATTCACTTTCAAAGCTTTTGACACTGTATCTAATGCCTAGATTCTGTAGGCTTCTGGATCTGAAGCTTTTATGAGAAACAGCTAGTATTTAATTTTTCAAGCAGCTATCATCTTGTTTCAGCAGTCTTCCTTTTATGCTGTTGTGCTTTGGAATACTTTGTTTAGTGTTTGTTTAATTATTCCTCACGCTTTCACAGTATGGTCACTAGCCCATAATGCGAAGTCTAATTAACATAGAATACTTACACGAGATTTGGAATGTGGAATGTCCAGTTTCCCTAGATCATGTACAGTTATTTTAAAAAGAGGTGGTGGTTTTTTTGTTGTTGTTTTTTTTTTTTTGTTTTTGCTTTTTGGAGGGCAATTGGAGTTAAGTGTCTTACCCAAAATCACAGGGCTAACAAGTGTATCAAGTATCTGAGGCCAGATTTGAACTCGGATCCTCTTGACTCCAGTGCCGGTGCTCTATTTACTATACAATCTAGCCACCCCCAAAAAAGTATTTTTGAATCTAGTATTCTAACCTATGTTGGTTTTTTTTTTTTAGTAAATTGTATTTTCTTTTTTCTAATTGCATGCAGATAGTTTTCAACATTCATTTTTTATAAGATTTTCAGTTTCAAATTTTTCTCCCTCCCCAAGATGCCAAGCAGTTTGATATATTCTAACCTATGTTTTTAAACCTTTTATAATATAATTATTTCAATGCAAATTTGGGTATAGGAAAAGATGACAAAAATTATGTTGAAAAATGTCTCAGATTTAAGAAACAAAAGAAGCCCAAAGGCTTACAGGCTATTTGGAAATCTCATACTTTTGTGTCATGCACAGTTTTTTTCGCATGAGAGGCGTGGAAGGTGGTGAAGACATGATAATGTGATGTTATTGTGAAATAATATAACAAAAAATAAAGTTCATTCTAGGCTAACTGAAAAGAAATGTCTGGTTAGTGATGTAGGAAGTTCTTGCAGTATCAACCATAGAGGCATACATGCAGCAGACATTCAGCTTCTTTGACCAGGACAATTAATAATGGTTTCAACCTGACATTTAAAGAAGCCATCAGTGCTAGAAAATGTAAAAAGTTAAAAATATTGATCTTAACTACCAACAATTTTCAGCAAAAACAAACAGTAGTAAATCATTCATTGCAACAAGGAAGTAGTAAGAACCTCAAAACTATTGTTAGTGATCAAAATACCAAAGGAAAACACATAGCAGTCAAGGCCAATACTGATTTAGAATACCAATATATCTACAGGGGAATATTCAGAGCCCTATTAACTCATAAAATAGTGTAAAATAGTGGAGGCATGGATAACTCTTCAAAATACATGATATAAAACCCACCTGTATACCACAACATCACAAGAGTATTGGTAGATGTCCTACTGTTAGGAGGATGAGAGATAAACTTATGAGAAATGGAACAAATGTTTTATATCCTATTATTATCATTAATACTGGAGGAACTTCTCCTTTAGGAAGTAGAAGTGACTATGAAGGTAGCAGAAGTAATTGGATCAGACCAAGTGCACCCCAGAGAAGTCTGTAGACTCTTAGTCTCCAAAATGGGAGCCACAGCATGACCCCAAGGTGCGATCTCTGCTGTGGTCTGCCAAACAGAGAGTGAGATGTTGACAATTGCAAAGCTTCTCTCTAGCACAACCATTCACCAATTATCGGTTTAGCACTCCCTCCACTCTGTCTTCTCTTGCCACTCTGCAAGCTCCCAACCTCCTACTTATTCCTATCAGATGTTGGCTCCTTGGGGCAGTTGTAATCAAACTGACTGGAATGCCCGTATCGGTAGCTCCTCTTGTGCCATTGGGAAATTTTCCACCCCATGATACACCTTTACCTTGCTGTAGTTGAACTTCTCAGAGGAGTGACTGGTGAGTGAGATGCCCTTCTACACCCTGCTCCTCTTTTTTATTTTACAAGAGACAGAATTAATCATATGAGATGACCAAGGATGGATGGCTTATACTCTGCATTGCAGATCTCATTATGTTATCTTTTCCCCTCAAATGGTACTCCTCTTTAAGATTTCCCTATTTCTGTTGAAGGCATCATTTCCAGTGCCCCAACCTCAGTGCAGTCCTCAACTCTCAGTTTCCCCATCATGTCTTTTCTATGTCAACATCATCTTTCTCACATTCGTCCTTTTTCACTCACCCTCATGAAAATCTTAATCACCTTTCCTGGACTATTGTATAGTCTCCTAATTGGTCTCCCCATTCCATCCATCTTTTACATACCTGCCAAAGTGGTTTCCCTTAAAACACAGGTCTGGCCCTCTTCTCTCCAGTGGATATCTCTTGGCTCCACTATCAAATGTAAACTCCTTTCTTTGGCATTTAAAGTCCTTCATAGCCTGCCTTTAACCTACTTTCCTAGCCTGATTATTAATTACCCCTACCATGCACTCATGAATTCCCACTGATCTCCCTATTTTCTCAAACTCTTAGAGAAACATAAATAAATTAACCAAACATCAGTAGGAAATTAATGTATGTCATTAGAAGCACATAAAGAAATTGAATGGATTCGTATTAAAGATTTTTGTGTGGAGTTGTAATCAGTGTGTTCACTTTTGTTTCTGCTTTGTGCATATGAATATATACATAAAGAAAATCATGACTCGTGCTGAGAAGCTGTTATGTTTTCTGACTGTTAGGATCTGTTATTTGATTGTTATATTGTGTAATATTCAGTAAAAAAATCTAAATATAAAAAAGAAATTAACATGGTAGGTTAGCTACATTGATTAGAGTAACTGAATAATTACTATCATTTATTTAGAAATCTATAGGATGTGCACAGTTTTTGAAAATAAAGTATTCAGTCACTTTGCTGTCATTGAAAAAATATAAAAAGCATTATTAGACAGCAAAACGCATTTTATATCATTTAACAATATTTTTATTGCTTCCTCTTTATGTCATATTTTAAAATTTCTATTTTTGCCACACATGTTGTGATGTACATGTCATTTAATTGTTGTTGGGGGCATGTGCTCAAAAATGTTTACAGATAAGAGTACGTAGTTAGAAAAGTTTGTAGAACACTGATATAGATCATAATTATACTGAAAATATCAAAGGATCATTTTACAAAATCTTTCAAAGGAAAGATCCCAAAAGAATAGCAAAAAATCACAGATGACATAATTAGTCCTAGGGAATTGAGAGTAAGTCAGTAACTGTGTCCCAAAAAATGCTTTTTCTGCTCACACTTTTTAAAACCACTATAAGGATACAAAAAAATTAAAACAAATGATAGAGATGCCTATCCAAGAGTACCTTTGATGAAAATAAGAAAGGGGGAAAGACAAGCTGTTATAAATAATTCTCTACAGCAATTTCTATGTGTGCAGTTGCATAACCGACTTAAATATGCAGCAAATACAAGATTCTATTGTGTGTTTGTTCATTACAGAAAAGCATTTGATTTGATAGAACAAAGCTCATCTTTAAAGGCTTTTATAAGAAGGGGTCTGTCATGCATATGTTAAAATCATACAGTATTCTTTGAGAAATATGGCCACAAAGATATCTTTGTTCGATAACTCTGATGATTAATGTCAGACCATGTCTAAAACAGGGAGATGTATAATCACCAAAGTTGTTTGCTCCAGTCATGGAGGATGCCTTCTCCAAGGTCCAAATGGAAGAGATTCCGTATCAATAGAGAGTTATTCCAGATGTTGCTTTTGGTATATGGTATTGGGTTCATTTCATTGAAATCCATGATAACTCTAAGAGAGCATTCTAAGAGTCCAAAGAGATGTACCTAAATGGGTTTTTTTTAATGTAGCTGCTAATTATCCAGGGCAACAAAATGGTCCAGTGGATAGAATTCAGGGCCTAAAGTCTGAAAGACTCATCTTCCTAAATTCAGATTTGGCCTCAGATACTAACTAGCTATGTGACCCTGGGCAAGTCCCTTAACCCTGTTTACCTCACTTTCTTCATCTGGAGAAGGGAATGGTAAATCACTCCAGTATCTTTGCCAAGAAAACGAAGAGTCTCAGACACAACTGAAATGACTGAACAATGGCAAATTAATTATCTTTTTAGACCAGGCACTAGATATGTATTGGTTCTAGAATTGAGTAGAAAGAGAGTGGAGTGGATTTGGGGAAAATATACCAGATTTTTAACCACTTTAGTACAAAACTGCATATATTCAACATTGTTCTTTCCTCCGTGTCTGCATAATTGCAGACATTATATCTGTGAATCTTGAAATATCACAACCTCCAAAGAATTGGAGTCGTGGGTGACCCTAAAGGCAATAGGGCAATGTGTGGTGTTTTTAGCGTATTTCCCATAATGTCCTGTGCATATAGAATAAGGGCTATCACAAGGGAATGTATTACCAGAAAAGAAGATGGGTCAGCCCTGTGGCAAAAGGGAAGAACAATGTGATTGACAGCGTTGATGCCACACGGTTACTATCCTGCAGTATGTAGAAGGCTGTATTACATTACATGTTGAATAAATTTTCATTGGAGTACCTGTTAGAGAATATTGGCAAACCTCAGATAGGATTGATCTGCCCTGATGGAAGGAAAAACACGTCAGATGAGATCCCAGATTCTTTCAATGTAGGCTAAATCTAATCCTTGTTCTGAATGGTTTAAAGCAACGGAAAAGCTTGAAAATCAGGCCTCTCACCCATTACTTAGAAAACAAAAATTCCTGCTGGTCTTTCCTTGATTGTTTGCCCTTGTTTAGCATTTAATGTTTGAAGTGACAGATTAATCATACTTCCCATTAATCATAGTTTCACATTTATTATGTTTTCTTTTCTTAAGTCCAGGGTGGGGGGAGGGCAGGAGCCAATGAAGGTTCATTCTGGTCACTTTGTGACTGTTAAATTATTTTTATGATAGTGGTTTTTCTGATTATGGAGCGTTGAAATCACACTTTAAAATTGCAAAGTGCTTGTCACTAATTATATTAGTTATTTTTATGCATTAAATTGATTTGAAGTATTTTTACTGAGTAGTTGATGGACCACTTTTAGATAATTAAAATGATCATTTTGGTATAATGGTTGACTCCTCTGAAGTTGCATATCCTTTCAAGGGCTCGTAAAGGAGCAGATGTTGGAGGATGAGGAATGAATAACAGATCTGTGAGCGGGGTATTTTTATTTTAGGTGCGTGTTTGGAAATGATTCCAAGCTCTTTCAGAAAAGCTTCTTGTGACGATGGGATTTGGTGTTTGAGAATGGGTTTTCTTTTATATAAACATTCTGCTTTAGATAATCACTTCTATTATTGTCATCATTGCCATTATCATTATGACTAATATTTGCTCTGTCAGTGCCAACAGCAGAGTAGACACATTAAACCAGGCTCAGGGAAAAAAACATTTCCAAGTAGCCTTATATATACGTTTCAGATTTCTTTTTAGGGCAAGTGTGTATCAGAAGACTCTCTGAAGTCACTCAGTAGACCCGCTTGCCTTCACTGTTCCTTGTCTTCCTTAGTTGTGAAGTGCTTTAGAGTTAGAAGGCTGTGTATCCGCTGCTCTTGGAGGTCGTGTCTCCTGAGAACAAATGCCCCTAGACTGTTTTTAAAAACTTCATTTTTCATTTCAAGCCAGAGTCTAATCAGAATTCCATACATTGTTCCCAGTGGCTGATGTTTAGGACATACCACTTATTTTTGTACGTTTTTTGCCCCATGCGAGGAAAGATAAATCTACATTTAAATAGCATGGGAGCTTTCATATACATTTCCACCAGACCCATCAATCAATAAACACACTTATTTTAAGCACATACTGTATTCCAGGGAGGTGGCTTAGTGGATAGAGAGCTGGACCGGGAGTTAGGAAGACCTGAGTTCAAATCTAGCCTCAGACTCTTACTAGATATGTGACCTTGGGCGAGTTACTTAACCTCTATTTGCCTTAATCCTCTGAAGAGGGAAATGACAAACCACTCCAGTATCTTCACCAAGATAATCCTGTGAAGAGTCAGACAGGACTGAACAATTGAGTAACAGGGTTCTGGGCAATGTGCTATGCACCGAGAATACAGAGAAAGGTAATAAAGACAGCTCCTGTCTTCAGAGAGCTCACAGTCTAATACGGGAGACCGCACACCAATGACTGTGTATAGAATAAATTAGAAATAACCAGAATTAAGAGGGGTTGGAAAAGGCTTCCTGTAGAAGGTGGGATTTTTTTGGCTGGTATTTGAAAGAAGCTAGAAGAGAAGGATGAGGAGGGTGAGCCTTCCATGCATGGTGGACAGGCGGTGGAAATGACCGGAATTGTGTGATGGCAGAGCAGTGGAAGCCCCAGGGTCACAGGGTGTGTGTGTGTGTGTGTGTGTACACATATATTTTGACATCAGAAATATGTATTGCACTGTTAAGATAATTCAAGTTGGCAAGTTATGTAAGTCACAGACCACAGTACTTTTGAGGACCCTCTACTACCTAATTCACTTTTCCTCCTTGATCTCTGCCTAAGGTGATAGAGTAGATCATAAGTGGCACAGAGGGCAGGAGGAGGAAGGGAGAGAGAACTCAGCATTACAGGAGGCACAATTGTGCAGAGAATGAGGGACATGATAGAATATCCCCCAAAGCAGCAACAAACTGAGAAAGTGGTTTGGGGCTCCAACAAAGCCCAAGGAGGCTGAAGGACAAGGCACTTTGTGCAGGGTAGAGGTGGGAGCCCAGTGCTGTTTTCCCCGTACATCTTTATCTCTGTCTATCTATCTGTTTGTCTGTCCATCTGTCCATCCGTCTATCCGTCTCTGTCTTCCTATCAATATAAATATATATGCATATACATGTATATACATATACATACAAACACACACATACAGAGAGAAAGAAATACACATACAAATACATACATACATACTTATCTAGATGGATAGACATCCTGTAAAGTATCTCCATTTTACCGATGAGGAAAATAATGCTTGCAGATATTAGGTAACTTTTTTAAGGTCAGAGACTGAGTCTTCCTCTCACATGCCTTTCATCTTCTGGCACTCAGAGATCTGGCTGCCCTTGTATGATACCTGGCGGTCTTTTTTAGTACCTCTTGTAGTACTACTTTTCTCCCCACAACTCACCCCTCTAATGCCCTGGTTCTTGGACCATGAACCACAATCAGATCCACGTTATCTTTCTTCCTTGATGGGGTCTGGCACCCTACTCTTCTATGATCCACTCACCCTCTCTTTAATCCACACTCCCATTTTTTATTACTTCTCTACTTAGAATATATGTTCTTTCTGGGCTTGGGACGATTTTTGCTTTTTTGTTATTTGTACCCTCAGCACTTGGCATAGTGTTTGACAAATACTAGATGCTAAGTAAATGCTTATTCATTCATTCATTTATTTTCCTTAGTAATGTCTGGAATTAAGGATTATATTTGCTGGATCCCAGAAAGAGATTTGATTGAGCAAGGAGTTATTTTGCTAGAAACTGAGAACAGACTCATTGACCTAATTGATTCATCCTAGAGCATGTCAGAAAATATTGACCTGAAGTCATTGAGAAGACTTTACTAAACAAAGTCAATGATGTTGGTGGGAAAATTTTGTGAAATCCACAACTGCACTTCCTCTTCTGTGGAAGGGAGATTCCTGAACAGTAATGGTGTTCTCCTTGGCCTTGTTGAGCAGTAAGGTTGCCTTGACTTGGACTTTTCTCAAGTATCTTCCTCTGGAAGTAACAGTGAACACTGGTGAGAAGATAGGATGAATGGGAAATGTGCATGAAGATGAAAACCATAATTAGAATGAAAGGCATGAAGGTTGCAAGTTTGTATGAAATCTGTGAAGGTTCAGAGGACATTTTATTGGTGTCCTTGGAAGTGCTTAAAGTATGAATTAAATGTAAAGTTTCTTTTTCAAATTGGCTCCTAGTCTTAAGCCATAGTTATATTGATATTTATGTCTACCAAGTTCAGGAAAGCTTTTTGAAATTGGAAAGTAAATTGGGTACTGCAGCCAATACAATTTAAGGAAGACTGTTTAAATGAAGAGCATGCTCTTACAGAAGCTGGAAAGACCTGGGAGTGGGTATGTCTGGCATGAATCCATTTATCCATGCAGGAATTAATTTTGTTAAGCAAGTTGAAGATCATGCCAGTAACAATAATGTGCCCTCATAGTAGACGGTCAGTGATAGAATTCAGAGAAGTTACCGGTGACTGTAGCCATAATTGTGGGTGTTTCAGCAACAGGCTATTGCAGGATGACAGCACTTCACCAGGTCCTGGTATCTGGAGTACCAAATGGCGACATAGTAGTCGTCTTAACTGTAGTATCTTGGATGTTCCTTTGGAGACTGGTTATCTGTAAGCCAGGAAACTAACACACATTCTTCCTTGATGTAACAATAGCCTCTGGTGAGTTTGGCAAGAGGCAGACTTTTCTAGCTTTGGAGAGCTCAAATCCACTGCGTTGGACCTGTTGGGTTTATATAAAGAAAATTTTAAAAATTATCAGGTATCAGCAGGATTATAGATTTTGTTTGAGTCCTCGGGAGCATCCTTCTCTACTATCTAGGACAAAGAATTTTATTCTGCCATTTGGGGAGAGCACGTCATCACAGAATTAAGTTTAATTGTGTGTATAATTATGTACTTTTATGGGTTGGAAGGTAGAGCTGGGGATAGGACAGTGTCTATCGGGCATGATAGAGTTTTAGGTATTTCATCACTTGAAATTTTTCCAGGTTTTCTTTGTTTGTTTTTAATGATTTGAGTTGCTTGGTTATCCCGAAGTGGTCCGATGTCATTAGAGGCCAGGATTCTGTTTCACTCATTTTTTGACTCATGAGTGGAATAGGTACTATCGGTACTGAGTCACTACAGCCATAATTGGAAGTATGTGTTTCTGTAGTGAATAGCTTTGTTGGGAGCCAGGCTGAAGCCTTGAGAGAGGCATGAACGTTGTTTGAAAGGTTGGAGTTAACTTAAAAAAAGGGAACATTTTGTCACATTGCCATTTTAGGGAGAAAAGACCATATTGATATTATACATAGATGTGGGCAAATGTTAGGAATCTCTCTGTCCCACTTAGATTTATAAGTGTTTGCTAGTCAGTCACTACAAACATCTGTGAACAATCAGGTCTCGGTGACATCCTTTTTGAGTAGAAGAGGGAAGAGCAGCTCAGCATGAATAAATGAAAATGTATGTTCATTACTAATGGGATAACAGATGTGATGAAATGCTTTGTTAACCAGAAGTGCTACATAATCATTGGCTGTGATCATTGATCTAAATTTCACATAAAATGAACACTTGTAGCACTAATCTTATATGTGTCTTATACTGTGTGGTCATAGACACTTTGGATCATTCAGAGTTTGAGAGGCTGAACAATGGGCTGTAGAATTATGGCTCTTATAATTGGCGGAGACCTCAGTGGACTTTGAGGCTAATTCCTTCATTTTACAGATGAAGAAACAGAAGCCTAGCAGAGATTAAATGATTTGCCTAAGGTGACACAGGTAGTAAGTAGACATCAGAAGTGTCAAAACCTGGATCATCCAACTTCAGTGCCCCACTCTTGTACTTAGGAAATTCATTTTCTTAACCTAAGTATAGTTTACATTCACAGCTATTTGTCTATAAAACTTTATATATATATATTTATATAATATATATATATTTATATATTCTTATGTCTATTACATTTCATCTTATAAACTTCATCCCAATGTTCTAGCCTGTTGAGATAATTAATTTTGGATCCTAATGGTTGACTTTCCTAGCTTTGTGTCCTCTGAAGATTTGACAAGCATAATTTCCATGCCTTTATAGAAATGATTGATAGAAATAGTCAATAGAAAGGATTAAAAGATAGATCCCTTAGATGCTCCATCAAGAGACCTTTTTCCAAGTTGAACACTAGTCTGTTAATGACTATTTGTTGTGTTTGGCCATTGAAACCACTCTAAATTAACATTGCTATGTTTACCATCTTGTCTCTGTTTTTCCATCTTTTCCACAAGGATAGCATGATACACTTTGCCAAATGCTTCACTATATTAAAAGTAAAGCAAGTGTAGTATTTCCTTGAGTTACTAGTGATAGTAATTCTCTTTAAAAAAAACTGAATGAATTAGTTTGGTATTGTTGAGGAAATTCTGTTGACTTTTAGTGATTACAGCTTTTCTTTGCTATATGTTAACAAACCATCTCTCTAATAATAAATTCTAAAATTTTTCCAGGAAGCAAAGTTAAGTCCTTTGGCCTACAGTTAATATACTTCAGTTTCTCTTTTCTTTTGAAAATCAGCATGACATCTGCTTCTTTTTTCCTGTAACGCTACCATTCTTATTTCTGATTTTTCAAAGATCATGTATATCAACTTAGCATTCACATTTGCCCATGTGTCAGTACCTGGGAATGTAATACATTTGGGCCTTATAACTAGAAACCATCTTAAATACTTTGGCCACATAATGAGAAGACAAAGAGTCATTGGAAAAGACCTTGATGTTGGGAAGGATTGAAAGCAAAAGGAAAAGGGGACAACAGAGGGTGAGGTGGATGGATAGTGTCATGGAACCAAAGAACATGAGCTGGGACAGGTTTGGGGAAATAAATATTGGAAGATAGAAGGGCCCAGCGTGCTATGGTCCATGGGGTCACAGAAAGTCTATTAGAGATGACTGAATGAACAACAACAGAAACTAGAAATCATAGAGGACACGTTAGGTTCACGATTCGGTGACAACTTGGAAGGAAGTCTGTAGGGAAGTGCCTCAGGTATTTGACTTGGCTCTAAATCTATGATCCGATGCTATTTCATATATTTGTTGATGACTAATGGGTCTTTTCAGTATGAAGATGATACAAAATCCAAAACTTGTAGCATATACATTGGATCACAGAGTTCAGATTCAGAAAGATCTGGACAAGCCAGAATTCTCAGCTCCTTTTACTAAAAGTCATACCCAAGGCAAGTCACATAACTATTTATGAGAAATTCAAAGAAGGTGCCAAAAGTCAATACAATCTCCCTTCCCTTTCTGTTATCATTAAAAGTAAATAAGGCTTCTGAGATAATAGAGTAGAAAGTGACTTAAATTATGAATAAGTGATGCATTTTATATGTTTTTCTGAAGTTAATGAAGACAACACCGATTATTTTTCTTTTGGCAAGTTCTAAAATGGGGATGACTATACTTGTACCACCTGCCTTACAGCTAAGGGAAAGAAAGCACTTTGTAAACAATAAAGGCACCAGGATAAGGACTGACCCTGTGATTTCCATGCTGTAGGGAACTCCCGATGGGCAAAGTCCCTATTCAGAGTGGCATCTTCTCTGCAATGTAGAGTCCTGGAGAATTACCTAGAACATGGAGAACTTGTGACTTGTCCAAGGTCACCTGGACCATATGTATCAAGGGCAGACCTTGAATCTAAGCCTTCTTTACTTCACAGCCAACCCTCCACCCACTACCCCATATTGCATCTCTCCAAGTCTCATTTTTAACTTCTTTTTAGCAGTTGAATTGGTAAATAAATGCTTTTAGATGCCTTTAACTTTATACATAAATAGAAAAGGCAAACTCTTCCTCAGATCTTAAAACACTAAGAAATATGAGCAACTTTGATGATTATATTAGTATTATTCTTACTCATTCTTCTGCTTTCTTCAGATTTGTAGATATTCATAAAAGGAAACCTGGACCAAATGAGATGAAAGGCAGGTCAATGGGTAGTAAGAAAATCCCCTCAGGTGTGCATTAACTTTAATTATAATCCTAAACTTCAACAGACTAATTTCATTTCTATTATGTTTTTATTTGTATAAGTAGTAGCATAAAATTGAAATACGCATGCATTTTCTGAAGTATTCTTGCAGCAGTTCCCTTAGTTTATAAGAAAAAAAAGAAAGGAAAGGAAAAAACAAACAGTAACTCATGTTACCTAAATCAGTAATGGTGTCAGGACATAAAAATGATTGAGTCAGATTAGGCCCATTAAAAAGAAGGAAGACGTACTTGCCAGGTGAATTTGAATTTAATGTATAACAAGAATAGGTTTTGTAAGAGTACAGAAAAAGGTTTTTTTGTTACTGTGCAGTTTTGAGATTACATATTGAACTATCTGCTTCACCTTTATGTTTTATGTCAGGAAATTCAAACAGTCATTGAGTTTAGAGGAGCCATTAAGGAAATGGTGACCCATAGATACAGAGTATTTGGTTCATTTGAGCCATGTGATAGACTGGCATAAAGAACATTGGTATATGTTAGCAGCAAGGCAATATTTTTCTTATCAGTACAACAAAATATACATTACTTCTAAACCTCTAAAGGAAAAATTGATTTCATCAGAGCCTCTGGAGTTCTCTTCTGGCTTAAGCTGGACCTGAAGGTCCAGTTTGGTACCAACTGGCACCTGGTCAACCGAGTTAAGTCTTTCAGATCTTAAGATGGGATGATTAGATGTACTGGAGGGAGAGACAATCATTCTCGCAGAATCTGAGTAGCTCAGTGCTGCCTTACAGTGGCTCCCACGCCTTTAAAAAACCCCTGAAATTGATGTGAGCTAACAGTTGTTAGGATAAAGAGTGAGTGTCCAAGGCACTGTACTGTGAGCTGGCCAGATAGACTGTTATGCTTGTCTTGATCTGAGCCTAACTGGCCTTACGGGGTGAGAGAAGTAAGATGTTGTTCACTCCCAGAATTGGTTTAATGTTAGATTGTCAGTTTTAGCATATGTTAAGATACAGAAACCGAGTTTTTAGCAACAATTTTAAGGGAATGAGCACATGTATGACTGCAAGGCAGAATCCATACATTGATGACATTCAGAGAATCCAGAATCTGTGCAGCCAAAAGTCAGTATTGTCTCCTTCCTCCCTTACTTTTATCTCCATAAAAGTGAACTAATGTGTTTGGTGAATAGAGTGCACAAGATCTTGGAATGTGAGTAAGCCAGCCAGTTACCTAGAGGTACCTAAAACAAAAATGAAGATTTTTTTTCTTTTAATAAACTAATAACGCAAGACATCGCATGCCTGTTCATCCAACCTGTTTGAACAGGCAGCTAGATGATGAAGTTAATGTATTCAGTATAACTAATTACATATGTTTGTATGATGTGTATCATGCCCATTTTTATTAGTAGTAATTCCCTTTCTCATTTCTCTTTTTTCACCCCTTTCAGATTCTACCATCACCTCTGCTAAGAGGGTTAGTACAGTCGTTTCCTTTTTATCATTTCTCTATCTAAAGCATTTTCTTTTGATGAAAGGTTCCTTTGATTCTCCTATATTTTTTCATCCCCTTCCTTTGACTGTATGGATTCCAATATATTTTATAGAGGTCTGGGGAAAGCATGTTCTTTAGAACAAGAAACAACAAAATATATGCTTGTACTTATAACTCTTGGGGAGGGCTAGAGCAAGGCAAGAGGCTGAAATAATTCTGTTTTTTCAGTTCCTCTGCTTCTGCTGAGCACATCCAAATTTGGAGCTCCCTTTGGTTTCCAAGAAAGTGAAGAATAAGGCTCAAAGCTGTCACTCAAATTAGCGGCTTTTATTCATCCCAGATTAATGTTGAACTGAGTTACAAAGAGGAGAAGGTTGTGGAATAATTTAAAAATCATTGAACCGAGGAGTCAGGGACACTAGCTTCTTGTCCCAGTGCTATCACTAACTTGCTGTGTGATCGATCATGGGAAAGTCCCTTCACCTATCTGACCTTCCCTTCTCTCATCAATAAATAGGAGGGGATTGGACTAGATGATATGGAAGGTCCCTTTCAGCTGTAAATTTCCAAATGGATGTAATAATCCTTGTCTGTTTTTCCCTTGAAGTTCCTTATTAATCATCTCTGCTTCTCACATGTTTCTGCTTTCACTCTATGGTGGCTTTTTTTTTTTTGGAGGAGGAAGGTAGGGCAGTTGTGGTTAAATGACTTGCCCAAGGTCACATGGCTAGTTTTGTGTTAAGTATCTGAGGCTGAATTTGAACTCAGGTCCTCCTGACTTTGGGGCTGGTGCTCTATCCACTGAGCCACCTAGCCACCCCTATGGTGGCTTTCTTAAATATTATACTGTCATACACTCTCAGAAAACTGATTTCTGTCATTTGAACTGCCCCTCCAGGGAACGTACAACAGAGAGGAAAAATGAAAACTCTTTGAAGCCAGGGCACCCTCTTTTATTTGTATATTTGTATACCCAATACCTAGCAAAGGGCCTGACACATAATTGCAGCTTAACAGATGCCTGAATAGAATATAGAAGCTATCCTTTCTCTCTCTTTCTCTCTCTCTCTCTCTCTCTCTCTCTCTCTCTCTCTCTCTCTCTCTCTCTCTCTCTGACTCTGTCTCTGTCTCTCTGTCTCTCTCTCTAATATGACTTGAATTACTTCTTGAATAAAACTAGACTGAATTCTATTCTCATCCTGAGCTGTTTGTGTGTCAGCAGTTGAATGATACCATGATGCATTGATTGCAGTTGGAAGGGCAATTAGAGCTTTTTTGGAAGTTTAAAATAAGAGCTGATCTGAGGACATTACTCCCTCCTCCCGCCCATGACAAAGAATAGAACTATTTTAAGGTCTAAAAATGTACCATGGCAGTTAGCAGGATCATTTATATAGCACACGCATCAGAAAATATTCTTAGATCTTTTATTATTTTTATCCCATTAAGAGGGAAGTGGCCTACCACTCCAGGAAGTGGTTTACTTCACTTCCTGAAGGTAATTTGACCTTCATTAATCTGACCTTTAAATGAGCATTTGCATAAAAGAAATAGACCTTTTCCTCAATTATTATTTATTGAGTGACTGATGGATGTGTAGTTTAAAGGGCTTATATTTAGGAATAAAGGAAGGTGGCCTTAACATATATAAAGTGACCATAATAAAAACAATTTTTAGTGTGAAAATTCAGTGTGATGCAGATAAATATATATAATAAACCTCTAAAAGGTTGATTCAGTGATAAGGTTAGGAAAAACATTCAAGTGGAGAATAGGATTTAACATATTCTTTGTTGCCCAGAAAGGTTACCTTTAATGTAAAATCCTTTGATTGTACTACATCTCATGTGTACCAAAGTACAAATTTGGATGTATAGATTAATCAAATAACTGAATCTCGATGGCTAATGAATACATTGAACAGTTGCAAAGCAAGCAGTGTTTGTTATATTTTCAGATTCCTTTAGCTGTGTCTTCCTGAGGATAAGAAGAAATACAGTTTTTCTGTAAGGGGAAAAGACATTGAAGAGTTTGCCTTATTGAGCACTTTTGGGAATCTTTAAGATTTTCTTTTCTTTTTGCCTGTTTTTTTTGAAGGGCAATTGGGGTTAAGTGACTTGTCCAACGTCACACGGCTAGTACATATTAAGTGTCTGAGGCCGGATTTGAACTCAGGTCCTCCTGATTCCAGGGCCAGTGCTCTATTCACTGTGCCACCTAGCCATTCCATCTTTGAGATTTTCAATGTAGCAAGAGTCCCTTCTCCATCTGGGTTTCGTTAATTTAGACCTGTGATTTGGGAAGTTGCTTCACTTGCAGGCACTTTTTGATTCATTACTTGATACTGCTTTTTGCCATATGAGTTAGATATTGGATTGGAACAATTTTTAATCAGTACCCTTCGTTGAAAAATATGCTCTAGAAAAGCTCTTCTTTTGCTGAAACTTACACACCCATCAAATTATGGCAGACTTGAGGAAAGAAAGTCAGGGTTGAATGCTAATTATAATAATTTTGTGCCTTTGAGAACAAATTGGAAGTTCAAGGTAACTGATAATAATGGTAATGTATATATGTACGTATGAAGACCTGACTCATATTTCAGAGTGATTTTATCTATGTCAGTAGCTTTATTTAACTCCAGGTTAAGAGCACACACTCTGCTAAGTGATGTATTTAAAGCCTTTTACAATCTGTCTCGAGTCTATATTTCCAGACTGATTATACATTACTCCCCCTCATGTACTCTGCACTCCAGCTTAACTGGCATACTTGATGTTCCACACATGCTTTACCCATCTCTCACCTTTGTACCTTTGAATAGGTCCTAACCCCGTCCTCCCCCCCCCCAATAAAATTATTTTTCTCCTTCTGCCTGTTGGAACCCCTGGCTCCCTTCATGGATCAGGGCTTAGTGCTACCTCCTTCAAGAGGAGGTGGTACTCCTTTCCTCCCATCTCCAATCACCATGATTTTGTTTTGCATAAGTCCTGTATGTGTCTATGAAAATGTTCTAGATGCCCCTGTTCCTACAGAGCAAAGTTAGTTCTGGTATGCTTAATAAATAATTGTTAATTGATTGATGTATTCAATCCTCAAACCATCTATTTTGTAATGAATCAAAGGGAGGAAAAAAAATAGATGGAAACTTCCATATAAATATTTGGGAGTAAGAATAGAACTTCTTTAAATAGGCTGCCAGATTATTAATATTATGTTAGATGTTTCCTTCATATAACTATCTGGTTTGGGGGAAGGGGGCGTCATTTAATTCATGTTATAGTAGAGTCAGTATAATCATAAGCATGTTGTAATGGATTTTCAGTGTATCATTTTCATTTCATCGTAGAAAATGAAACGCAGAATGATTAAGTGGTTCAAGTTAGTGACTCAGTTGCCTAACTATTTATAGAATGCTTATCTTCAGATTTGTGGTCCAAGACTCACTGGGATCACCTCCAAGTATGCCGTATGGGCATTCTGAAAGATGATTATTGATTCATGAAAAAGAAAATCTACTAAATACTCACAACTTGTTTTACTAGTAATCTGTTTGGAATCAATCTCTCCTTAATTACTGAACTTTCTCAACTGTTACCGGTTACCCTCATTTCATAACTAAGCAAAATTGATTGCCATTGTGAAACAGGATGAGGTAGTTAAGAATACTGTAAGAAGTCATTCATTGCTACACAAATCTACTTTTGGAGATCAGTGAAACCGCAGATCACAAATCAAGAATTTATTAAGTAACTTCTGTCAGTGCGATAAGTTAGCAATTCTCTTGAGAAATTGTCTTTTCTGTGTTAGGATTGGCTTTATTAATTTTTATTAATTTCAGCTTTAAATCTTAACATCCTTGGTTGGAATAGAAAAGCATAATAGTGGATAGTCACCTAGGTATAATAATTAAGTTTCCCACAGTTGATATGCTGTTGCCACTCTATATACATACCTGCAGCTTCTATTTGAGGACCTCAGGGAGAGAAATAAATAGGGTTGAGTCAGATTTGTCAGGATTTTTTCATTACAGTGTCTTTCCTAGATAACTGGGAAAGAGTACTGAGGGTCTGAGACAAGGAGATCTAATTATTTTATTCCTTTCCTCTTTTTGGCCACACCATTAAACCTCACTAATCTCATTTTTTAATTAGTGTAAATGGTTTTCAGTTAGGTTCCAGGAGTGAGTTATAGAGTTCATATGATACGTTGTTGATTGGTCATTCTCTGAGTGTTATTTTAAAATACCTAAATCAACTACTTTACCTTACAAGCCTCTCATGTGCATTTTTGCAGCAAGGTTCCTGCAGAGCAGAATCTGAAGCCGAGTTTCTTTATATAGATAGTTCTTATGTCACAAGGGCACCAGATCATTAGAGGAAAGACTTTAGCCTGGAGAAGAGAAGAGTTTGGGGTGTAGAGGGGGGGTGTACACAATAGTTGTCTTTTAGTTATTTGAAGGACTGAATAAGGGATCTCAGAAGACAGAAATAGTAGCAATTGTTGGAAATTAAAGAAGGCATTATTCTTTGACAAGAGGAAAAAGCTTCTGAACAATTAAAAAGGGGAATGGACCACAGTAGAAGGTGCTGAATTCTCTATCACTGGAAGTCTTCACCTAGTGATAAGTTGATTGATTTGGCATGTTTCAGTCCTGATCAGTTAGACTTTAATCCATAATCCTGTGATTTCTGATAGCCCTTCTAAGTCTGAGGTCCAGCTATTCAGTGATATTTCCTATGGCATATTTTGCCAATATAAAAATGAAAGGATGCTACAACTGTGCCACCAGTAATAAATGAAATAACAGCTGTGACTATATAAACTGAGATTGAAAGTTGTTAAATGATCTTATTGATTTTCTGTAGGATTTCCCAAAAGGAAAAAGAGGAAGAGATTATGCCCTCATAATTTCTTCGCCTACCCCATTAGAATTATGACATTATTCAATGTAGATAAATGCCAGAAATTTTTTTTAAAATATGAGGATCCATTTAAAGTGGTATCCATGCAGCGTGCCAAGTAAGTAAATTATTTCCCTATGGCTTTGTCTAGAAGAAATTTAGAGTAACTGGTTATCGGGACAACTCTATTACAGTTGAACTCCCTGTGTATTATACGTGGTAAGATTTTCATGTCAGTGTTTCTAAAGTAGATGGTGAATTTGATCAGTGGAATCATTCCCAATGAAAACAGAAATTATCTGCCAAATTAAACCCAGTAACTTTTTTTTTTGACATTGTAAAGGATTCATATTGCCTAGTCCTTTGAGAAGCCCCATTCTTCAGATAGTGTTTTTTTTTCATAACTTCGTTTCTCTTGCTGGTGAGGAGTGTTTAGATTCGTGTAATTAATGGCACTGCCTCTTTCCACCGCAGGCTTGCAGTCTCCTGTTCCAGAGTACATTGTTGATGTAGAGTCTATGGACATCTTCCCAGTTGGCTGGTGTGAAGCAAACGCTTATCCCTTAACTCCACCACATAAAGCAGTTTGTAAGTACAGTCAGTATGCCTAGTTACACGATGCAAACTATCCCAATTTTGAAGTAATTATCATACCGTGAATTACCATCATTTGATTTCCCAGAGAGCTGCAGAACTCCCATTTTTCCGTTCATCCCTGTAACATCAGTCAGAAATTTTTGGCCATTTTGCAGTTTGGAAATGAGGTGGGGGGAAGAGAATAAACTTTCATTAGCCCCTACTTTGTTCCAGGCACTGTGCTAAATGCTTTTACAAATATTAAAAAAAACCAACTACATAGACAACAGAAGTGTCTGTGTTTCTCTGTCTAGTTTGTAGATTTGAAAGGTTCTAAATCAGTGGTTCTCAACCTTCCTAATGCCATGACCCTTTAATACAGCTCCTCATGTTGTGGTGACCCCCCAACCATAAAATTATTTTTGCTGCTACTTCCTAACTGTAATTTTTCTACTGTTATGAATTGTAATGTAAATATCTGATATGCAGGATGTATTTTCATTGTTACAAATTGAATATAACCCACAGGTTGAGAACCACTTAGAATCTAAGTGAAATCTATGCCATTGCTTCACATTTTTAAATTATTGCTGTTGGGAAGGGGATAACTTTTCTCACAAGATTTTCTCTAAAAGATTCATAATTGGTTCCAATGATATACTGATTTGCTGTAAACAGTTGGTTAATCAAAAATGCTTAACACTGAATCATTACTAAGATTCGTCATTCTTGGGCACAGTGAGGATGGTTTCAACATATTCCATTGTGTCAAAATTAGGACAATTAAATCTTGTTTTTTGTTCCTGGCCCTTGTGTTCCATAAGAGCAGATATATTGCAAAGCATCATGGTTAATTTCTTAAGGTAATGAATGCTACCAGAAATCTTAAAGTGACTTACTACAAAACTGAAATATTTGAAAGCTATTGTTTTCATCATTTCACAGGTGCTTGAGTTTGGCTAAGGATTTAGGCTGAATTGGCACATTAGAATTGCCTTAAAAACCCTAAGAAAATATAAGTGTTTTTTGTCCTTCCCAGTATGGTTTCCATGCCTTTCAGAGGCCATGGAGTTACATCACTCAAGCATGGAAGGAGACCTTGGAGATGTAATTCAACTTCCTCCTTTGAGTCAGTGAAGAAATGGTGGCCCAGAGAGGTTGAATAGCTTGCTGAAATCATACAGCTAGTGAATGACAATCGGGCCTAGAAATCCGGTCTCCTCTGACTCTTCGATCAGTAGTCTTTCTTTTCTGCCGTGTACCTTCATAGTCCATACAAGTTAGTCAAGAACTTCCAAAAAAATAGAAGAGTTCAGCATTTGGCTATTTCAGAAGTGCAAAGCGGCATCTGGATGTGGCTGTGGGTAGACCAGTAGGCCTGGAGTTCAAATCCAGCCTTAGACAAATCTTAGTTGGGTGAAGTCCCTTAATCTCTGTCTACCTCAGTTTCCTCAACTGGAAGATAACAACAGCACCTCTCTCCCAGGACTGTTGTGATGATCAAATGAGATCATATGTGTGAGCATTTAACATGAGAACCTAGTATATTTGTTATTCAGTCCTTTCAGTCATGTCTGACTCTGTGACCCCGTTTAAGGTTTTCTTGGCAAAGATACTGGAGTCGTTTGCCATTTCCTTTTTCAGCTTTTTTGATAGATGAGGAACTAAGGCAACCAGAGTTAAGTGACTTGCCCAGGGTTTCACAGCTAATAAGTGTCCGAGGTTAGATTTGAACTCAGGAAGATGAGACCTGGTTCTCTATCTACTGTGCCACGTAGCTGCTTGTAGTATATAACAGGTACATAGTAGACACTTAATAATTTTAAGAACATTTATTAGATAGTAAGTAGATAGTAGGTGATTAATAAATGTTTGTCCCTTCTTCCTTCCCTTCTTCCTCCACAACCACAGTAGCAGTTTGTATAGGCAGCAAAGATGGCCACCTTTTATTTACCATGTTTTACTATATTTTCAAATATATTTAACGTGCACAAGTGTATGCCACATGCATGTTCACTTTAAAAGTCTTTCATGAGCAAAAAGATCCATATTGCAGATTGAACATGTATACAATCTTGCTGTAAAGTGACCCAAGCATTATTGTGAGCAACATCACGTGTGTGTATGTGTGTGTGTACGCGCATGTGCATTTCTTTTTTCCCATGCACTGACCTTCTAATACTACCAAGTGGAAATTTGACAGTAAGGGAGAGTTTGGGAATAGTAAAGGAATGACTATTAGTCAACATTTAGGAAAAGGCAATAGGGAAGAAATTGGATTTAGACCATTACCTCCCATATTATGCTAAGATAAACTCCAAAGGCATATTTGACCAGGTTATAAAGGTTATATTATAAACATATACCTATTAGATTAATTAATTACCTAATAGATAATAAAAATTACCTGTTAGATCTATGGATGGGATAAACAGTTCATGACTAGGGAAGAAATAAAAAAGACATTGTTCCAGAGGTCCGGGTTCCAATTTACTGCATTGGCTTTCATTATTTATAGTTTATTATTTTATTCCTCACTCCAGCCTTTTTCTAGCCACGCATGAATTCTAGGTCCAGTTCTACTACTTCTATTACTACTACTAGTTGGCTGCATTTATATAGCACTTTAAGATTTTCAAAGTGCTTTACATATATAATTTCATCCTCATGACAACCCAGTGAGATAAATGCTATTGCTCCCATTTTACAGAGGAAAAAACAAAGTCTGAGAAAGATAAAGTGACTTGCCCAGAATCACACAGCTAGTAATTGTTTGAGATGGGATTTGAACTCAGATCTTTCCTGAGCCCAAATTTAATGTTATTACCCACTGAACTATTTGGCTTCCTAAAATACTGCTAGTTTTTATAACCTTAACAAAATTGCTTGCCTACTCTGTGATGAAAAACTAAGAATTAGGGGTAGTGCCTGGAGTCAGAGAGCTCACTTCCTAGTGGGGGTGGCAGGATTGCTCCTCCGGGTGAATGGACGTCTCAGGTGGCCTTTAGGGCACAGTTATAAGCCAGAGAGAAATGACAAATTGTGGCCAATACTTCTTTTTCTGTCGGGCTTTCTGTGTCCCAAGTTCAGAACATTTTGCTTATGCATTATTACCAAAACCTTCTCAGACATTGCTACACTCAGAGACTAAATGCTGTGTCCTTTTTTTAAGAGTTGGCTTCTTGTCTCCAATAATTCCTCTGTCTCTCCCAGGGATGATTGTTAGGTATGTAACTACATCACTGAAAGTCATCGAGGAATCTTTATTTTTAGAGGTCCTTACAAATAGACATAGGCTCAATTCACTGAACATTTGTTATAGTTAACAAAGATCTGCTGCCCTTGACTCACTGAGATTTAAGTAAGGTACCCTTTAATAGGGGTGAAGTAACTATGATATAAGGGGAATGTAGTTACTGAAAATGAGATGTCTGGTCAAGGGGCTATGAGAAATTTAATTGCAGAGAAGATCCCTCAGGGAGGAGAGGGCCTGGTGAAAGCTTCCTTGAGAATGTGGCTGTGAGTTGGGTCTTGAAAGAAGGTAGGAATTTCACTGGCCGGGGATCAGTGTTAGAAGGTGGTGTGTATGGGTGGAGGTGGGGGAGGCAAATAGGAAATGGTATGGACTTGGAGATGACAGAGGAATGACAGTAAGGGCTATAGAGGGTAGGTCTACATAGCTGCAATGTAGAGTATGGAAAGGGAACTAGTGTGAGCTAGGGCTGGTCAGCTTATGTGGTGCCCAAATATAGAGGCTCTTGTGTCACAGGAGGCAGGATTGATACTTTTGGGGAGCACGGGGTAGTTAGAGGTGTGTTGGGATCACATTGGTGCAAGAGGAAGATGATGTGAGCCACAGTGTGAAAAGAAGAAAATTGACTGCAGAAGGTCAGTTAGGAGGCATTGGCATTAGTGCTGCGGGTGAGAGGTAATGAGGACTTGGCACAGAGGGATTGCAGTGAATGGCACAGGGTTAGTTAGCGTGGAGACCAAAGAAGTGTGGAGTAGGAAGCGGCTTTTGAATTTCCTCCCATTCCCATCTGAGGACTCCCCCCCCACACTCCCTCACACTCCCTCACAGCCCCACCACTTTGCTGGGGTTTAAAGATGAGAAGAATCAGTTCATCCCCAACAGCTGGTGTTTTTGCCGACTGGAGATTTCTCACGTCACTTCTAAAGCTTTGCTTTCATAGACGATCTCAGATTTCACCAGTCCCAGCTCTGTCACTGACTTGATCCACAGTTTAATTTCTCACTAAATGTGGTATGTTTAGCTGATTCTCCTCTGTGAGAGTAAAAGACCTTTGAGCTTTTCTGAGTGAAGAGGCTTTATAAATGAAAGGTGAATGGGATAGCATTCCCACTTCATGGCAACCTTCTTTCTGTGTCTAGTTTTACATTCCCTAATATTACTAACAGGCATTGATTGTTATAAGGTATTCTGGGTCACTCATTGAATCTAGAGTTAGACAAAATTTAAGTTAATTTTTGGTAACGGACACCGAACACTAAGATCAAAATGAGTGAAGTTTTATTGATTGGCTTAATTATCTCTAGATCCTGCCTCGTTACCACTAATTTCATTTCTTACAAATAAATTAGCATTTAGGATAATAGGATCATAAGATCATACATACAGATCTGGAAGGGACCTCAGAAGTTATCTAGGCCAACACTCATTTTAATGCTGAAGAAACCAAGAACTAGTATCAGAGGCAGAATTTGAGTCCAGGCCTTTTAATTCCAGAACCGGTTCTCTTTCCCTTGAATGATACTGCCTCTCACCATATAGCATACTGGATAGACAGCTGGCATTCTAGAGATAGGAAGCTAGCTGCTTGCCTCCAACACATATTGCCATTGTGACTCCCTATATATCACTTAACCCCTCTAAAACTAGAGTTTCCAGTTGTAAAAAAGGTGTATGGCCGTATTGAGAGAGGAAGTTGATTTACCAAGAACTCCCTATATTGCTGACATCAGAAGTCCAGACCACAAAAAAAGCTTATAATTAATAATCTGAAGTATATTATACTTTTCTACAATTTTCACAGCTTTTAATGTGTTGGAATTAGTTCCTGCTTATTTAGGGGTAAATGTAGTTAGTTTATGCCAAAATTAATAAGTGCCAGGAAGTTATGGTCTAATTTTATTAAGGTGAAGAATAGACAGTAATAAATCTAAATGAAATGGGTTGTTTGCAGGAAAATATCCTCAAATGAGAGAAAAATCCGTCTGTTTATGTTAATATTTGACAGCCAAATTTACAGTGCATCAGCCAGTCCCTTTTAAAGAGTAAAATATGTTTTAGTTAAGATTCATACTTAATTGAGATTATAGTATTGTAGCAATAGTATTCAAACTTTACGGTTTTTATAGAAAAAAAGCATGTTGGGTAATCATGCTTGCAACAGTGTATTTCTCCATGGTATAAAATAAGAGTTTTTCTATTGCCTTTTCTTAAAAGAACATTTAAAATATGGCATGCCATGCAGTGATAACATTAAATGTATTCTGTCCTATATACATGTTTCTGATGGGTCATTTCTCTTAAAAATGCTACCTAAAGGGCATTATATTTTTATAATAGATGCTTTAAGGCACAGTTGCCTGAATGTCAGAATAACGGGAGTTCTGTTTTTTTTCCCTTTTTCCTTGCTTTCTAGTACAAAAGAAGAGAAAGATTGCAGTTGTACAACCAGAAAAACAGTAAGTTCTCCCCCCCCCCGCCCTTAACCACACTATTGATATTTCTTCCTATGAGGGATGGTATAAGGTGAGGTGATCTGAGGTCAGTACAGAGGTAGTAAAATGACCGGTCTAGGACATCTTTTCCTTCATTCATTCAGTACTGCTAATTGGCCTGCTAGTAAAAGACATTCTGCTAGGCTCTTCAGGGTCTAGAATATTTTAAATAAAAAACCAGGCCCTGTGCATGTGGAATTACAGGATCCCAGAGTTGTTAGGGACCTCATTGGATAACTTCTGAATTGCACCTTTGAGCCTCCCAGTTCTTATTACATTGAATAGCCTCACCATGCTGCACCCCATCTTGTGTGTGTGAAGTAGATTTTCTTTTGGACCCAAGTGTTAAGATTTCCATTTTGCCCTATTATGTTTTGTCTTGTTCCCCTGCTGTGATCTTTTGTGGATCCTAACTCTGTTAGCTGTGTGTTAGCTAGCCTTCCTAGCTTTGTGATATCTGTAATTATGGTAAAAAAGCCATCAATTGAACCCCAGAATTGAACAAGAAGAGTAGACTACATTACTTTGGGGAAACTGTAGATTTCTTTTACTGATCCTACCCCAGGCTTCCCACAAAGGCAAAGGACCATGTTTGAAATATCAACTTTTTACCAGTGTTGCTCTGTGGCAGCAACACATGACATCCTCCTGCCTTAGGAGAACTAAAAATGAGTGTTACATAAAGTAGTAAGAAGCCT
>CM053597.1:139033186-139062563 GCA_028646575.1 Pseudocheirus occidentalis
GAAGAGGTACATGTTAGGAAGAAGAGATGAGCTGGTCATTTAGCAAGAGCACAGGATAGCAGGTGAACAGTCAGAATGCTTCAGGGATGCCCAAGATGTCATGAACAATTGATGAACAAAGGCTAACAAATCCTTAGCCTTTGGATGGATCTCTGTGAAGTTTTGGGAGGAAATGGACAGATTTGACGGTACACAGGGGCTCACATTCAAATGATAGGAAATAGTACATATGTATATGTGTATGTATAGCTACCAAGGAGGACAACCAGGTGGTGTAGTAGATAAGAAGATCTGAGTTCAAATCCAGCCTCAAAGTTTTAATAGTGTATGGCCCTGGTCAAGTCACTTAACTTCTGTCTGCCTGAATTTCCTATAACGTCTGCAGACTAGGGGGTGATAACACTTACCCATTAGGGTTGTTGTGAAGATTAAATGAGATCATATTTTTACAGTGCCTGGCCCATAATAAGTTCTATATATATGTTAGCTATTGTTATTTAAATTGCAGCAGTAGGACAAATGACAAATCTGAAGAGTCATTAGGGTTACAGTGACAGGTCAGATGTCAGTAACCTGGAGTCTGGTGGACACAGCAGCAGGGTTGGATCTCAGGGATTAATTGCAGAACAGATGGTAAGACTCACTCATTCAGTTCATCATTTTGGGGTTTAAAGCCCTTTTTATAGGAGAGACATTGTGGTTGAGAGCCAGCCTCAGAACCAAGAAGATGAGGAAGTCAAATCTTGCCAGTTTAGAGGCTGTATAGTCCTCTAAACTCCCCATGCCCTAGATAATTCTATAAAACTATAAATTGTAGAGAAGGTGCTGGCCTTCAGTGGTAGAAGGAATTCTCTCACCTGGGAGTTGTTCCCCATGTCAATGAAATCACAAATCCAATTCCTATCCCAATGCCTTAATTAGACTTATAAAACTCTAGGTAGATATATTTTCTTAAAAAAACAAAACAAAACAGCCCTTGTTAGATGATGCTTCTTCCCTGACCAAGATGCTGTAATTCTGCTTTTAGCCATGATCTGGAAACCCAAATCAATTTATCAGGTTTCCATTTCCAGATTCACCATTTTTTCATAATGTCTTTGCCAACAGTGATTGGAGGGACACCCTATCCTTGTTTCTAAGGTCTTTGGTTTCTTGCCTAAGGCTTCATAATCTTTAGAATCTTTCTAGGGTCTGGCATTATCATGAATCATTCAGAGTGGGTAGTTGTCAGTAAGTCTGATGATGCTTCGAATGTTCCTGGGCCCTTCCTGCATCCATGCCCTGAGAAGATAGTGGAGCTCCTTCCTGTTGGAGCAGATCAACAGAGTTGTCTTCATGCATAACTCATCTCTTCTTCTTCTGACCTTTCCTCCATGGATGATACCGATTTGGACGTCTTCTTACCATCACTCTTTGGAAGAAAAGCAGCCAGACCCTCCTTAGAATATCTAGCTCCCTGCTCTTTCAGAGAAACTTCCTATCTTTTATTTAGCTCCAGATACTGTGTTCTCCTTTCTCTTTCTCCTCTGTCTTCTTCCCTCTTACCTCCTGAAAGAGTTCAGAATTTCATTTTGCCTTTTGATTTTTTTCCCCCTTTGGTTTCCAGACTTGAAGCTCCTTTTCATCCTCCTTTATAGGATCTCTTCATTCTCTCTGATAACCTGGAGCGCAAAGGAGTATCCTTTAAGCCTTTTTCAATTTCTATTATAGAAGAGAGACAGGCCTTCAATAGCTAATAGTTACTTGACCATGACAGAAAGACCAGCATCTGTCTCACAGTCTCAGTGTCATTACAGTATCATCCTTGCTTTTTGTACTTCTATAATCAAGCTTCTCAGTCTTTTCTTTGTTTTGTTCAAAAAGCTTACAATCTGCTAACTTCTAAAGTTGGCCCCCAAAGTATATACAGACTATATACTAAGCAAGGCTGGAGCCCCCACATTGTATCTTTTATTTGCTAAATGACTCTGAATATTGAGTAAATAATGCTGGATAATTTTTCAAGAAATAATATAACAATAATTTCAAGGACTGTGATTTCTGAACTACACATTCCCAGTACCTAGCATGATGCCTTCCACAGAGTAGTATTGGAACACCTGTTGAGTTGAATTTCTTGAATAGATAGTTGAAAGCAAGCCTTGCTGTGTTCCTCTAATAATTTAAGGTTTTCTTTTCCCAGAACTCAAATGAAATGAATATGAAATGTGTATATAATAATGTAGGTGCAGGGGGAGTTTAGGTTAAACTTACCAAGTTTAGGTAAGACATGGCTCTTGTCCTCACGTGTCTTACAGTTCAACAGAGGCCTATGAGATGCAGCTGTAGTACAAAGTAATATGTAATAAATGCATTAGAGAGTTTTGCATGAGAGAGCTGGAACAAAGCATTTTATGAGATCTGAAGGGGGAAAATGTCAAAACAGTAGAAGCAATATGCTTTGCATTATGGGCTTATTGAGAGAGGCCATAAGTACATTTATTCACTCACCAGGTCACATTTCAAATCAGGCTTCGAAGTTTCTTTTCCTCTCTTTGTTTCATTCATTTTTCCAAGTAAAATGTCATGTATTTTTAAAACATCAATTCGGTGCTACGTAGCAGTTCTGAAAGAAAAAGCATAGTGGAGATGATTTGTAACAATCGGTTCAAATAGAGTAAATTTGGTGTCTAGTGTCAGATTCTTTTTATTATTAATGGGGCAGCATGCCAAGCAGTATAACACGGAAGACAAAGGACTGGCCTCTCAGTTAAAAGGATCTGGTTTCAAGGGTTGCCTCTGAAACATATTAGCTGTGTGACCTTGGGCAAGAAATGGTGCCTCTTAGTGCCCTGGGCAACTGTAAGGCTATAAGTTACAGGTACACTACCAGTGTTTATCTATGGAGGAACCTTTGATATGAGCCAGGACCCCACACTGATGAAATGACAATTAGGGTCACAGAAAAGGGGGCCAGGGGAGGCAAGGTGTACACATGCTTTAAAGAATATTTCAACCAATCAGTCAGCATTTATTAAGTACCCACTTTGTACCAGGCACTGTGAGAAGTTCTAGGAATACAAAAATGAGTAGAAGATAGCTCCTGGCCTCAAAAAGCTTACAATTTAATGGTGGGAATATTTGTTTACTTCCATTTTAAGCTATGAAAGCTTAAAAATGCCTTAAGATTTTTGGAACTCCCTGTATAGGCAAAGGATTCTGAATGAGGGAGAAGCCTGGCCTTGATGGTCCGTTTTTCCTGATAGTTATTGAGATGTTCAGGATCAAAGGGTAAATTTTAGCAACTATTTCTGTGTTAGCAAAATTACCCGTAGGAGTTTCTAAGAAGCCGTTGAACAGTTGTAATTGAAGTATGTGAAACATGGTCATATATCCAGTCTGTCTTTATGTCCCAGTTTTAAAGCAGTTTTATAACATTATGTTTTATAATAGATTTTACAGTATTATTGATTAGTTATTTTTTTTACTAAGCCCAGTAAAACAGATTAGTTTTGCTGTCGCCATTTTACTTTGGAGGGAATTGATGTGAAGAAATGTTAAATAGTTTTCCCACATTTAGGTCTCGATGTTTCTGCAAAAGTAGTAAAAAAAAATTACCCAGTGAGATTTGAAATGTAGTTACATTCTTCCATTTGTTTTACTTAAGAGAATGAATAGCCTTTAACCAAAAAATCACTACTACCAGTCTTCATCTTCCCTGTAGGGAAGTGGCTCTTAAGGAATGACACTTGACTAGTCCACAAGGTTCTTCCAAGGGTTCTACAAGTGTGGCTTTAAAAAAAAAAAACAACAACTTGACCTTAGATTTATTATATGGGAAACTCCCAATTAGGAAGCTCCCTCTATCATTGCAGATCAGCAATTACTGTTCTTCAGTTTATAGTCTTAGAGCTGCCTTTTGAGTTCTTAGAAGGAGTACAGCCTGTTTCTGTCTTTGAGAAACTAGGCCAGATTCACTGAGTTGTTGCAATAACTTCATGGTGGGTCTTCCTTCCTCAAGTCTCTCCTCACTCTAGCACATCTTTTGTTCAGCCACTAAAGCGATTTTCCTGAAGCCCAAGTCTAACCATGTCACACATGCACCCTCCTCCAACCCAGTAACTCCAGTGGTTTCCTATTGCCTCCAGGAACAAATACTAAATACTCTGCTTGGCAATCAAAGCCCTTTGTAACCTAGCCCCCTCCTCCTCTTCTGGTTACCTTGAAAGTTATTCCCCAACCTGTATTCTTCAATTCAATCACTCTGGTTTCCTGCCTATGGTAGCAACAATTCACTTAGCTGCGAGTATTGTCTTTGGTTCTCCCCCATGCCTGGAATACCTCCCTGACTTCCTTTAAATCCCAATTAAAATCCTGCCTTCTACAAGAAGCCTTCCCTAACTTTTCCCTTAGCTCAAATGGTTTTACTTTACTTCCCATTTATCCTGTATATGGTGAGCTTTGTATATATTTGTTTGCATGATGTCTCCCATATTAGATTGTAAGCACCCTGAGGACAGGGACTCTTTTGTTTTTATTTTTGGTATTCCCAACACTTAGCCAAGTGACTGGCATTCAGTAAACACTTAATAAATGTTTACAGGTTGGCCAAAACTATATCTTCCTGATTCGGGGGCAGATTCTATCCACTACATGACTACACCGTGGTACCCTCCCCAGTGCCTCTTATGACACTATCTGTGGCTTATATTTGGACTTGAATCAATCAGTATTTTACTTAATGTAAAACAGACTTGACATAATTAGTATCTTATCAGAAGCAACACAGCATTTCTAATTTGTTGTGGTAAGTATCATGGTAGCAAATGAGAGCATGTGGATGATGGGTCCCTTTTATTACTGCAGGATGGTTTGTGGATTAACATTGACGGTGAACAACTCCTCTAAATTTAACTTTTCAGAAATTATTACTCACACTGCCCCAAGATGCAAACATCCCTTCTTGTTCTCACTAGGGTGGCCACAGTTTTCCTTCTTAAGGTCTCTCTCTTACTCTCATGCAGTAGATTAATCATCATAGTTGGCAATTATATGACACTTTATGGTTTATAAAAAATACATTACCTCATATGATCCTCAGTTGGGTTCTACCCGTATTATTTCCATTTTACAGAGGAGGAAGCTGAGGTTCAGGTTAAGTGACTGCCTCATGGGCATGCCACTGCTCAGGGTTGATGGAGAAATTTGAAGATGGGTCTCTTCTGACCCCAAGGCCAGTATTCTTTCCAGGACACTAGACTTCCTCAAAACAGTGTAAGCAGGTAATAGGAAGGCATGGTTCTCATAAATAAATATGAGAGCCCTAGTAAGATTTGTTTGGTTTTGTTGTGTTCTGTTCTTTATTAACAGATTGCCGTCCACAGTGCCTGTTGAGAAAATACCTCATGACCTTTGTTCATTTCCTCAGCCAGACACAACAGGTAAGTTGAGCCAGACCGGGCCTAGTGGTGTCCTGTTCCTTGATGCCCTGGGTAACAGGTAGAGTTTTTAGGTAGATCCTAACATCTCACTCATATTTACAACTGGTTCTTTTTCTTTGGAGATTACTTGGATTTTTCCTCCTTATTTCTTATATGGTTAAATAATACCATTCCCCTTTTCTGTCACCTTCTGGCAAGTAGCTATATTAATTTTTGTCTGTTTTTTACCAGAGTATGATCGTCTTTGATTATTGGCTAGAATTAATCTTACTATTCCTTCAACTTGACTGTGTTTGAGAATTGGCAATAGGTTTCATGGGTGTGGGGGATGGGAGAGGTGTTGTTTTTTTTTTCCCTTTGGAAAAAATTAACATGAAGTTTAAAAAAAATTATACTTTATTTCCTGAAAATTCTACTGTATGTTACTTTTGTTAATTTACAAAAATAATAGTGGTGGTTGTGTATTAGGTAATATTTGATTAAGGAACACTATTTCCCGTCTAAATATCAGCTTTGAATTCTCTGAAGTTCAGAAACTTAGAAATCTTAAAATGTAAGATCCTAAGTTAAAAGCTGCAAGACATTGAATGGATGCCTTTATCTGAAGCTTATCTTTGCATTAAAAAGTGTAATTTTATGGCTAGACTTACTAAAATTATTTTTCTATGAAGGTCTTGGCAGGGTTAATCCTACTGAAGAATTTTCATGTAAATGCAAAAGCCGGCTTAATAATCTTAGCAGTTGTGTAGAATTCAGTCTAAAGAATGGTTCAAACAACCATGTCAGCTACTTTTTTATAGTCTATAATTGTTCTTTTACTCCCTTTTTCCTAGATGCAGGAAAACAACATTTATACCCTCTACCTTTTGTGTCCTTTGTTGAATTCATGAGAACAAGCCTTCCTGAAATCTGTTAACACTTCTCATTCCAACTGGAAAACATTTGAACTGAAACCTCAGTGTTATTTATTTAGAATTTAGAGTTGATTTGAATCTCTACATCCAGGCTTTAGCCTAATAACTTAATTTTATCTTCAAATTATAAGAGCTTGCTAGAGACAAGCAGTAAACTTACCTAATGAACTGTTACTTTTTCATGCTGTACATACACATCAAAAAATACTGTTTTTTATCATTACCCAGGAAATAAATTTTACCCATTAGCCTTCTTCCAGGGCCTTAGAACGTTTAGATTTAGAATTTGCTTTTATTTTAAATGCCAGCTTATAACACAGAAAGATTAAGTGACTTGTCCCTGTTTTTTAATGATAACAACAGTAATAGTAATTAATGTTTACATAGTGCATTAAGGGTTTACAAAGTGCTTTACATAATTCTTATTTGATCTTTAGAATAAGTGGGATACATTTGATTATTACCCCCATTTTTCAGATGAGTAAACTGAGGCTGGGAGGTTAAGTGACCAGGGTTACATGAATAGTAAATGTCTGAGCCAGAGTTTTAGCTTAGGTCCTACTGATTTCAAGTTCATTTCTCTCTGCACTGTAAGAATCATAACTGCTTTTATAGGAAGACATTTTCTCTAAAACTTACAACTCTGTACCTGGATATTTTTCAAATTGCTTCACAAGATTTTGACCTGAATTCATGCAGCTTGATTTTTGCCCTGTCTTCTTTAACTCCCCAGGAGTAAACATTCCTTTTGGAGACCTGTTACCCTCTTTCATTCTGAATTCCCTATCAGTAAGGATGTCTGATGACTTCTTCAGGGAGCTTTGCCAGCCCAGTGAATTCACACGGATTTCTGGTTGTTCCCTGATGCACAAAAATTGTGATCCTCAAGTAGAAACCATGTTGATTTTTTTCATTCAGGTACCGTCAATGGGAAATACTGCTGCCCTCAGCTTTTCATCAACCACCGGTGTTTCTCGGGCCCCTACCTGAACAAAGGAAGAATCGCAGAGCTACCTCAATCTGTTGGACCGGGCAAATGCGTGCTGGTTCTTAAAGAGGTATGATGTTTTCATGATTATGGGTTATTTATTTTATTCCGTTGTTAAAATCATTTTGTTGCCATTGATGGAACTTGAGAACAAAAGCCTGGGGGAATAGGGTAATGGTCCCACTTATTGATACACACACAGTGTTTTCTTTCATTTTTGAAAGTTAAAATTCTGTAATTTATCTTCAGTGTTTACAAATGTAGCTGCAAAGACTTAGGAGTGGTCCATAATCTTGGAAAAATATGTATGTGTAAAGACTCTTTGGTTTGAAGATACAGTGGTTATTTACAAACCCTGTTGCTTTTCCTGCCTCTGTTTCTTGGACAGTATCTTCCCACCCACCCCCACTCTTCTGGGTACTCGGATGATTTTAGTGCCAGAGAAGCTGTTCCATTCCTGATCTAGGCCCGTCAGATTGGTCATTCCACAACTGTTTTCCACCTTGCTCCACCAAGGCTCCATAACTATGTGTCACTTGGGACATGGGGAATATACTGTTGACAAACACTTTAGATTTTATATCCGTCATATTATATCACATACACTATCAGTAGAAAAACATCTTATTCCATTGTATTCCTTCCTGTTAGAAGATGACATTCCTGACAAATAATTCACCTTAATTATGCTGGTGTTGACTTGGGTCAGACTCAGGTCCGCAATAGCAGATCCCCCAATCAGTTTCCTTACCTTTCTGGAAGGATGTACCTATCATTATCAAACCAAGCAATGAATGGTTGCTCTGCTTTTGGCAGAATGCCCATGACATTCCAGGCCAGAAGACTGGATTGTGCCTTTATCCTGTTTTCATGTCAGTTTTGATAGGTTTTTTAAACTCATCTATTTCTTCCTTCTTTCCTGTTGCTCTATAGTACATTTTTTTCTGTTTCTCCTTCCATTGTTCCTCCAAAATAAGGCATTTCCTACAACTCTCACCTCCCTATGATTCTTAGGTATACTCGGATGAACCCTATCTTAAAATGATTCTCACTTCTCCCTATCCACCTGTCTCTCACCCAGCCTCATTCCTTCCTTTCAAAGAAGATATGCCTGAGACTTATTTTAGTCATAGGTCTCTTCCCACTGGGTCTCAGCAATATCTTTGAGTTCAAATGTGTCTGCTTGCATCAAAAGTTCTAATTAACCTTATCTGTTTCCTATACTTTATACATTTGTGTTAGATAACTAAGGCTGGATCCTTAAGGCATAGGATTGAGTGTCTGAGGTAATGTGGTATTGTAGGAAAAAGCAGTTGACTGGTATCAGGAAAAACTGAGTTCCAGTTTCACCTCTGGCACTTAACTAACACTGTGACCCTGGGCAAGGCCCTTAAAAACCTCTGTTTGTCTCAGTTTCCTTATCTTTAGAATGAGAAGGTGACAGTTGATGAGCTCTTAAAGTTCCTTCTGGCTTAAAGTCTATAAGCCTTTCTTAGATAGCTTCATCTGATCATGTCTACTACTATTCTTTACACATTATAAAAACTCGTTAGGTATCTAGCCTGGAGGCTATATGTAGGCTCTGTGTATTTATTTCCCTTTTCTCTTTGCCTAAAGCCTTTTGATTTGTAAGACTCCAGACAAATGCATTTTTTTTAACCAACGCTGGTCAGTCATATTTCGTCCCTGGCCCTGAGGTAGCATCTCTTGAGTTTTAGGCCCCACGATTCAGAAGTCCGAATCTCGTTCTCAGTCACTCATCGCTTTCTTTCATCAGCTGTTCGCTTCACAAATTCTGCCTTCTTTTTTGGAATCCTTAACTTTCATTAGAAACAGTCATGAAAACCACACAGTGCCCAGTGTCTTCCTCAAGGTTCTTAATTCTCAGCTTCTGGCAATATAAGTTGTTACCCCACGAAGGAGCAGAGGTAAGCGATGGTCAGTCAGGTTTGGGAAGCTCTTGGCCGCCTCCTAGATAGGATACAACAGACTAACCTCATTATTAATGTTATGTTGACAAGTGGCAGCCTCAGTATCCCCTTCTCTCCTGGGAGCCACCAACCCCCACCATCTCTTTAACTCCTCATCTTCTTGGGGTGTTACAAATCACTTTTTCTATCCATCTCTACTCAGTTCAAATGTTCAGTGGTCCTTCTTCTCTGTATCCACTTTTTCTGCCTTCTAATCTTCCAACACAGCCTTAGCCTACTCAGATCCTTTTTATTCTTTGTTTCTCTCTGGAATCCTTATTTCATTTTACCATTTTGTTCTCCAGTTCATTTTACAGATAAGGAAACTGAGGCAAACAGGATTAAGTGACTTGCCCAGAAATCCCACAGCTAGTAAATGTCTGAGGTCAGATTTGAACTCAGGTCTTCCTGATTCTGGAGTTAGCTAAATGACCTTTTAAAAATCACTTCCTATTCCATGATTCTTTGTTACCTTGATTTTTTTCTAAATGAATGTGTTTCATGCAGAGCTAGATTGATTAATAGAAACTACAGATCAATGTCTGGACTTTCCTTGCAGTTGTTCTTTTGTTGTTCCTTTAAACATCAGGATTCTCCCTTAAGCAGAGGGACAACAGTGTCCCTTTCATCATTTGTGGCAAATATTGAATAGTGAGCCTTTTGTAGTTAATTTGTCTCAGGGCACAAAAAATTAAACTTTAACAGATGAGGTGGGGCAGCAGGAAAATGAAATGATTTTTTTTCACATTTTACCCCCCTTAAAGTAATTTATCAGGGAAGGTAAATGCAAGATGTTTATTCTATTGTATCGGGCAAGTTGGCAGGCTGAGGTTCTGCCCTGCTGAGGTGGAAAGTGGATTACATTGCTGAGTGTTCTTCCAAACCCATTAGTTGTTCTAGGTGGGAAAGCAAGTTGGGTATGTGATGGGATGCCTTGATTAACAGTCACCATGTAGCTTGCCATGGGACCACCAACCCAGAAGAAATTAAGCTGAGCCAAAAAGATATCAGATTGGAGGCACAAGGAAGAATTTTAATAAAAATTTAAAATGAAATCTTCACTAACTTCCAGAAAGTTACTGCTACTCAGTGCCCATAGGCACATCTTTGTTATGACACTGTGTGTGTGGGTGTATGTGGGTGTGTTGAAAAGGCCTGGGAAAATATGTTGAACTAATGGATTTTTCAGGACTGTTTCTGAATGAATTGTCTTTTCCAGTTGTTGAAATAAGATATGTTGGCCAACAGGGCAGCCTAAGGTTAAGCCCATTCTACGCTTGGATTGTTTGACTTTTATTAAGTGATTTTTTTAAAGTCAAAACTAGTTAGTTATTCCTAATCAGAAAGCTCAGGATGTGATAGGTGACAGTGGCCAGATTTCAAAGCGAGGCCTGAGCAGTTTGCTGATGATAGAACTAGTTTTCTGCTGATGTTTACAAAGTGCGTGGAGGCAGGGGAGGATTGCAAGCTCTTCAGTTCCGTAAGTGTAAGAAAAATATAAGTTATGCCAAACCAATATTTATGCTAATGCTTTTCCCTATAGCATCAGTGCCTCTGGGTATGTGTGCATGTGTGTGTGTGTTTAACATTTAACATTGAAAAGGTAATTGAAGAGAAGGCAGAGCATCTCTCTTTAAGCAATGAGTGATGTCAGAAATACTTGTTAAAAATTTTTCAGAGACGGGTTGGGGGCAGGTGGGAAGCATAGGATTTAATGTCTTTTTAATGTATTGATCAGTTTGGATGGATTTTTTCCCTCTTCCTCTGTAAAAAAATTCTTTGTCATAATTGATGGCTCTTTTAGAGGGGATGGATACAGGAGAAATCATAGTGATGTAAAAGTGAAGGATGTCAATATGTCTAGGAAGTTCATAATACTGAATGACACTTAATTTCCTAGCAATCTAAAGAACAACAGTGGTGTCAAGTGTGTGTGTATGTAAGAGAGGTCTTTGGAAAGGTAAAACCTATGTTAAGAGAGAAGACCTGATTTAATTAGGTTTATTCCTTCATTCATTTATTAAGTACCTCCTGTGTGATAGGTTCTGGGCAGACAACTACAAAGAACAAAACAATCTCAACTGGGAAGGATTGCATACTATACTAGATTGCAGGCATGTGTATAGATATGTTCAGTATAAATATTAAATGAATATAATAATTTGGGAAGGTTATTTGGTAAAGCTTTCATACTAGTATCACAAAAGCATAAGAATCAGTGAAATCAAGGGTGGATTAGAACAAGGAGAACCTTTTGAGGGAAGAAGATCAACTGGAAGGCTGTTGTATTAGTTCAGATTTGAACTGATGAAGGCCTGTGTCAGGTTTATCAGAAGAAAGAAGGGGAAAATGTTTCAACAGCAGGATTTGGCAAGCCAAGGTTGGACTATGTGGAGTGAGTGAGAAATACAGAGTCCAGTTAACAAGCCTGGTGATGGGGAAGATGGTGGTACGCTCAGTAGTAATAGGAAACTTTGGAAGAGGGGAAGGTTTTGAAGGAAAGATCATGAATTACATTTTGGGCCTATTGAATTTGAGATGTCTGTGAGACATCCAGTTTGATGTCTCAGTGATATCTTGATCAAATCCAAAGTATCAGATGCTGCCAGGAGGTCAACAAGGATCAGGGCTGAGAAGGCCATTGGATTGAGTGATAAAAGAAATCATTGCTAACTTTGGAGAGAGAGAGCAGTTTCATTTGAAAGATGAGGTTGGAAGCCAGATTGCATTGTTTTCATAAGAATGAGAGGAAAGGAAACAGGCACTGATCTTAAGATGGTTTAGACCAGTGGCTCTCAACCTGTGGGTCTCCACCCCTTTGGGCCTCAAATGACCCTTTCACAGGGGTGGCCTAAGACCATCAGAAAACACATATTTCTGATGGTCTTAGGAACCGAGACACAGCTCCTCTGTCCGTCTCCAGGTGGGTCCGCCAACATGCAGATACACCCACATACAAGTATTAAAGGGTGGTGGCATTATGAAGGTTGAGAACTACTGGTTTAGATGAAAATGAACAAAGATTTAGGATATTAGTTAGTAGTAGGGTGGGACCAAGTCAGGGCTTTTGAGAATGAGAGAGATGTTATAGTGTTTTGGGGAAGCATAGAAGGTGAGTCTAGAAGGAACAATGGGGAACAAGGAATGTTAGGGTCTCCTTGCTATGGCCAGTGAGTACAGCATATGAAAGAAAATGTAAGCAGGGAAGAGAGAAGCAGTGTCATCAAGATTTAGCCAGGTCTCAGTCAGTCCCAGAATATGCAAGGTACTATCTAATCAAAGAATGCAGAATTATAAATATAACCAGTTCAACCTTCATGAACATTTAAGAGATGGGGAAAATATAATTGAGAGAGAGAGAGAGAGAGAGAGAGAGAGAGAGAGAATGAATAAGAATGAGAATGTAATAATTCAAGCTAGAGCCACGGCTAGGTGCTGCAAGATGTAATATTGCATAAATGGGTGAAATCATTGCTATGACAAGGAGATGCTAATAGCCATTAGAATGGTTCTGAAGGCAATGAAGTTTTCTCAGTGTGCATGCTGCCCATACTTGTGCTAGGAAGAGGCTCAGTTTGGGCGTTATGAGTAGGGGGGAGAGCAGGGGAGGGTTAATAGGTCATAAAAGGAGAAATTTAGGGTGTGAGGACTCTGAGTCATTGTGTCCTCCTTCAGTATCTCTGGTACTTTGAAAGGACTAAAGTACTGGCACTATTTCCCACTTACATCCCTTATATTTGGCCTAGGTCTGAACACAACTCTTTCCTCTACTCAGTAAATTCAGGTGATTCTCTGTTGCCTCCAGAATAAAAGAGAAATCCCTACATTTAGCTTTTTGAGCTCTTTGTAACCTGATCCCAACTAATTTCCGGGCCTCTCTGAATAAGCCCCGGCCCACATGCTGGCATTTACCTAAATGGGCTTTCTGTCTGTTCTTCCCACACAAAGGTTCAGCTCTGACCACCAGGCCTTTGTCCTGGCTGTCCACCATGCATCACATCACTCCTTACCTCTTCCTTCAAGATGCAAGTCAAGCATTATCTTCTACTTGAAGCCTTGCCTGATTTATTGTCCTTTTCTGTGCCCTCTCTCCCAGACTAAATTGTATTTAACCACTTTGTATTTATTCTCTTTATTTTCATCTGTATATACTTACATATTTACTTAGCCGCTCACTTGTGAGAATGTAACCTCCTTAAACAAAGCATTTCGTTCTTCATATTTGATTACCTAGCGCTTAACACAGTGCTTAGCATACAGTATACACTTAATAAATGCTTCTTGATTTACTAAGTGGCAATTTTGGAAGGCAAACTGTGATAAAATAAATCGTCTGGGTTGTGGGACACATTAGACTCCAGGGTTTCAGTGATACCTTATCTGCAGTAGGTCCTAGCATCCCAACTGTACATAATAGAATAAAAATGCCTCCTTCTTAAGTACAGTCTTTCTCGAGCAACCTTTCAACCCATTACAACCTGACTCTCAGGATTTGTTAGAGATCACAATCCATCATCACAGTTCTTCTCTCCAGCTTTCTTGGGATAATAGAATATTAGTGAGTCTGCAAAACGTTGCCCTCTAGTAATTATCTCTGGATTTGAGATGGTTCCAATAAGTATGACAAATATAAGCTGGTCAAGTGGATTATGATTTCCAACAACACAGCAGAGGATTGAAATATTGCCCATCCACACCATCTGAAGTGGAAAGAGAGGGGGCAGACATGCTGTCACTGAGGATTCTGGGCCTATTGCTACCCTTCTTTGCTTCACTGACATGTGAAATAGGTTTGAGCTGGAGACTCCAATGAAATCTCAACTTGTTACACTGCATTGAAGCTTTATTTGATCTCCATGCCCTAAAATTCTGCACTGAATGGAGTGTCTTGCAACCCTCCTACCTTTGTTGTTTTTCAAGTTAGGAGGTACTTTGTCAGTGGTGTTATTTTCCATGCACAGGAATCTGCATTCCTGCTCCCAAAATGGTTTAATGAACACAAGTAGATCTTCCTCCTTGAATAATTGACTGTATCTACTTACTTCTTGTTCTTAACTTCTGAGTCAGTAGGGTATTTTATCCAGATTAAGTTTTCCCTGTCTTCATTATACTTCTTTAATTGATCAGCCTTGCTACATCCTGTGAAACGCTGCTCCTTTGCATCCTTGGCATTTTTTACCAGCTTCTCCTCATAATAGTTTTAGAGAAGAATTAGCAAGTTTTGATGACAAAGAATGCAAGAGGGAAAAGGACAAATCTTAAATAACTGGTGAAGTTTATATATGAATGTATAGAGCTTGTTAATTTAGAAGATTTGCAATGAACTTATTTTGATGCAAATCTTGATTTGCTGTGTGACTAAGTGAAGTCCCACCACCTGTTACTCTCCTTATCCCGGAGTTACTTAATCACTGCTGATATAGAAGTCACCTCCTTCCAACTCTTACCCTCATAATCTTTCACCCCCATGCTCTTTAAGTCCACCCTTCCTGTGCCACTCTTCATCTCTTCTCGCCAGGCCTTCTGGAATTCCATGATGAACAAACATCCTGTTATTCTGGGACCTCTTCCTTGTATGCTCTTTGATCTGTTTGCCCTTAGAGACCTGGCTTTTCCCAGATGCTGCCTTGGATGTTTTATCTAGCACTGGCTGTTGTTACCTTCTCTCATACCCCTCAATCCACCGGTCCAAGAGAAAGAGTCAAAATATTCCTTCTCCCCCACTGCTGCTTACAGACTGTCCCTCTGCAAACATCCTCAACAACTTCCCCTCCTTTGAAATTTACTCTACTGGAATTTTTCACCCTTTACATTCAGATTATGGTCCTGGTTATTTACCTGTGTCCCCATGCCCAGCTCATTCTCCTTTTCTGTTCAGTGAGTTCAGCATCAACTACTACCTCTCTTAGACTAGGGGACGATACAGGTTTTAGTTAGTATTCTTTAAGGTCTTTGTGGATGTTCTCACCATAGGTCTCACCGTTTAGCTACAGATGTTCCACTTCCTTGGTTGATAACTGACATTCTTTATCTGATCACAATCTCTTACCATCCTCTTGCCCTTTATACCTCACTGTGCTTAAACCTGTTGTTTACCCACATCATGACCCCCAATTCCTCCACTTTTCAGTCTTCTCTCTGGAGATTACCCTGCTCCAACTGTACCTTCATCCTTTCCAAATCTCAGCCTTCTAATTAACCAGTTCAGTTCCATAAGGCCGCCTACTATTGAATCCTTTGATCTCTTGTCTTACTCATTCCCAGCCTTGAGTCACTCCCTTCATTGACTTCCTCTGCTCCTCATTCAAACAGACTGACCAAGGACACTTCACTTTTACATTGTCTAATCTCTACTAGACCTTCAATGCAGCAGGGCAATCCTTTTACTCCTCTTCAATTGATTCCCTTCCATGCTATGGAAACATCTAAACCTCTTCTTAAGTCTCCTACAATCCCCCCTATACCTATCTTTTTAGCTGAAGTTCTTGCTTTTAATTTCACTGAGAAAATGAACCCTTCAGCTAGAATTCCTTACTTTTTTTCATGTCCGAGCCCCTTGGCATGACTCCTCACTCTCTCGGCATTTCTTCTACCCTCTTAGAATGAAGTGGGCCTTTTCCTTTCCAAGGCCAGCTCCTCATTAAGTGAACTTTATCTTGTTCAGCTTCCATCCCTTCAATTTTATCTATGTGATTCCCAGCTCTGGTCATCTGCTTTCTCTATGTCTATTGAATTTTCCAGCCTCTCCCTTTCCGCTGGTTCCTTCTTTCCTGTCTTCCAGCATTCTCAAGTTGTTTTTGTCCCTCAGGCTTCACTATACTTTACTGTGACTTCAAGCTTTCATCCTATACCTAGTGTCCCTTTCTCAACCAAACTTCTGAAAAAAAACTGTCAGCACTCACTGATTCTACAGCATTATCCCTCAACCTTTTTGCAGTCTGGTTTTCACCTCATCCCTCATCTGAAACTGTTTTCTCTAAATTTACCAACGATCTCTTAATGTCCACCTCTGATGACCTTTTCTCTGTCTTCATCGTCCTCTTCCTATCAGCTGTATTGGTTACTGTTGACCAGCCTCTTCTGCTTACTTTTCTCTCCAAGGTTTTAAGACCTGCTCCTCCTCAGATTGATCATCCATAGCATACTCTTCCCTATGCTGGGTGTTTCCCGAGGTTTCCTCCTGGTCTCTCTTCTTTCTCTACACTCTGTTGGTTATCATAAGCCCTCACCTCAGTGCAGATGACTCATAGATCTATATATTCCACTGTGTCATTTCTCCCCTGACTTTCAGTCCCCTGTTTACAGTGACCTATTAGACAATTCCGAATGGATATGTGGCATGCGTCTCAAACTAGCAAAGATGTTCCTTTTCTTACACTTAGTAGGCATGTAATAAATGGTTGTTAATTGAAGGGATTCATTTGTACCAGGTACAAAGACCATGAAGGATTAGAATAAAATGAGATCATTTCAGATTGCTGGGATCAGGAAGAGTCTTCATAAATAGGTGGCTTACCACATGGTCCTGGAAGGATGGGTAGGATTTTGGCTAGGAAGATGAATTACAAAATTCATCTAATAACCATTCTCAAAAATCAAGTATAAAGAGTTTCAAGCTGCTACTCCACAAAGAGAAACATCCCCAAATATGCCGATTAGAAGAGTGATTTAATATTTGTTTAATGGAGCACTTTTCCCTGGATTTTCATAGAGCAAGAGCATCTTCCAGTTTAAAAAAAAGTGAACCAAGTCACTCTTCAAAGTCAAATTGATCTCTTATTTTATTTCTTAGTTTTCTCATCTGTCCTTATATTCTTCTTCTTGATTTCATTGGGAATTGTCTATTCTCTAAGGAAGAGACCACAGTCATCTGGTACATTTTACTCTGTTCTTTTCCCAGGAGAAAGATTTTTTCAAGCATTGTCAGTTTTCCCCAGTGCTCATCTGTATATGAATGAGATTAAAAGATAATGTCATTGAAACAGGACAATACTAATATGATAATAGACTCCTGTTGGGGGGGTGGTGGTGGAAGGAAATAAATAGCTTTTCAAAGTAGATGTAGTTTTGTTCAAATGCCTTTTAAATGATGTATTTTCAAAGGAAACCTTTTTGAGAATCTTAGTACTCAATTTGAACAAAGTTACCAAAATGAAAACTATGCTTTTGGAACTCTGTCAGAATGAACTTGCTGAGCTTCTGAAGCATTTTATAATACTACCCAATGGAGCTTCCATAAATACACACATAAAAATGCCACTCACTGTAGGCTCCTCCATTTATGAAGAAATTCCTAATTAAACCAGGACCAGGGTTGGAGAGCTTCTGGGGAGTTGTACTTGTGTTTCTTTTTTTGACAAAATAGAACATACAAACCAAATGGAATCTGGTAGATCTTGGTAGGAATTTGAAGAGAAGAAAGGTTTTTGTTGTGCTTGGTTTCTAGGCAATGTTCAATTGCTATAATTAGGAATCCTTAGCTGACAGAAACAGAAAGAACCCTGATGGAAATCTAGACAGAGGTGACTAAATGCTGGCTCCCAAGTAACAGTCTCCTTCCAGACACTGCAGTAGAGAGAACCCTTCATAGATCTGTTGATTTAAAAAAAAAAACATTTAAATAGTTCAACCTCTTTAAATTTACTTGAAGTCAAATGATTTCAAGACCCCCAAATCTTGATTTCTTATTCTAAGTAAACTAAATCAGCTTGTAAAAATCATTTTTGTTAAGAGACGGGATTTTTTTTTTGGTATGATTTGAAGTAAGAAATACTTTTTGTATTCTTCATCTTTAATGGAAGAAAAGTTCCTCCATAATAAGATATTTGAAAAAATAGTTGGTTATCAAAAATACCTAAATCATATTTGGCAGTGTGTAACCGAGGGTTCTTATGTGGCTTGTTAGAAAGTCAATAAGGTTATGTAATAATTAGCAAGAAAATTAAAATTTAGTTCAATTTGCATAATGTTTAGGGCAGGTGGGTATTGGGCAAAGGCAGGCAGCAATCTTGCAGTAGTCATGTAGCATTTAAAATTTTTAGTTTGTTTCATAATACACAAAACTTATTTAGCCTTTTAAAGTGATTTCTAGAGGACAATCATTTTTAAATATTTCAGTTAAATATAAAGGTGACATGATAAAGTTTAGGGTTAAATTTGATTCCTTGTAAAATACAGAAGAGTGATTATGAGTGAAAAAGAAAGGTTGAGCTAATTCTTAGAGGTTTCATTTTATGATGATGATGATGGTGATAGGAATAATGTAAATACACCACTTGAAGTTTGTAAATCACCTTGCAGAGGTAAGCTGTAACAGATAGTATAACCATTTTACAGTTAAAGAAATTGAGGCTAAGAGGAATTAAGTGCTTTTCCCATGGGTGCATGGGAGCTGAACTCATGTCTTTCTGACTCAATACTTGTTCATTATGCCTCCCTTTTGGATATTTTTCTTAAATAACTAAATAGTTTTAATCAAAAAGCGAATCTTTAATGTCTTGATTGATATGTCTTTAGTGATATGATTTAAGAATTCCTAACTGATCTTTATAAGAAGTAAAAAAATCTGGTTCTAGTTAGAGTAATTGTTGTCAGTATTTCTTGCTATGTACCTAATACTTCATAAAATACAATAGAAATAGAAGATGCAATTTCTGACCTGGAAATCTTCATTATTGCTTCTTTTCCAGGGAAAACCAGCAACATTGTTAGGGGCAATAGGAATATGATGGACATAATTAATGAGTTAGGAAAATAGGTCACAAAATAATAAAGTCCAGGGACAGTTACTACTTTTAGTGAATGCATTGAGAATTACTGGTTCTAGAAAAAAAATTGTATTCTCTTTTTCTGTATGGGGGGTGGGTTGGAAGGGAAAGTCTTTCATCCTCTTTAAGGGATTCTGTGAAGGCCTTTGGCAGCCAGAGATCCCTGGCCCAGGGTATTGGAGTACAAAAAAAGAAAGATATGGAGTGGCTATGATCATACTGTGAGAGAAGCCAAGGGAATGTGATGGAGTAGTAGGTTATAGGAGAATGAGGGACATTGACATTTCAAAATTTAGATGTGGTCAGGGCAGAGGAATTTAACAGGGAATGATGATACTACTTGGATTGAAATTACTTTCTCTGAAAGTAGGAAATGTTGCATTTTATATATTCATCTAAAAGGAAAGATCATTTATAATCAACATGAAATATCTAGAAAGCATTGTGAGCACAGACCTCAGTATGAGATTCTTAGTGGCTAAATCATACCAAATATTTATAATAAATATTTCAAAGGGCTTGCCTATTGTTTGCTATCTTTTTATATGTGAGGGTAGGGGCAGGGTAGAGTAAGGTGAATTTACGTATGCATATATTCCAAATACCTTATTGTCAAAACAATAATGCTGCATATTTTCTATCAGAGGAACTATGAAAAATACATGTAGACTCAGTTACGAGGATATAGTAATACACATATATAATCTAAATACAAATACTTTACTTGATAGTAAGTGATAGCTCTGTGAGATGTGATTTTACCTTATTAACTTATTCATTATATTTTAAAATCATTTAACCTGCGAATTTATAGTGGTTAAGGCATTTTGAACCAAATCATATTTCCATATAACATGTTAACTAGATTCAAATAATACACAAATAATATTCATTAGGATGTTAATGAAGTGTCTGACATACATATATCTATATCTATATATCTTACAGAGAGTTTCTATAGTCTGAACTTTTGATATTTTTAAAATTAAAAGGATCTGGCTTTCTCACACATAAATGGATTTCAACACGGTTATTTCTGTCGGTGGAGAGAGGGCTGAAATACTTAAAAAACAAAACACACCACAAAGAAGAGAAACAGCTAAAGTATTCGTGCCCATTCAACTATTTTTTAAATGATCAAAGCAAAGTTCTTTCACAGCTAAAAATATTATAGATCAGAGGTTCTTAACATTTTTGTGAGTCATGGACCCCTTTCACAGAGTAATGTATCTTAAATGTGTAAAATAAAACACATAGGATTGCAAAGGAAGAGAATTATATTGAAAGACAGTCATCAAAATATATTTTTTAAAAAAGTTCATGAGGTTAAGATGCCCTGATTCAGAGCAAATGAATCACCTGAAGTACTGGAAACAATGGAAATGAAATTAGGAACAACGTAAGATATCCTAAGGACATTTTCAAAGGGATACTTCAAAGAAATCAAGTAGCTGTTTGCTATACTTAAAAAAAATAGGACCAAGAACAAACTCTAAACCTTTTTTATTTTCGTGCAATTAAATGGAATTCAAAATTAGGAAGAGAATAGGAGTAAGTAGTGAAAAAGTGAGAGGGCATCTCAGTGCTGTAGTGCATGTAGCACTGGATTTGGATTCAGGAAAACCTGAGTGCAAACCCTGCCAAAGACACTCACTAGTCTTACGGTTGGCTGGCTGACTGGCTGTCAGTCTTTTTCTCTCTCTTCAAATGAAACAATATATGTAAAGTGCTGTGTAAATGTTAGTTTTTATTTTATAATTTTTATTTTTATTATTTTATTATTTCTCATTTTATTTAATTTATGTTATTATTTTTATTATTCATTTTATCATTAGTATGAGTTGTATAATAGAAAATTCTCACAATCCATACAGACAACTAATAGATTTATTGCAGTAGAAAACTGAATTGTACATAACAAAGAACAGATAGAAATTATGGGCCCAAAAATCATTGAATTATTCAGATTTTATCCATATACATCAACCCAAGCAAAATACCGAGAAGTGATATTATGATAAAATAGTAACAGGATTACTGATGTCATAGAGAATAGGGGGAATAAAGATATGAGGGCCCCCATCCAAATTTCCATGCTATTGCCATTCTGGATACTGTATTTCAGGAAGTCATCCATGAAAATTTCCCAGAATTAAATAGAATGCATAGGACCCCAATAAGGAGGAATCCAAGCTTTAACACACACACACACACACACACACACACACACACACACACACACACATACACACATACACACACACGTTAAAATTGAAGTGCTACAGGAGTTAAGAAAAATACTTGAGTCTCCCAGAAGGATAGAAATAATTTACTTTAGATCACAGTGATTTTTTCATGGAGGACAAGAAGAGTGAAAAAACTGGAGCACAAAATTTACAAAATTAAGAAACATGGGCTACAAACACAGACTTAACTACCCAGCAAATTCAGCAGCTCTATAATGATGGGAGATAGATATTTGGGAAGCATAGAGACTGAAATATTTATATAAAAAGCTTGACGACTACAAGGAAATCATTGATCACAAGCAAGCTTCCCAGCCCAAAAGATAAGTAATTTTAACAACTAAGGTAAAATCATTGCTCATCAGATGTGCACATACTCAGAAGGCTGAATTGGTTAAATCACTAGGTCTTCAAAGGGTTGCCAGAGACACAAACTGGGGGTGATACTTCCTAGGGAAACTTATCTTTGATGAAGGTGAAGTCCAAGTTAAAAGTTATTGGTAGAAGCAGGGGAACGTCCTTCAGGGCAGTTTTGTTAAGCTTGAATTAATAGTAGAAATAAGAATAACAAGGAATGTATTCCCTTCCAAAAGAATAATTGGAGACTATTTACTAACATTAAGTTATTTAGTAAATGTGCATGCATTGTGTGCTGCGGCAGTCAGATTATTCATCTTTGTTATGTGACAAGTTCACCTTCTTTTCCAACTGTACAGTTACTTGATATCATTTTCATCTTTCTTTGTATGCAGTTAATACAGATGTGATCTCTTTTTCCTTATATCTCTTTTTTCCTTACCTAGGTGGTGAGCCCAGGTACCCAGGTGCACAACCTAGGTGTCCTCCTTAACTCCCATTCCCTGTATCTAATCGGTTTCCAAGTTCTGTCAATGCTACCTTTACAGCATCTCTTACATATGACCCCTTTCTCTTCAGGGACCCTGTTCCCACTTAGTCTAGGCCTTATACTTGACTCTTGTAACAGCCTTCTGGTTGTTTTCCCTGCCTAAAGGTCTTCTACACTTCCCTTCTTCCACTCAGCTCTCAGTGATATTCTCATGGTACAAGTCTACCACCCTGTCACTGTCACCACCACCATCCTCTCGCCCCTCTTTAGTAAACTCCACTGGCTCCTTATTACCCACAGGATCAAATATAAAAATTATCTATTTGGCTTTTAAAGCCTTTCATACATAACCTGTACCCTTCTTGTCTTGCAAAACTTATACCTTACTCTACTCTGCATTCCCGCGACACTGATCTCATTATTGTTCCTCAAACAAGACATTCCATCTCCAGGACTCTGCACTTTTAAATGGCTGGACCCCCTGCCTGGGATGCTTTCCCTCATCTTAGCCTCCTGACTTTCTTCAGGTCTTAGCTAAAATCCCACCTTCTGTAAGGAGCTGTTTGCTAACCCCTTAAATGCTAGTTCCTTTCCTGTTTGAATATAGCTTTTTGCACATTGTCTTCTCCCCCATTTAATTATGATTTCTTCAGGATAAGAACTGTATTTGCCTTTCTGGCACATAGTAGGTGTTTAATAAATGTTTCTTCTTGTTGACATCAAGTCATTCATCTTTTTTCAGCTTTCACTTTTCTATATTCTTTGAAAGTTACAAGATAGTGAAATCAGAACCCATTAATATAATAGCTTTAAAAAATGCCAATATTTAATCCAGAACAATCTAAGTTGATTTCAAGTAAAAAGCTGATCTGAAATTTTCCATGCTATTGCCAAGTCACGAAAAGTGGGAGGGACACTAGCCTAGTGTTAGACAAAATCGAATTCAAATCAGAAGCTATTACAGCAGATGAAGGTTATTATAGCGTGCCAGAAGGTTCTTAGTGGAATAAGACTATACCAGTTTTAAATGTATGTAAAGAGTGATTCATTTTTCCCATATATGTTACTTCCTTCATGGAAGTGTAACATTTGCTCCACCAGCTATCCCAGTCATGTATCTTTCCATTGCCCATTGGGTTGCTTCCACTTTTTGTTCTTTCACAGATCACAGTTTCCTGTGATTCATAGCCATATAGCATCATCATATTAAAATGCATTAAAATTGCTTTTGTGCATTAGGGATCATCTTAAGATTAACGGAAATGCTATGTGTGTAATTTCCCAAATTAAGTTCAGGCCACTCTTTTTCTTACTATATTCTGGGCTTGTCTCATTGCTTTATCTGTCATGACTGTTCAGAGTAATACAGAATCTCAGAATTAAAATGAATCTCAGAAACACCTATACGTGAACAAGAATCCCCTCTGTGTCATGCTCAACAAGTGGCAATTCAACCTTTTCTTCAAGATCTCCAGTGAGGGGAATTCCACCTGAGGCAGCCCATTTTATTTTTTTAATACCTCTAATTGTTGGGAAATTTTTCCTTCACATCAAATTTTAATGTGCCATTTGCAATTTCAACCCATTTTTCCTAGTTCTGCCCTCTGGGGACAAGCTGAAAATGTCTTAAGTTTGTTTCTAATGTGACAGCTCTTCTAATACCAGAAGATAGTTTCTCTTCTGGATAAATATCTTCAGTTTCTTTGTTACTCATATTAAATGATGAATTAGAGATTCTTTATCATCATGATTTGTCCTCGTGTAGATATTCCCCAATTAATTAATATCTTTGCTGTAATATGGTACCTAACCTGAACACAGTAACCCGAATGTGATCTGATCAGGGGGAGAATGGGAGAATACATGCACTAACAGCTCCTTCCATCCCTGACTTGGTTTTTATTATGGGGTTTGGTAGGGTAGGTCAGACTCTTTTACATAAGTATGGATCTTAGTGAGGATACCCTATGGTATTTTTATTAAGTTTTATGGTTACTCTTTTTTTGCATCACAGATGTTTCTTAAGAAAAATTCTCTTCCCCTCCATATTGAATCCTCCATCATGACAGAGGAAAATAAAAACAATTGAGAAAAACACATAAATGCCGTGATTACATCTGATAATTTGTAAATTATTTCGTCCTAGTAGATTGCTACATCTTTACTATAGGAATGAGATGTGTTTCATTCTCTATTCTCTGACTTCATGATTGGTCTCAGTTCAATAATATACTTTTAGTGATACTTTTCATTTACCATTCTGTCATCATTATGCCTTAAGTTTCTACTTACTTCACCTTGTATCATTTAATATAAATCATCCTATGTTTCTCTGATTTTTTCATATATTTCATTTCTTATTCTTTAAAAATATTCCTTTATATTTCTTTGTCACATTTTATTACTATTACTATTCAATTGGCGGACATTCATTTTGTTCTTATCACCACCAAAGAATTCTGCTATTAATATTTTGGTGGCCATGTAGTATTTTGGCCATAATACAATCAACTTAATGTCAATTTCAAACAGTATCCTGGAGGGCCCACCCTCTTTGTAGGGGTTCTTAATCATTTTTTTCTTCACTGCCTTGGACCACTTGGATAGTCTGATGAAACCTCTCGACTCCTCAGAAAAACTGTCTTTTTAAAATTAATAATTTAAGAAAATGCTAAATATCAATTAAAAGTTAGTGAAAATAAAGATATGAGGGCCCCCATCCAAATTCATGGACACCCTGAAATTTATCAGTAGACCTCATGATGTCCTATAGATAACTGTGAAACCCTGATATATAGGGAATCTCTCACTTGTATATACTGTGTGCAGGGCATTCTTTATGGTGATGGTTAAGTACCTTTGGTGAGTGCAGATCTTGTTTTATGCCTCAGTTAATAATTGATTATCAGAAGTTAGTCGAACAAATGTTTTCTATGATTAACTTGTATTAAGGAATCTTATAAGATCTGTGCATGGGAGACACTCTTTTAGAAGTGAGCCTTTAAGGATGCATTTTGCATTTTTGTATCATTGTCTCCAATATATAGTTGTTTCTTAGAAATAAAAAAAAATGGCAATAAACAGCTTTTATTTATATAACACTCTTAAGATTTGCATAAAATATGTTAAGATAACATGTTACCTCATTTGATCTTCACCAAAACCTTGTGAGGGAGGGTAGTTTTTATCCAAATTTTGTTGTTGAGGATACTGTGGCAGGTGGGCTGCATATCTCGACTAGAACCATATAAATAGTAAGTTTTGGGAGTGGTATTAGTTGAACTCAGTTCTTCCTGCGTCCTTGTTCAACATTGTATCTAATGAAAGCACCTAGTATTCTCCACCCTTTTCCTTTTTTGTTTCCCGTAAAAATGTGTCTGCTCTAGAAAATTGTCTGCAAGAGCTTGCCTGTTTTCTTTTGTTTTCTTCAAGGATACTTAGAAGTATGTAGATGACTCTCATTAAGATTTTATAAAATTAAGAAAGTAGACATTTGTATTTGTTAATTATCTTCAGAGGCGCCTTTTTTTTTTAAAGTAATAATGCCATTTGTGACTTCTGTATCCTTTTGTTATCTTTCCCTACCTTAGATATCTTAAAAACTAATCCTTCAGTGCTTTTATAATTGTGTTGTTGCCTGTGGCTTGGATTTGGTGCTTGGTATTATGTGTCTTCTTTTCTTCATATTTGTAACATTTCTGTTTCCTTGAGTCTGTGGTGCCAGAGTCTTAAAGTGGAACTTCCATTGTAACTAATGTTGACCCTAGATTGCTTTAGAAACATTGACAAATCTGTATAATTTTTGTCTCTTTGTTGGCCTCTTCTCGGTTCCATCTGTAAATTTTCTTAGGATCTGATTTCATTTGATCTGATGGTAAGCTTTGTACAGATACTTCCCCCTTTACTACTCCCCTTCCACTTTTGACTGATTCATGAAGTGAAACCACTTGCTGTCCTTTGCATTCTATTAATTGTTCTACAAAGAACAATTTTAAACCACTGGTGTCAGGTGAGAATAGAAATGGATGACTGTGGGCTGCAGAGTGACTTAGAAAACCACAAATTAGCATTATTTATGTTGTATTATATTTTTATCTTGTTAATCATATGCCACTTAGGTTTTAATCTGGTTCTAGTTGTACTCTGGAATTTTGTGGGCTGCTTGCTACTAGCTGCTCAGGTCTTAACCATGTTCATTCACTTGGCCAGGAAACCAGTGGAAACCTGACTGAGGTGATTTCCCAGCTCTAGTCTCCTTGTGGTAGTGACTACTTGCTAATGATTTAGCTTTTCTAAATAGCAGCTATGTGGTAGAGTAGATGCAGTGTTCAGGCTGGAGCCAGTTCCCAAGTTCACCTTCCTGAGATCAAATCTAGCTACAGACATTTCTTTGTGAGCCCAGGTGAGTCACTTAACTCTGTTTGCCTCAGTTCTTCGTCTGTAAAAAACAAGCTGGAGAAGGAAATGGCAAACCACTCCAGTATCTTTGCCAAGAAAACCCCAAATGGGGTCATGAAGAATGTGACACAATTGAACAACAGCAAATTTGCTTAAAAATATTTACGATCAGAATCAATGTCATGATCCCTTTTTTTCCCCAAAGTTTTAACAGCTGGTTAAACAGGTTGCATCGGAGCTATGGCACCGAGTATTTTTTTTTCCTCTAGCCTTTCTTCTAATTTGCCTCCTTGTAAAAACTTCCCACACTACTTTGATACATTTTTTACTAAAAACATTCTTATCATTAACCTTCTATAAAACAGCAATTAGTTTCTGCATTGAAACAATTTTTCAAGGCTAAAAATTAAATCACAGCATGTACTTGGCATAGGGACCAAGTATTTATGAGAGTAGCTTTGTGAAAGGGTACATAGAGTCACAGTTGAGCTACTTCATAGTCTAATTCCATTTATATTATTGTATTAGGCAGAGTATCAAATTATTATACTCCCCATATGGTACCATGAGTAATTAATCTTGTATATTTATTTTAAAAAAATAACCCTGTGTCTTATTTTCCAAACTCGTTTGTAAACTTCTTGTAGGAAGAAATAGTCCCATATTTCTTTAAGTTTTCTGTGTGTGTGTGTGTGTGTGTGTGTGTGTGTGTATATATATATATATATATATATATATATATATATATGTATATACACACATTTTAGTTATTCATTAAATACTTATTGAGTAAATGATTTAGGTGTTGATAATGGTTGCATTGATTTGTTTAGATTTAATGGGAATACATTTTAGCTGTGACAGTAGGCATCCAATAAATGTTTGAGGCTGATTCCATAGTGATTCTCAGGGAGCCCATAGGACTTTGTATCATAAGAAGCATAAGTCACCTTTTTTTAATGCTCTGTTTGCCACCTACGTGCCAGCAAATTGGGATTCAAAGCTCTGTTGATTACACATTTGTGATGCGTCTCCTCTTATCCCCTGCTGCCAGGGGTACCATCCACTGGGGTCGCTGCCCCTTTGTTATCATTTCATGCCCTTAGCATATACACTAGAAACTCTTGGAATATGCTTAGCAAATCCAGATAAGCTCTTTGGCTTTGGTAGCCTCCGTAGCTATTTCATGGGAATGGCTAAAAAGTCCTTCAAGCTACTTTGGGGAGCAGTTTAGGTTCTTTGCCAAAAGGCCAAGAGAATTTGGAGATGAATGATATGTTACACCCTTATATTAAAGGTACAGCATTTGACGTTTTGTACAATGTAATTGCTGCCTGCTCCTGTATTAAATTTAGCTAGATGGGTCCTTTTTTTTTTTTTTCCACAAGAGCAAAATGCATTTCAGCTTACTGCAATGTAGCTCTTGGGGTTTTCTCAGCAGAAAAGAATGAACAGAATCAGCTGAAATTATATTGTCTGTTGGTAAACACTTTGTACATTATTTCAGCCAGCTCTAATTAGATTTATTTTAAAGCTCAGTTCCCATAAACTGTAGTGACAGCCAACAATAAAAATCAGATGCTGATTCTAATAAAAACACACATACACGCAATCACACCAGAACGATTTGTAATTCATTCTTGTGGCCTTTTAGCATAGCTATTCAAACATGTTAATGGAGAGACGTTTTAATTTTAGACCCTCAAAGCATCAGAAGAATACTAACCTGAGGAAGAAGAGATACCTGCCATGTATCTTTTATGGTATGAATGGTGTTAGAATTGATTTTAATGGAAGGCAAAAAAAAAAAAAAAAAAGATTTGTTTTCTGATATCAATCAAGTTTCCAAAGCAAGTTGTTTGCATTCAAAAGGAGAATTCATTTTGAGGGTACAGCCAATATTTGAAGGGTCGTCTGTGTTTGGGTCAATATGGTAATTCCTTAGGGGCTGAGCATTCATCTTTTATTGGTTTATAATACGTGCCCTAATTATGCAGCATTGCATTAATGCATATTACTTTGATGATAGTGCCAAGTCCACCTACTACATAAGATATTTTTTCTCAGTTTTAGAATTTATTTCGTTGTGCAAACATTTCTGCTCTGTTTGAACACTTTTATGTCACCAGACATCTATGTATTTCTTGAGTTTTTTAAAAATTAAACTTAAAATGCCTAATGAAATGAGCATTTCTGTATATGTAGAAAATTGTATATGAAACTAAATATTATATGGAGCTTGCTTTTTTTTGGAGGTTCTTGCTCAGATTTTTTTCTTTTTTTCTTTGTAATAAAATTTATTTGTTTCTTGTTTACAGTATTCATTTTCATGAGATTTTTGAATTACAAATTTTCACCCTGTCTTTTCCCTATCCCAACCCTAAAACAGCGATCCCACTGTAGAGCCCCTCCCCTGGTCTGCTCTCTAACTTTCTGGTAGGGCAGGGAGGGTCTCCCTACCCCAGCCCCTGTATATCTTAATTCCTAGTTTCAGGTATTGCAGAGCTTTAAATTCTAGATTCTTTTGGTTCCTCACTTGTCACCCAGTCCGGCTGGAAGGAAAACCAATTCAATACAGGCTGTGTACGTGTGATTATACAAGACATCTTCATAGTGGACATATTGTGACAGTGATCATATGTCCCTCCTTCCTATCCCTCCCCCCTCCTTGTTCTGTTCTCTACCCTGTCCCTTTATTGAAGTGTGAGATTCCAGCATCCCTCCCCCAGACCCTGCCCTCCCCTCCATCATCCCACCTTTCATCCCCGCGCCCCCTACTCTCTTGTGTGGCATGATGCCCAGTTTAGAGTTTATGCCATTTCTTCCC
>CM053597.1:139063063-139084778 GCA_028646575.1 Pseudocheirus occidentalis
TCTCGTCCAGTCCTCAGGGATGAACAGCTCCCAGGTCCTTGTCCAGTCCTCAGGGCAATCCCTGGCACACACTGAAGTTCACAGGGTTCAGCACACCTCAAACCCTTCAGGACTTCTCTTGCCTGGAACTCAAGGATCAGCCAGGCCACCAACAAACAAAGTCCCATCCTGTTCATGTCTTTAGTCAGCCACTGAGCCCACAAAATATGTCTCTGAAATTTTCCTGCTTATAAACACTGGCCTTCTCCCAAGTCAACATGGTTCAGGGGAGTGTCTCAGCCAATGGCATTCTTCCACGTCAACAGGGAAATTCACACCTTTTCATCAGTGAACAGAGTTCTATACTTAAACTAGGTTACTAGTATCTACTTAACATCTGATCAAACAAATTAATTACCATTACAGTGTGTGTGTGTGTGTGTGCATGCGTGTGTGTGTGTGTGTGTGTGTGTGTGTGTGTGTGTGTGTGTGTACACACACGTACGCGCGCTCAGCGGTATCTGTGTTCCATACCATGGTCTTCCGCCTCTGCAGGGAAGGAGATTGGAGATGCACTATATCATCTCTGGGGCCAGGTTTGGTCTTAATAATTCTTATAGGATGGTGCCAAACTTCTGGATTTGTCTCTTATTATTTTTGCCCAATTTGCATAAGTCTTTTAAAAATCTGAATAGGTCGGTAAGTTGTTCTACATTGATCTCAATGTCCCGTATTCCTCTTCCTTGGAATTTATACTTCTGAGCTTTTGATCCCCACTGAGCTGCATTCCCCCCTAGAGTTTTTGGCTGCAGGACACGACCTAGCCTACCTTTGAAAACTTGTGACACGATTTGCCCATATTGAGGGTACATATCAAATACTCTGACCAGCTTTCCTCTTCTTTATACCATAAATTCTAACTTGGAGTTTTAATTTCCCTCCACGATTGCCATCACCAATACCCCTAGCAATTAGTATATCCTAGTCAATGAAAGCTGTCATATAATAAGAGTTATCTTCACTGTTTCATCCACTTCTCAAAGAAGCAAATTATCATTAAGGCAAACAAAGAAAGCGTTAGCTTCTTTGCTTTTGACCGCTCGAGGCCTCTGAGGGTTGTCTGAGGAATCAGTTTTCCCTGACTACTGTGTGATGCCTCAGTGTCAGACTTGTGATCTGTTTGCTGAACTCATTTTTTTCCTTTTCTTTGGAGGTAATCTATTCTGATGACTCTCTTATTTCATCTCCTGACATCTTTACTAACAGGATAAACCTCACTGAACAGAACAAACAAAAAAGCTTTCACTTTCTAAAAAAAAAAAACTGGGGAAAGAGTTTAACTAAGTTAAGGATTTAATGAGAGTGCCTTATCAGGGAACTGCCTGGAATAGACACCCTCTCTTCATGCAAGATGCCTTCCTGACCACCTTCTTTTTTTATGCTATCTTTGCCATTCATCAGTTCTGATGCAGTGATTTTTCCCCTTTTTTTCTTTTCCTTCCTTCTGATATGATTTATAATGGCAGAGAATTTTTCTATTGTACCAATTTAGTTGTCTCTTTTTAATATCTCCCTGTTGCATTTTTCTTTCCCTTACTTGTAAGGCATGCTTTAAAATCTTATCTCAGTGTTTACCATAGCCTTTCTGGGCCATTTAATAAATTATTTAGCTAAGGTTTTTTTTTTTCTTTGGGTTCATGTTGGCAGTAGGAAATAGAAAATGTGAAACCATGCTTTTTCAGCAGTATCTCTTCATAACTGCAGTCTACAAAAATAAAAGTTATTTCTTTGTCATACACTTCCCCTCACCTCTGGGAAGAATTCCACTGGATAAACCCTACAATTAATTCAGATGTTCCTTTGTAATATAATAAAGTATTGGTTAGGAATCAAGAGTTCTGGATTATATCCTAACACTACCTGATTGGTTATATGACCTACATGACACTAAAAACAATTTCCTCAGGACATTTGCCCTAGATAAGTCATGAAAGTGCTGTAAGTCATAGTTTTGTCACCTGTAAAATGGGAATATTTATAATAGCTTTCCTACAGGACTAAACAAGAAAAAATATGTGAAGGTATTTGACAAAACTAAAAAGCCAAGGAGTGGTACAGTGTTTAGAGTGCTAGGGCTGGAGTGAGGAAGACTCATCTTCCTGCTTTCAAATCTGGCCTCAAACATGTACTAGCTGTGTGACCCTGGGCAAGTCACCTAACCCTGTTCACTTCAGTTTTGAGTTGGAGAAAGAAATGGCAAAGCACTTTAGTATATTTGCCAAAGAAAACCCCAAGTGGGTTCACAAAGAGTCAAACAGAACTGAAACAACTGAACAACAATTTGAAAAATGATTTAACCCTTCCACATATACAATCTATCATTGTTGCCATCTTCATCAACATCACATTTAGCTCCTTAGTGCCAAAAATTGTTACCCTTGGCCTCCCTTTATTTACTGTTCTTCTAGTCTCTATTTGTCTTTAAAGACCCCTCACACCTTAGATGGTACTCCCTTCTTTGTGAAGTCCTTCTCCGTCTCCCCTTTCCCTTCCCCCAGTCAGAGCTCATGTTTTGTACTTTGCCTCTTCATTTATCATATTTCGTCCTTATTTTTGCACATGTTAATATCCCCTACTTTGCTATAAGATCCTTAAGAGCAGGCCTAATGTCTTAGTTATCTCATCCTTCACTGACAAACTTAACAGTAGTGATGAAGATAATAGCTTTTCTACAGAATGAAAATTCTAGGTGTTTAATGTTTATTAATTTAAGAAATAGTTTATAATTAATCTTCTTCTTAGGTTTTTGTAGTACTTTCCAGCTGAATCATAAGAAATTATCTCTTCCCCCTCAAAAAAAAATTTTACAGTATACTTTGAGGTGTGTGTGTTCTCCCCATCTTTTTTCATAGACACTTTAATCTTTGCCTATATACACATTGGTCATAGCCTAACTTGCTCATCCATTTTGGGCAGCCAAGGACATGACTGTTAGAAAATTCTATAAACATGCCCCAGGTTTCCCACTTTAAGCCTTGACCTGTATTTCAACGAGGCTCTGTACTACTTTTCTGTAATTTTAAAATGTCACACCAAAAGCCTGGTTTTTAGCTATTTAGTACAAAACCCAAGGACTGTATAAATTGTAAGGGATGGCAGCAACAAAGGACAAATGTACAGATTGGATGTTATTTTAACCTTGCTCCCAATGCATGTTGGTAGTTCATGCTATCTACACAATTTGATTCTGTTTTCATTTTGAAACATAATGAATGTCATGGGTAAGAGCCACCCAGGAATGAATTACAGGAACCCTATTAAAGCTAAAGAAGAAAGTTCTTGATTAGGAAGAAAAAAATAACTTCGCAGAATTTTAGGACTTAGTATATGATGTTATTACTGAGGACTTAAAAAAAAAATCCTGTTATGTAGAAAGTCAAGTTTAGCACACCAGAGGTTGATCTGATCAGAAAGGAAAACTAGAACTGGGCTTTAAGAGTTCTCATTGAAGGCAAATGTTGTTTTTGTTTTTCCTACCAATGTTGGGAACTAAGGAGCATCAGAGAAAAGTATAACCCTAACCCTGTTGCCCAGGGGTAAATGGAACCTTGATAAGGAATGAGGGACAAAAAGCAGAACTGTTCAGCTCTTTGTTTTCCTTTCTTTGTCTACAAAGGAGAATAATCTTTGAACTGAAAAGAGCAACACCAAGAAATATCTTATGGGGAGTTGAAACACAAGACAATAGCTCTGTCTCAAGGTATAGGAAGAAGTGGTGGATATAATGACCAAAGTACATTTAATGGCCTCTTAAAGATCATAAAGAACTGGAGACGTGTTGAAAGGTGGAAGAAGGGCAGATGACCAGAGGGATTAGTTTCTAGATTGTAGGCAACAACTTTCATCTACTTGTGAAAGAGAAGCCATATCATCATCATAACCAAAGATGTTGACCGTGATGAGTTGCTCTGTGTCACATAAGTCATGTGGTTTCCGTAAGGAAATACAGCCTACTCTTCAACAAATAGCTCTGGTTTGGGCATCAGGATGTCGCCTGAATTTGGGACAGTCACATAACCTTTCAATGAATGTTTCTCTTTGGAAAGGGTATGATCCCAAGCCTTGCTCTGCCACTACTATGTTCTGGGATTAAAAAGAAGAGATAAATGTTATAAGGGATCATGTCAATAAAAGGCATTAGAATAATTTCTTGAGTCCTTCCATCTCAGGTCAGTGTCATTGAGATTAAATTCAGAGGAAGGATAAGGTTCAATGATCAAATAACTGTGTATTGAAATAAACATTTAGGAAAGCTTAGATATTAGAACTTTTGTTGTCACTCTCAGGATATTTGAAATTTCTTCTAGGTTAAAAAAAGAAAGGTGGAACCTTCACTTCTATGAAAAGAGGAAAAAGTCCAGAGATGAACCTTAGGAAAAATTATAAAACTTGAGACCTAAAAGGGCCTGACTTGCAAGAACCAATGGCCACTTGCAGGGGGTAGAATAATTGATCTGTTTGCAACATTGTTCAACAAAAGAGATTAGAATAATGATTTAACAGGTGTAATTTGGCCTTCCCTGGTCTTTGGCAGTCTTTTGGCCCTCAGAGTGAATCTGGGGACTTTTGGAAGGAAATTTTAATTAGAATGAATGTATTTAATATTTTCTAATTTTTTTCAATTAGCAAAAATCTATCTCCTTTTCTTGTCATTTCCTATCTTTTATTTCCTTCCTATCCCATATTAAAACCAAAAACATCATAACAAATATGAATAGTCAAACAAAACAGCTTCTCATCTTTGCCACATCCAAAATATATGTCCCATTTTTTACCGTAAGACCATCACCTCTTTTGGGCAGTGGGTCCTATGTTGGGACCATCATAAGTTCTCTAGAATCATGGTAGATCATTACATTGTTCTTCAGAATTTCTTAAGTCTTTTCAAAATTGTTAAGATTTTTTTTTACCTTATTATTGTATACATTGTTCTGGTTCTGCTCACTTCACTTTGCTTCACTTCATATAAATCTTCCCAGGTTTCACTGAATCCATACCTTTCATCATTTCTTATGGTACAATTGATACTGAGACATTCATATACCGTAATTTATTTAGCTATTCGAATCCTAGTTACCCAGTTGATTGGCACAACCTCTTTCTCCCTCCTTTGTTTCTAGTTCTTTGCCACTACAAATAGAGCTACTATAAATATTTTGTACAACTGGATCCTCTTCCTCTTTCTTTGTCCTCTTTTGAGCATAGGTCTACTAATAGTGTTTTTGGATAGAATGGCTGCATTTTAGAGAAAAAGTGGAGACACTGAGACAAACTTAAGAAGCAAGGAAGTGAGAATGGGAGACTACCTACTTCTCCCGGATACCCTCTTCTTGTGGGTAAATTAGGATAAGTTGTAACCAAAATGTAGCTTTCAGCTTCTACTGTGAAGTTATAAGGTTGGATCAGAGGAAGATTTCTGACTATCCCAGAGTTGTATCTTTTTGTTTAAGTAGTTCCAGAAATCATGACTGTCTCTAAATCACCTCTTCTAGCTTTAGTAAGTAACCAGGTGGTCCTTGAACTATAACACTAAATGGAAGAGCCAATGTCGAAGTTTTAGCTATGGCCATATGTCTGTTGAGAACTGACACTGGGACTCCCCTCATTGCTTTGTTATTCCTCACTCTTGAGATTTGTCCAGGGCTTGTTCCTTGGTTTATTTCTTCAGTGTGTTTTGCTCTTTTAAAAAAGGGACCTTGGATTGTAGGTAAGTCTCTTTCCTTATTGCTTCTTTTGCAGAAATGCCATTTTTGAATAATAAAAATCAATTGAATTTCTAGAAGATGTGCAGTTTTTCCCAAGATTTCTTTGTCCTGAATTGCATAGTTTTCAAAATGATAACATAATTACTTATGTACTTAATTTTTCAAAATTAAATGTGATGATAAAAAGCTCATGTTTCATTTCATAACATTTATTTTTGATACTAATATTCATTAGTTATGCACCATGTATTAAATTGCACATTACCAAATGAGAATATACTTAATGGAAATTTTTATTGTAGTAGATTGTTTTAACATTTCCTTTGTATCACCAACCATTTCATTTGTAAACAGACTTCATTGTTATTATGGCATAAAAATACTTGTTGATAAGTTTGCCACTCACTGACTCCTGCATTCTCATTTTTCATCCTTCTTTTATCGTGCCTTATCCTCTTGTCTACCATTCTTGAAATAAAATTCCTTCTGCTTCCATTCATCATTGCTGTTTGAAATCCTTCCCTTCCTTCAAGGCGCAGTTTATGGAGTTCGACATTTGTTCCATGTAGCTTTGCCCAATTCCCTCAGCTAGAATTGATTTCACCTTTTAAATTTCTTCTATTTTTTTCACTGCCCCAATCCTTTGTATGTGTGTTCCTATTTCTTCTATATTCTAAAATCTAAACAAATGTCTGATTTTTTCTTCATTTCCTCAGGGCCTCACAATTGGAGGGGTGGGGGAGGAAGAAGGTTCCTTTTACTTAATAGGTGCTTGCATGGTGGTTGAACTTAATTGAATTTACTAAGAAATATGAGACCAAATAAAGTAAACTACTTCAAAATTACTTTTGTTATTTTAAAATATGATATTATGATATCTGTGAAACATGGTCTAGAAACTGTCCCTATGAATGATAGTTGGAGTTTCAGGGGAAAAATTTTTTTTTTCTCTTTTCCTAGGTACAGAGGCAAAACATACAGGGCAGTTGTTAAGATTGTACGAACATCTGACCAAGTAGCAGATTTCTGCAAGAGAGTTTGTGCCAAGTTGGAATGCTGTCCAAATCTGTTTAGTCCTGTTCTGGTTACTGAAATCTGCCCAGAGAACTGTTCCATCCATACCAAAACCAAATACAGTAAGTGAAAAAAAAAAAGCAACAACCCTATGCACACCATAATTCATTCTCCTTATTTCTAGTTATTTTCCGGTAATTATTTACAGGAATGTCTTTGGGAGTATCTGTTCTAAACAGATATTAATGTTTTGAGTTGGGATGAGGGTTTAAATCAAACTGATGATTTTGTTATTTTGGTGAACTTCCTTCTATCGTTGAAATAGCAACAACTGCTTTGGGTACAGAGAGAAAATCAGAATTTGAGCCTAAGTCTTTCTGATTCTGGGGACAGTTCTTCATCCACTGGACTACACTACCTCCTAGGCAGATTCTATTAAATAGAATAATAAGTGAGAGGGATGATGGGGAAGAGTTTGAAAGTTGTTCCAAATCAAATAGAATCTCAGGAGGTTGGATGACTTAGAAAATTCTTAAAGATGACAATGTATAGTATAAGGAAAAGAACACTTTTGTTGGTGTCTGGATTGAACTTGCTTAACATACTGAGTGGTGGTGGTGGTGGTGGTGGTAGTAGTTGTGTTCATCATGTCTGTCAAAGTGATGCAGTTTATAAAACGACTTCGTTCAGAAGCGGTGGCATATGCTACCCAGAATGGCTGGACGCGTGCATGAGTGTGTGGTCTCCATTAAGTGTCCACCTAGTGCCAGGTGTTCCCCTATGAAGACCACCTCTCTTCTTAGTTCACAGAGCTATCTGTCACAAGGCCAGAAGCCTGGGAACCATGAAAATGTCACAAATCAGTGATGCTTATAAAAGCGGATGGGCATCAGATATGGTTTCTAACTGAAACTGCCACCTGCCATTGATACCCACCCACTGCTGTCCCCCAAGTCCTACTGACTTCCAGCTCAGCCAGTCTGTTCTGGCAGATGATTAGCTCTAACAGATAGCAGTATTTACCAGACTGGACGATCACTTTGTACAGGATCACTCTACAGCATTACCTTATGCAACACTCCTGTCTACCTTCCTCTCCAGGCTTTTCTTCCACTCTTCTTTGAATAATGTACATTCCAGCTCTGTCGGGCTACTCGTGGTGCCTTAGACGTACCCCTAAGCACCTTACTTAGGTGCCATCGTTCACATCATCCGCGACTCCTGGGAATCCTCTCCCCACCTTCTGGGACTAACCTAAATAAATGCCTTCTCTTCAGTTACTCCTGCTGTTCTCTGAATTCTCACAGCACACTGTGCCTCTTTTAGGCACTTATCACATTCTGCTTTATGTTAACCAGCACCAGCACCTCTGAGTGGTAATGCAGAATGTACTTTCATTTCAGTTCCCTCCTCTCTTCTGGGAGGGGCAAAGCAGAATCTCACCTGTTCCTTGCCTATTTTACCTGTGTTGGTATGGTTCAGTTGTGTCTGACTTTTCATGACCGTATTTGAGAGTTTTGGGAGAAGATACTGGAATGGTTTCCAGCTCATTTTACAGATGGGGAAACTGAGGCAAACAGGATTATGTGACTTGCCTGGGGTTACACAATTAGTGGCTGAGGCTGAATTTGAACTCAGACCTTATTGACTCCAGGCCTGGCACTCTATCCATTGTACTACCTAGAGGTCCTTGCCAACTCTTAAACATCTTACCTATGCCTTGCCCATTTCCACCAGGCCCTCTTTCCTTTCTCACATCAGAGGCTGATTGTTTAATGAGTCAAACTGATTACAACCTCTGGTCCACACAGTCTCATTTTCTGCTGATTTATGGATTTTTGTATCAGATATAATGTATTATAATCAGATATAATGTATACAATCACAGTAGCTCAGAGCCCCCAGTTAAAAAATAAAAACTGACTTGCAGATAGAGGTTGGCTCTCTGTTGTAATTTAAAGTTTTGTGTATCCCTGGCTATTCCCTAGTATTTTTATGTTTGAGGTAATATCAGGACTCAGGAAACATTGAGGTAAACAAAGTGAGCAGAGTACATTATAGCATATTACTGAACAGAGAGGGCAAGGTGGGGAAAAAGCAGAACTTGTTAAGAATATCAGTTGGGCCTTTAAGTAGTAACCTGTATCCTGCTGCTGGCAAACCTTTCTAGCTCAGCTCATTAAGGACTGTGAACACTCTTCCCCACTGCTGCTGGTCTTCAGTGCTTGCTGTCCCCTTTCCTTCCTCTCTCTTTGTCTCTTGAAGACTTAGTGTGTCCCGTTAGTACTGCAAGGCATGACTCAGATCTGCCTTCATTTCAAAGATCAGCGGTCCTAAGTTTCTCTCAGGGCTGAGAAGGGATGCTTGTCCTTCCACAAATGCCAGAATTCCCATCAGTTCAGTCATGTTGTTATGTGCACACAGTATGTATGTGTGTATATGTATGTGTGTATGTGTCTGAACACATATATAAACACATGTACACATGCACAATATCTTATAAGTTATCTGTAGATATTTGTAATATGTAATAATTGTTTACATGTCTTTTTTCCTCTTATTAAATCATAACATGTTTTAGAGTAGGGACCACATTTTTTTAAAACTTTATATTCCTCTCAGAACCTGGCATGATGGCTTGTATATATATAGAGAAAGCTTAATAAATGTTTGAACTGAATTGAATGTCTGTAAAACTTAGCCTCTCTCTGTAAGATTAAAGTGAGTTGTAAAAGGGTTTTAGTACTCACAGTATTGTGGTCCACTCAGCAGCCACCCTTAGTAAGTACAGCAGGACGTGACTGAACACTAAACTTGGCCTCTGGTATTGAGAAGAAAAACAAGCCACTCTTTCCTCCCAGGCTTAGGGAGGGGAAAGCAGGCAACTGCAATTAAAATTAAATACTATTGAAAGTGAAACTAAAGATTTTTCTAGGTCTGGCATTATATGCTGCAAAATCTTTTACCATCCCTTGGGTCGGCTCACAGTGAGTATTGCTGATGGCTGAATTGAATTTATAAAGAGCCAGAGGGAAGATGATAAAAACAGTCTTTGGATGGAATTTTGAACAATAAGGTACAACAGTCATTGAATCCAGTTCAAAAGCTTTTAAAGATGCCACACTTCTTACTTCATTCTCTAAAACCAACCTTGATTTCTGTACTCCTACTTCCAAAAATCAGATTTTGACAGATTTTGAATACCCAGTTTGGAATTTCCCAGCATAAATAGATTCCTATTCATTGGTATCTCATACATTCAGCTAAATAAATATGAGGTATTGTTCATGTAGCAAGTTCATGCATGCTCAGCAACTTGTGGCCCAGGAGAAATAGAGAGAGAGTGCTTTATAATAATTCCAGGTTCTTGAGGGATATTTTGCCTCTATTAAGAGTCTGATCCAAAGATGATGATAAATCATATTTATATAATGCTTTGTTTAGAATCATATATAATCATAAATATCGTCCATATGAAATTTTCCACTGTTATTCTTCTGACTCACTGGGGTTAAAATTATTTGATCTCATTTATTTCCTTAACTGATGAATATTGGCTATTGAATGACATCAGTGTGTGGATTAAATTCTAGCTTGTTTATTAAGGAATCTTATAATTCAGAAAGAATATTAGAAATCATAGAGTCCTACCTCATCATCTTACAGGCCAGGGGCTCAAGGATGTGTAGATTACTAGGGGAAGATAATCGCACCTGAAGTTGAAATTTGGAGAAAGATTTAGGTTTTTCTCTTGTGACATCCACAAGATTTTCTGTGCCATGTTTCATTGTTCTTTTATAAAATGAGAACCACATAGTGGGACAAATGAGATTCTGATTAATTAATGAGCTCTCTTGATCATGACCATAAGTATTTCATTCTCAGTAGTGATTTTAATTGAGTAATTGATTATGAATTTAGTTCATATTAATGAATGCATTATTCATCAGTGCTGATCCAAGATACCTATTTCTCCCTGGAATGTTGGCATTTATACTGATGACTGCTCCTTACTATTTAATGTGTCAGACAACTGAATTCTATGTTCTTTTGAGTAGCTGAGTTGGAAGAAAGCCAGAGTTTCTAATAATAATAGCTAATATTTTATAGCACTTTAAAATTTGCACCACGCTTTACTAATACCATCTTATTTCGACGTTACTAACCCTAGGAGGTAGGTGTTGTTATTATTCCCATTTTTCAGATGAGGAAACCAAGGCAGCTGGAGATAAGTGACTTGCCCAGGAACACATAGCTAGTAAGTGTTATAAGATGCTTTGGGTTATGCCTTTAAATCAATACATATTTGTCTTGCTCGCTGTAGGAAATGTAGTGGAGGTCTCTTCAGGGACACACTGAATGTCTGCCCTCCAAAACAGTACCAGTGGTAAGAACACGCCACTTAGCAGAAATTGCTGTCATAGTAAACAGTATAAAGAACTTAGAGTGTCTACATACTGATAACAATTTTGAGCCTTCCACCATCTGATCAAAACCAATGAAAAGGGGATGGCTAGGTGGCACAGTGAATAGAGCACCGGCCCTGGAGTCAGAAGGACCTGAGTTCAAATCCAGCCTCAGACACTTGACACACTTACTAGCTGTGTGACTTTGGGCAAGCCACTTAACCCCAATTGTCCTCCTAAAAGAAAAACAAGCAAACAAACAAAAAACAATGAAAAGATATGCTCTGTATCCTTTAAGGTCTTTTTAAAGAATTATTTCTTATGAAAAGATAGGATTTTAATTGAGACTTAAGGGAAGCCCCAGGGAAATTGATAGGCAGGGTTGAGGAGGGAGAGCATTCCAGACCTGGAGGACAGCCAAAGAAAATGCCCAGAATCCATCATCTCTATTGAATGTAGAACAAACGGCATGTTAGTAAAGAAATTATTTACTGGAAACTTTTTGTTCATTAAGGTTTTTTTTTAATTTCACTTTTCCTAATAGCTTATTATTATGGAAAGAGAAGGAAGATCGTCAAGCCTCCAATTGGAGAAAACAGTACTGAAATTGGGCCCCCTAAGCCAGCTAGGCGAAGGAAGCGACGGAAATCTATTTTTGTGCAGAAGAAAAGGCGATCCTCCACGGTAGACTTTGCAGCAGGATCAGCAGAGGTGAGCGTCCCTCTGAAAAGAAAAATCTTATCAGCCCACATTTGATAAATGTGATTGAGAGGATTGTCACTGCTATGTACAGATACAAGCCTACATTTGCTAGGTGTGATTGTTTTATGGAAGAAAGGATGTTGTCTGTTATGCACAAATAGTCACTCATGGCATGAGCCAAAGGTCATGGAGGAGGCATAGCTTATTGGAATGTTAGGGATCCTTGGGACTTCAGTCCATGCAGGTTAGTAAAGTACAATGTCTCTGTTAGAGATAGGGTTAAAAAACTTACGGTGCTTTCCTGCATCAGGAGTCTTCTGTCCCACGTCATCCACAAAGTTCTCTCTTTGTGTCAGGAAAGTGAAGAGGAGGACGCAGATGCCATGGAAGAGGACACAGGGAGCGAGGAAACCGGCTCAGAGCTTCGGGATGACCAGACCGACACTTCCTCGGCTGACGTCCCCTCTGCCCGTCCTCGGAGAGCCGTCACATTAAGGAGCAGCACAGAACTAGATCGACCCCCTCCTGTGGAAAGAGCCCGGAGAAGCCGTAAAGCACAGACATTCTCCTGTGTCGAAGCAGAAAAGGGCACCCAAGTCAAGCAAGAGAGGACAGAGGTGAAATAACATCCCCCAGTGTAGGCGTAGAAAAAGCTTCTCTAAAAGAGTGCTTGCTATTTGGCCTGGAGAAGAGGAGATTAAGGGAGGACAGGATAGCGGCCATGGAGGATCTGCAGGGCTGACGTGCACAACAGAGCCCCATGTGGCAGAATTAGAAGCAGTAGCTGGAAGAAGCAAAGGGGCAGGTTTCATTTCCTCCTAAAGGAAAAAAATCAAAGCAGTTGGAGATGTCCACAAGTAGACTGGGCTGCCTCAGAGGGAGGGGGTCTTCAGAAGGATGCTGCTTTTCAGGGATGCTACAGAAATGATTCCTGTTCAAGCATGGGCTTGATTAGGTGACCCCTGAAGTCCTTCCAAGGAATAGGATTCTGTTTGGAGGTTTTAAACATCAGAACAAGTGGAGTTACAGGCCTTCTTTTGAGGCTTTAAAAACGGAACAGAACCCCATTAATCTGCAGTGGGTTAGACGTCCCAAATACCCTTTGCCCCTGGGGTGACAATTTTTTCTGGCCCAGTTTCGATATCTGTCTTTGTAACCTCATCATTTTGGGTTCTGTTCTTGTATACAGCACCAAATGACAAATTCTCTAAGTGGTATGGTGTACTGCCTTTGGACATATTTCAGGGAAGTGGAGTATCAGACTTCAGAACAAGCACCCAGTAGGCCCGAGGGCATGTCACTATTTGCTGTTGTCCACAAAAACAAACACGTGCGCCTTGGCTTCTGCTGCCATCAAGTTTAGCAGATCATCAGTCCTCTTTGTGCCAAAATTTGCTTATTTATGTAGTAGGACTAAAACTTCTTGCCTTTTTATTAACGTGTGCTACATTAAATAGCCCATACGTATGCTTTTTTTGCTCTTGTGTGTCATACTCTGAAACCATGTCAATCCCTAAAGGCATGACACGGACCCTAGTTACTGATTGCGTATTTAATAAATTGCTCAATTAAATTTTCTGACTCTAGGGACTGGAGAGGGTTAATGTAGCTTCCAAAGGTATCTATCTTACGTACTACCAGTGTCTTATATCTGGGAGGGTTTGGTTCAGTAGTTTTCAAAATTAATCAAGAACATTGCCACAAATATTTATCATTTCCTTTTACTGTTTTTTTACCTTTGGATTCCTTTAGGAAGTAAAACACGAAGAAGAAGAGAAACTTGTTCTAGAGAGTAACCCATTAGAGTGGACGGTGACAGATGTTGTAAGGTTTATTAAACTGACAGATTGTGCTCCCTTGGCCAAAATTTTTCAGGAACAGGTAAACTACCTTCTCTCTCTCTCTCTCTCCCTCTCTCTCTCTTTTTTTATTTGACACCGGGGATGCTTATTAAATTTTTAAAAATTTAGATAAATCTTATTTGACCATTTGTCAAGTATGTTTTAGTTGGAATTACTACTCAGGTGTGAGTAGGGCAAGGTTGACTCCTGAGGCATCCAACTCAGACGCATTTTATGAGTTTTTATTTCCTTCTTCTGCCAACGTGGACTGTGGTATTGCTGTAACTTTTAGTGGCTTATTAGTTAATCATCAAAGGTGTAAGTGTGATAACTGTGAGGGCCTTGCCAAAAAGTTGTAACAATATCTTCAAAGATGGGCATTTACACAGAAGAATCATAGAAGTTTAGGGCTAGAAAGTACCCTCTCATTTTATAGATACAAAAAAATGAGACCCATAGTCCTCCTAATTTGTTATATTTGTAGCATTTTCCTTCTAGTTCCTTAAAAAAAGTAATAAGGTTTTGCCCCTGACTGACTTGTTGTGTAAGTGTTAAAATTTAAGCAAATAAATGTTTCCTTCCACAGTGCATGCCCAATATAGAATATTATCTGCATTTTCACAATTTTTAATCACAGCATAATTTTCCCCAATATAAAAAGTAATTTTTACTTAAATTTTCATTAAAAAAATACTTTGTGTCTATTTGTAAGATGAGCAAAAGCACTTTTTAAATTGTCCTTATAGAAGTAAATCAGAAAAAGGCCATTATGTCTCTAATTTGTGAATATGGACATTTAAACAGTAAAGGGGGAAAAAGCTATGAAATTTTTCATAGAGATTTGTGAATGTTGTCTTCTCAAGGACACCATAAAATAGTAGTGTATTTATCTGTCTGTCTACCAGTGGGAAAAGTTCCATGGTTTCATACAGAACCCCATCGTTACAGTAGGAAAATTAAGGAATGGAAGGGACATGAAATTTATTAACCTATTCCTTCTTATCCATGGTGAGGACAGTTTTGTTACTGTGTTTTTGTTTTTGTTTTTTCTTTAAGTAGGAAAAAAATGTGTGTTTTCTTCTTCCTCCTCTCTTATTATCAATTTTGAACAAAAAATGAGTGTTATTTTAATCTGTTTAATTTAGCAGCTGGATATTAAAACATCCATTTCTTGTTTTTGTCTTTGTTGCTGCTCAGTTTTCTATTTAGTTCCCAGCCCTTCACCTAATCTGAAAAGCAGTCACTCACTTTGCAGTTTCATCAGTGGTATTCTGCCCAGTAGTAAAGTTTCTCCTTCTTTAAGTGCTATGGGGTGATTGTAGAATTCCAGAAAGAAATATATAGATAGTGAGATAATACTTGTTTCAATACTGATAACCCTGATGCAAGCTTTTAACAAGACTGAGCCTGCCACACTTGGTTTACAATTAAGGAGGAGAATCTATATACCAACAAACCGTAAATCAGGCTCTGATACCACGTTTTTGTTGATTATGTTTTCTTACTTCTTCTGCCTGGAGTATTCTACACCAGTAGAAGTATAGTATCTGTCTGTTACAGAAATCCAAGGTTCTTAATTTGGTGTTCATAGCTGCATTTTGAGGGGATTTGGGAAATTTGATGGTAAAAAAAAAATTGCATTTTTATTTTCAGTAATCATTAACCTTTAATTGAAATGTATTATTTCCTTAAATTATGAATTAAAAAAATAAGCATTGTTGGGTATATAGGCTTCATTTACCCAACTGCCAAAGGGATGCAAGGCACACAAAAAAGTAAAGAATACATCTAAATGTAGTCTACTTTGTGAAATTTGAGGCATAAAAATGGAAGAGAAAGTTTTGAACTTTACTAGGCTAATCACATAAAACAGAGTTCATAGGATCCTGACTTGAGACCTTAGGGAACAGTAACTCCATCATGATTTATAAACTCAAACCCAGATCTTCTGATTCCATATTCAGGGTTCGGTTTCTACTTTGCTATATTGTCTTTATTCTTGTCCCAGTTCTATTTTCAGGGCCATTACTCATTAGGTTCTATGGATTCCTGGTCCCTCGTGTGGCACTTCCAGCCTTAGTTACCTTGGGTCCAGTTACTGACAACTGAGAATATTAGGGGTTTTCTCCCACTGACATGGAAGATAAAGTAACTTTAAGGGACGGTATGTTTATTCATATTTAGAATCAAGTTGAATATTAAGCATTTTGCTTCTTGTAGTAGAAAGCTGTTACCTACTGAGCTTTTAATGTAAGTGGGCAATTTGACCTTTTTTGTTGCTCGATTAGACCAATAATTACCTTACTTAACTAATTAACTAGCATTAAGGCAAAGACATTTATTGGGCTAAACAATAAGACCTTGATTTCACTGAGGCTTCCAACAGGTGACTCTCAGGTATTTTAAATGAAACATATGATACCTCCCTAGGCCCTAGTAGAGATCACAGGTTTTAGAAGTAGAATAGTCATGCTCATTTATAGTTCTTGAGTAGTATAAAGTGGAGAATTGTTATAAACAGAAAAGAAGCATTTGCAAGAATAGCATATTTTTCTTTTTAGTTCTAAATGGTCATGCATATCATTTCATACTCCAAACATGTATATTTACATACCTACCTTCAGAAAAGCTAAAATAGTTTAATCCAGGGAGGTACATTTTCCAATATATTTTAATAGGAAAGATTTTTCTTGATAGGAAAGTTAGCTGAATATTTGATATTTAAAAGGGGAGAAGGGAGCAATTTCTATGCCCTCTACACAAAGATATACTAATAATTGATGTTCAGCATCCTTGCCCTGAGCTCTTGTGAGGCACCAAATCTCCAAGATTACATTTCATTTAGGTCAAGCCACAAACCATTTAGTAAGTATGTACAGTGCACCAGAAGCTGTGTTAACAACTGTTGGAGATACATAGAGGACCCTGCCCTCAAGAAGGTCACTTTCCAGTGGTAAAAATAATTATGTACATATTAGATACATTCAGGTAGAAAGGATCAGATTCAGCAGTGGATTAGATATGTGGGGTGAATGAGAAGTGAGGGATTGAGAATGACGTGAAGATTACAAGCCTAGGTGATGGGGAAGATGGTGATTCTCTTTGACAGTAATAGTGGAATTTGAATGAGGAAACTGTCAGATCATTTTTAAGTTTTCCATTCTTAGCATCTAAGGGTAGTAGGCAGAATAGACTCCTAATAGAGATAGAGCATGGGCACATGGAAAACATAATAAATCAGTCAGGTGGTATAGCAGACTGGACCTGGCATCTGGAAGACTCACCCCGGCCTCCCAGACTTAGTGTGTGACCCAGTACCAGTAGATTAACCTCTGTCTGCCTCTGTTCTTATCTGTAAAATGCACATAGTAATAGCATCTATTGTTAAGGTTTTTTGTGAGGATAAAATGAGGTAATCTTTGCAAATCGCTCTGCTAACTTTAAAGTGGTAAATTAATGCTTGCCTATTATTAAGAATATTAATAATGCAAATAATAACAATTTTTTTATTATACTTGCTTTGAGGGCTACTACTGGATATATTAGCCACCACAGTTGTCGTATATTTGCATCTGAAGTCAGCTGACACAGGTTGATGAAGTCATTGAATTACTGTATAACCTTTTGTGGATAACTTTACCTATCTACTAGCCACTAATAGGCATGTTCTGAAAATGAAATTAGATGCTACAATTGTAAATATGCATTATAAGACACAATGCAAATGAGACATTGAAGTTTCCAAGAATTTAAACTTACGGGGTTTGGATTTGGACTGGTGTTTGTCATTTATAATCACAAATGCAGTCATGTTTGAGTCATAGAGATAACTGGGCCAGCCCCTTGATTTTACAGATGAACTGGCACAGTAATTCCCTAAGGTCCCTTATAGCTGGAATAATTTATGACAACTCTGTATCTTTAGTGTTAGGATAGTGACTTCTTGATACATGTCATGCCTAGTGTTCATAAACAATCAGAAAAATTAATAGCACTGCTATCAATATATCTATACTCAACCTTCTGGTTTGTTTATACATCTGACCATTTTCATTATTATACTGTGTTAGCACACAAAGATGACATTTTTGAGCTAGACCAAGTGATAAATAGATGATTCTTGTGTTTGGACTTTTGTTCCCAAGGTTGTTTTAAACTCCATTTTGTACTGAGGATTCTGATCTGTCAGTTAAATTCAGACCATTACTTTGAAGACAGACGTCTTCACACAGGCAAAATAAACTAGTAACTATTTATTGGTGGATATTAGCCACATCTTGTATGTTAATTGAACTCGCATGATTATAACTTACATCAGGGGTGGGGAACCTGCAGCCTTGGCCACATGTAGCCTTCTAGGTCCTCAAGCTCAAGTGTGGTCCTTTGAATCCAGACTTCACAGAACAAATCTTTTTATTAAGGGGATTTATTCTGTGAACTTTGGATTCAGTCAAAGGGCCGCACCTGAGGGCCTAGAGGGGCACAGGTGGCCTCAAGGCTGTAGCCTCCCCACCCCTGCCTTAAATCATGTTGCCTCATGCCTGTGATAAGCTTGGAAATTTCAGAAGCCATGAAATTCTAATCACAATTGAATCACTGGTTTCTTCATGTTACCACAGGAGTAGCCTAAAATTTCTTTGAGACTTGGTCATGAAGGAGCCATGTTTAAAAGATTTTAGGGCCTCTATTAAGTATTTAAGGGCGGGGGGGGGGGGAGATCTAAATTGTGTTTTCCATGAATTGTAGCAGCGTCTTGGCTTGTCAGCTTCCTAATCTGTCACGGGAAGGGAAACTGATAGCATCACTTACCAAATCCACATTATACTAGACTTTGGCATTTATTCACAACAGAGTCAGTGCTTATTCAGGAAAAGTTATCTTAAAATTTTAGGGTTAAGGTTTACCTCTGAATTTCTTTACTCTAAAAGAAGACATCTATCAGTTGTGTGTGTGTGGGGGGGGTGTGTTGTATGTGTACTTTAGGCTGGCCCTAACAAAAGTTGTGAATAGGTGAGACGTGTCTTTGGTATCTTCGACTGCAACCCTCCCTCTCTTCCTTCCTCCCTCCCTCTCCGATTTTTGGTGCCTTTACATCTCTTCTTCCAAGGCCCTTCCTCTTACCTGTAGTCTAGCTTTCTTCCAGCTAAATGTTAATTAATCCTACTTCATCAAATACTTAAGAACTACCCCCCCCCAAATAAAATTATGTTAAGACCCAAAGAACTGCATATCCATGGTGTTAATTCAAGCCTTAGCAAGGCCTTGAGGCCATCACCGGTCCTAGCAGCAACTGCTAGGCCTTCCTTGTGTGTGTCAAGCACATCAGCAGAAGCTGTGTAGTATCTGCAGGACATGTAAGTAGCTGAATGTGTGACATTTTAGATCTCCTATGACAATTTCCCATGACAAACCTTTTCCGCCATCACCTCCTTGGGGGTATTCTTTGTTTCAAGGCACACAAAGGCTATGGAAATGAGAACTTTACAGCTAATCAGTAGGTTAAAATAAGACTTTTTTTAGGCTATATCCCTAAATAAAGGTGAAAAATTTAAGCCAAGTCCTCTTGTAACTCCCATTGGATTCAGAGTAGCCCAGAGCCCTCTAGACCTTCTCCAAAGGAGGAAGCATTCTAACCTGGCTAGGGATCTCACTTGATTGGACAACACCATTCCTCTTAACCATTCCTCTCCCTAATCCAGGAGTTCATAACCTAAAGTGCAGGAACTTTTTCTTCTTTTTAAAAAACTATTTCAGTATAACTGGTTTGCTTTGCAATTACTTTTTATTTTGTGCTCTTAAAAACATTATTCTTAGAAAAGCCTAGATTTGATCAGATTGTCAAAGGAGTCCTTGATACAAAAGAATTTAAGAGCCTGTATTCTAACCCTTGTTTTCTTCTGCCAGGATATTGACGGCCAAGCACTTCTACTGTTGACGCTTCCCACAGTGCAGGAATGCATGGAGCTGAAACTGGGGCCTGCTATCAAACTTTGCCATCAGATTGAAAGAGTTAAAGTTGCATTCTATGCACAGTATGCCAACTAACTTCAGCCCTTCCCATCTTGGAAGATTCCTGCATGGGGGCGGGCCATTTGGGGACAGGCTTTCTTCTGCCCGCAGACATTTGAAACTGAAGCACTAAGAAAAATCTCAGACCCAAACTTCTCAACCAGTCTTTGACCCCTTTCTCTGCATTTATTTAGTATGTCTCTGTTTTTAAAGCACACTGAAATGCCACAGCAACTGCTTTCTGAGAGCATACCTTGCTGTTTTCTATTGTGGCATGCCATGATATAGCGAAAGCTTAGGAACCTTGCTTCCCTTTTCCCACTGAACCCACAGCGCCTTCTGACTGAGGTTTCCTACACCTTTCAAGAGAAAGGTTAGGAGTCAGTAGTGTGTTTTTCTGCAGTTATGGGGGAACCAGTCAATTTTTTTAAAAAGAGCTTCAAATAAGCCTCAAGCAAATTTGTCCACACTTCTTTCATATTGAAATGTGTGTGATCACATTTTCAAGTGACTTTTGCCATTGCAATTTGATCCTAGTGATCAACACATTTCTATTATGTTTATGACACATGAGTCTTGATAAATATATATTAAAGCAGGATGCGATTATGAAAAAGATCCACTAATCCCTCTAGTTTTGTCAGTGCTCTTAGGAAAAATGTGAGCATAGGAAAGGAGAGCAGGAATCTAGAAAAAGTCTGCAGAGACATGTAGTGTTCACAGCTCTTAATGAAACAAAGCTTTGTCCCTTTAATTTGTCTGTAACCAGATCAGAGAAGGGGTTCTTATAATTCTCCTAAGGAAGTTGAACTACAGGACAACATATTGAAAGGAATTACTTAAGCATCCCAAAATAAGGAAATGAAACATTTCAGATGAGGTGTTATTTGAGACTTCTGTCACAGACAACCTGAAATTCCTTGGGGTAGAGTTCCACAGTGTGTTACCTATCAGCTTGGCATGGCTTTGTTTTGGTTAAGTAGCCCAGATTTCACAGGTCACTTCAACACAATGAGTGGGAGATATAGTAAATGATTACTGTGAATGAAAGCCCTCTGCTTTCTACTCACTCGCTGTCCATTCTCTTAATGGCATTATCTGGATAGACAAAACTGGACCCTCATTACCACTACCACCACCACCCCAGTAACACTGTAGCCACAACTCCATCCAGATCCCCAACCTGACCACTTGGAACATTTTGCAGATATTAAGAATTAAGAAGTAGACTAACTGTATAGACCTCTGTGTGGCTCCAGGATAAGAGGGCTCTCAGACCAAAAGAATTATCCATGAGATCCAATCAATAACTCAAGCATTTGTCAAGACAAGGACGTTTCTTTATTATAACCTGTTATGATTTTAATCGGATTTTTTAGAAAAATATTTGAAATTAGTAACAAGTCCTAAATTACTCAAAATCTGACCTCCACAATGATAGCTTCATAACTTCAGTTACTGCCTTATCCAAAATAACTATTTTGATTTTTTCCCACCCAAAATTTGGTCTCAGTACTGACAGTGCATATAATTATGATCTGGGCTCACATCTGTATCATCCATGGGAATGTGATTGGTTAAACTTTCTCTGGCAAGTCAGATTAGAAATGCTGGCCTTTATTCAGCATTTTAGTACTGGCATAGACAAAAGTGAGAATCTTTGTATATCTTCTGCTTTTGAGATGTGTTTGTCTCAGCTTAAAGTTAATGTACAGCCATGCTATAAACCTTTAATGAATAAACTTTTGTGTAGGGAACTCTGGTGGAGCATCATGTAGAACAGTGCTTGCTGACATCGTAATGCTAGAAAAATGCCTTGTGATGCATCGTTGGTTTGTAGTAGAGTTTTACTGAATTCTCCGAGCTAGTTTTGATCCCCCTCTGGGTCTCCTCAGCTGCCTTGGCTCAAAATGCTATATCATGAAGTTAAATGTTGCTGAGAGATTTCAAGAATTCTGGCCTTTTCTCTGTGAAGATTTCATTATGATCTTTTCTCTGT
>CM053597.1:139085278-139103601 GCA_028646575.1 Pseudocheirus occidentalis
GATACTGTGAATATTGTACTGAATCTTGATTTGTAATGGAATAAACAGAGCGTTCACTACTACTGTGTAATCTGAATCTTAAAAGCTGTTCACAGTAGCATTCTTTTGGGAATCTACTGTTGCTTGGCTTTACGTAGCATTCTTTTGGGAATCTACTGTTGCTTGGCTTTACAGATATGTATGATTTTAAAAGATATGTAGCAAGTATAAGGGATAAACAGGTTGATGGTTTGATTGCTTGTACTGCTATCCAAAGAATGAGAGGAAGATCTCCGCCATGCTTTGTTGCTACTTAGTGGAGGATTTATGGGAAGTCACAGCCAAGAATTAAAGGTAATGTAAAAGTACAAATTGATTATGATTTGTACCAGTATAGTACCTATTCCTAAGAGGTTTGGTGATGAACTTAAATGTGTTAACCAAAAGAAAAGTCAAATAAGACTGTTTTATTCAGCCACCCCAGATTCCTACTTTTCCCTCCCAATATCATGCCTCCAACATTCCAACCAAATGTATTTTCTTTCACTGAATCAAACTTCAAAATTCACATGGGATGTTTTGTATGTTGAAGTCTCCAAGTATAAGGCAGGGACTGAAGTAGAAAGGAAGATTGTGAAACAGGTACTGAAGTCCTTAAGGACAGCTAGGTGGTATAGTGGATAGAGCACTGGGCCTGGAGTTAGGAAGACCTGAGTTCAAATATGACCTCAGACACTTACTAGCTATGTGACCCTGGGCAAGTCACTTCACCTTGTTTACCTGAGTTTCCTCATCTGCAAAATGAGCTGGAGAAGGAAATGGCAAACCACTCCAGTATCTTTGCCAAGAAAACCACAAATGGAGTCATGGAGCGTCAGACATGACTAAAATGATTGGGCAATACTGAAGTCCTTAAGAAAAGAGGGCTAGTAGTGACTTTGGACCTGGTATATGACCACAACAAGGCTCCAGAGTTAGTGATATAGATAGATAGAGAGAGCTAAGGAAGATAAGTTGCCAAATGATTGTATTGTAGGGTTAGCCTGGATGTGATTGTGAGGAATGAGAAATTTGTCCATTCCTCCTCTTAGCCCAATTTGGTAGAGGCGAGAAGGAAAAAATACTGAAGAGCTACTATGTCTTTCACAGGGAGGTTTATGCAAACACCAGAAACTTTAGGATGAAGAGAAATTAATTAACAACCTAAGAAGGATTCCAAATGACATAGTGGAATGTGAGAGCAAATCAGATTAAGGATCATGATGGGCTAAGATGGCTAGGGATGAGAATACAGAGTAAGATAAGATAGGAAGAGGAAAAGATTCTTGTCTGGGAAAATTCACTCTGGTGACTGAATTACAGGGAGAGAAGGATCAGGAGGTGAGAATTTGCCAACTATGGGATTTAGATTCTACTTACACACCATCTCCCCCACAGGGGTGTACGCTGTGTTCAGGGAAGACTACCACTTTTGGTGTGAGAGATGCTGAGCCCTTTTCAGGGCTGCTTTCAACCTTTGGTGGCTACCTGTTCCACCTAACTATCACCTGTGACATCAAGAATCTGTAGCATGCACAGTGGCCACACCCCAGAACACCCCCATAAACCGTTTTGACCAGGTTAAACCAGGTTGAGGGTATCTCAAACCCATTGGTGAATTAGGGGGGTGTCTACTCCAAGCATATGAAGACTTCCTCTGGTGGAACGGGCAGATGAGAACAATTTGTTCTGATGGACATAAAGGGAGTTGAAACATGTGCTGTGAAGCACTTAAAGCTTGCTTAGATATTTGTAGATCACTGACCAAGGTCTTTGATACTGAGAGTCATGAGGGCTTATGGAAAATTATGTCAAAATTTGGTTGCCCAGAGAAGTTCAACATCATTGTATATCAGTTTCATGGTTGCATGTTTACCAAGGTTCTCTCATGTTTTCTCAGTCATCAATGGAGTAAAACAAGTCTGTGTGCTTGCTCCCATGCTCTTTAGCATGATGTTTTCAGCCATGTTGTCAAATGCCTTCAATGAGGACAAATACAGCATCGAGGTAAGCTATTGTGCTGATAGTAAATACTTCAACTTGAAAAGGCTACAAGCCAAGACCAAAGTGGAGGGAGTGTTGATACATGATTTTCTGTTTGCAAGTGATTCTGCATTCAATGCAGGCTCTATGGGTTGATTCTCTGCTGCTTGTGCTAATTTTGGCCCAACAATTAACACCAAGAAAACATAGATGTTCCATCAGCCACCATGATACCAGTGGTTTCACAGAAGTTTCGAGTGATGTGGATAAGTTCATTTACCTTGGTAGTGTACTTTCCAGGGATGTACACATGATAATGAGGTTGATGCATGCATTGCCAGAGCTAGCTCAGAGTTTGGAAGGCTCCAAAGGAAAGTGTGGGAAAGGAGAGACTGACTACCAAACTGAAGTTCTACAGAGCCGTTGTGCTGACCTCATTGTTATATGCCTGAGAAACCTAGATGGTATACCAGTTATATGCCAGGAAACCGAATTACTTACATTTGAACTGTCTTAGGAAGATTCTGAAGATCACCTTGCAGGATAAGGTACCAGACACTGAGTTCTTTTCTCAAACTAAACTGCCAAACTACTGTTTCAGAGAGCACAGCTCCAATGGGCTGGCCACATTGTTCAAATGCAAAATGTGCACTTGCCAAAAAAGACTATTTGGAGAACTCACACAGGGTAGGTGTACACATGGTGATCAGAAGAAGCAATACATGGACACTCTCAAAGTCTCTGTCAAGAACTTTGGAATTGTGTGACAAGAGAGACACTGGCATGGCATGCCCACATCTGAAAAGGTGCTGTGCTCTATGAACAAAGCAGAATTGAAGTAGCTGTAAAGAAACAACACAAAATGCATAAATTTGGAGAATTCACCCCAAATGTATGTCTGTGCCCGACCTGTGGTAGAGCTTTCTAAGCTTGTATTGGTCTGATTAGTCACAACTGGAAACACTGAAACTTGACTCTAGCATAGTGATATCATTTTGGTTCTCTGAGAATGAAGGACAACAACCAATCTTCTCGCCCCATCCCACCCCTGCCTTCCCTTTATTTTCACTGCTACCGTTCTTGTATTTATGCTCTCATTACTATATATCTAAACTGTTACAATAGGGTGCCTAGCAGAACTTCCATTTATTCCCCTCTCTAATTCTTCTTTAAGAGCAAGCAATGCCAGATTAATCTTACTTACAAACAGATCTAGTTATTTCACGCTTCTACTTAGCCTCAATTACTCTCAAACCAACTAAATAAGACTTAAACTCCTCAGTGCTCCACAATCTGGTGCTGTTCTAACCTTATATGATTTTTCTTCATACACTCTGGACTCCAGTAAAACTGGCTATTTGCTGTCCACTATCCTAAGTGCTTCATCCTTTCTCATGCTGTTCTTTATACTTGGAATTTTTTTCTTCTGTCCCTATTTTTTTTTTGTCAATCTTTTCCATCCTTTAAAATCCAGTTCACTGCTTCCTCAGTGTAGTCATCTATGATTAACCTTTCTCTGACTGAGTATTGCCTTTTCTACCTTGGATTTCTCATAGTACTTTGAAACTCCCTAATGTATGCATCACTTTGTATTATGCCTGTTTATGTATGTCATATCCTCTTTCTCTATTTATTTAAATTCTGTATCTCTCTTTGTAACCAGCCTAGTGCTCTGCACAGAGTCAGCATTTAATAAATATTTGTTGAACTCTAATTGGTACCCCATCCTGTTTTGGAGAAAAAGGAACCAAGTAATGTGGGAGTATAGGCACCTTATAAGTGGAACATTCTAGGATTTCGGAAGAGGCAGGGGAGAACATTCTAAGAACAAATACCTTTCGATGCCACATTATAAACAAGCTTATCCTCCTTTGAGGTTCACTTTGTTGATCTATATCAGGTCCAGATTCTTGTTGCCAGCCATGAGGTTGTTTACCCCTCCTTTCTCAAAGAGTTCAGTACCTGGCTCATAGTTTTCCTCTTTCTTCCAACCCCTGGCCTTGTGCTTATGGATTTCAGCATTCATGATGATGTCCCATCAAATACTCTGGTCTCCCATTTCACTAGCTACCTTAATTTTCTTTACTGACATTTTCATATCAACTTAGCCTCCCAGAACTTAGATCCCAATACCTAAATACATAGCATTACTACTTTCATGATCTCAATCTTTAAAATTTTTTGACCTTCTACTGTCCTTTCACATCTTCCTCTGTGTCAGTTCTCCTAAACCTATTATCCATCATCTCTAGGACTTACTATCATTTTGTCCCTCCCTATTTTCCTGCACGATCACCTCAATTCTAGTCTCAATTTCTTCCATTCAGTCTTGACTCCATTGACCAGTATAACTACACACTGCACTTTACTTTTAAATCCCTTAGGTCCATATCCTATCACCAATGGTTGTATCTTCCAAAATCCCAAACTGGGGTTGATTACACTATATATATATATATATATATATATATATATATATATATACATAGATAGATAGATAGATAGATAGATAGATAGATAGTCACATTATCTATCAAATGCGTCCACCACAATTTTGTTATCTCATCTCAATTAGGCCCTCAGTGTTGTGTAGTCACCCTTTTTAATCTTCTTTAATATACTTTCAGAATCCCCTCAGTACCTCTTCCAAATTCTTTTCTCCTTAAGGGGTCTGTAAAATCGCCTCTTCTCTCTCTTAGCGGAAGAGCTCACCTGCTACTTTCCTGATGAAATAGAAGCTTCTTACTACAAGCTCCCCATCCCCCCACTGTATACCTCAAAATTCTATTTTATCCCCTATTATCGTTTCCTTTGCCCCAGACTCTGATGAAGAAATGGCCATTCTCATTGCAAAGACCAACCCTTTGACTTGTACTCATGATCTATTTCCTACTGTATACTTTTTTTTATAATACTTTCTAGTTTGAATTCAACTTTGGCTGGTATTAGTGCCACATCCACTTTTCATAACTTGTCAATAATGTAGTAAATTTTAGAATTGTATTTCATTTTGAATCTCCTTGGATCTTTCTGGATTAAATGTGTGTGTGTGTGTGTGTGAAACATTCTCAGATTCCATCTTCAGTCCAGTTTGTGACTCTTTTGCATTGTATTGGAATGGTGAAAGTTTCAAAAGGATAAATTTAGACTTGGTTGAACAATAAGAAGAAATAACTTTTTAAGTTCCTACTATGTACTAGGCATTATATTAAGCACTAGTGATACTTTTGTTGTGTCCAATTCTTCACGACCACACTTGGGGGTTTCTTGGCAAGGATACTGAAATACTCTGCCATTTCCTTTTTCCAGATCTTTTTATAGATGAAGAAACTAAGGCAAACAGGGTGAAGTGACTTGTCCAGGGTCACACAGGTAGTAAGTGTGTGAGGCCAGATTTGAACTTAGGAAGATGAGCCTTCTTGATTCCAGGCTTGGCACCCTTACTACCACACCACCTAGTCACCCATACTGGGGACACAAAGAAAAACAAAAGAAGTTCCTGCCTTCAAGAAGTCACAATTTAGTGGGAGGGACAATACACAAACAGCTATGTACAGACGTAATACTTGAGATCAGTCCGAGGTAATCACAGAGGAGAAGCACCAGGAAAAGGAGACTTGAGGCCAGGAGGCAGGAACAAGGAGAGAGAGAGGATTTTAGGCCTAGGAACAACTAATGAAAATGCATGGAAATGGGATATAGAGTGTCTTGTGCAGGAAACCTCAAGGAGGCCAGTGTCACTAGATGACAGAGTTTGTGGAGGTAGGGATATATAAGAAGACTGGAAAGGTAGGAAGGAGCAAGTTTATGACGGACTTTAAAAGCCAAACAGAGGAAGAATCCTTAAAACCATTCACATTTAATCCTGGGAGAAACAGGTGGCCACTAGGGTTTTTTAATAGGAGAGTGTTAGATCTGTGCTTTAATTACTGCATTTTAGTAGCTGAGTAAAGGAGAAGGTTGGAGAGGGAATAGACGAGGCAGAAAGACCTACCAGAAGCCTATTGCAGGAGTTCAGGCATGAGGCGATAAGAACCTATGCCAAAGTCATTGCACTGTCCGAGGGAAGAAAGGGGCAGAAAGGAGAGACGTTGATAAGACTAAGTAAAATATCTAAATCGGGAAGTGGTGGTGGTGACCGATAATGAGGAGATGAAGATGATAATTAGGCTGGGGATCTGAATCACCAGGATAATGGCAATAACTCTCAGTAGCAATAGGGAATTTGGGAAAGAGGGACAATTTGGGGGAAAGATAATGAATTCAATTTTGGACATGTTGAGTTTAAGATACCTATGGGCTATCCGATTCAAGATACTGCATCCTACAGGCATTTAGAGTTGTGATACTGGAGGTCAGGACAGAGCTAAAAGCTGGACAAATAGGTCTGAGAATCATATGCAGAGATGACAATTGAATCCATGAGACTAATGGGATCACCAAGGAAAATAGCATATAAATTAAAAGTGTAATATAGACATAGTATGGTATATAAATTCAAGATAGGGAGTTTGCACAACTCCCTAGCTCTCGGAGGCCTTCCTTAATATCTAGGATGCCAATGGAGTCTGTAAGTCTATCCATCATTTACCTGTTACACTTACCATAAAAAGCACCTCATCTTTATTTCTGATTATACATTTTGTTGAATACTATTAATACTATTCAACGCTATTTGAATCACATTGTAACATATTGTAATATGTTTTCCCTCACTAGGCACAAGCATCTTTCTATTGTTCTTGAGAATTTTAACCATAATATAAAATAATATTTGAGGAGTGTATGGTAAAGGGGGCACACCAAGGGCTGTATGTTAGCCAAAGGGAAAAGTCATTACTGATTTGCGAGATTTTTGAAGACCTTATATAGGGGACATCTAGGTAGCACAGAGAAGAGAGGACCTGAATTCAAATCTAGCCTCAGATACTTACTAGCTGTCTGACCCTGGGCAAGTCACTTAACCCCAATTGCCTCCTTTCCTCCCCCCTCAAACCCTTATCTTATGGAGAAGCTGACACTGGAGCTAGAGTTCAAAAGACAGATAGTATTTAAAAAAATCAGCAGGTAGAGGAGTTGAGGAAAGGCATTCCAGGAATATAAAAGAACCTTGACAAAAGAAATTGCAAAATGTAGTTCAGTTTTGACTGAAACTTAGAGTATATAGAGCACAATCTTATAGCTGAAAAGGTAGAATGAAGTTAGTAAAGAGCCTTGAATGTCAGGCTAAGGATTTTATTAATTAGCATATGAGTAGTCATTGAATGAGCAGAGATATGACATGCTAAGGTATATGGATGAGGAAACTGTTTAATCTAGTAGCCTTATAAAAATGTGTTGGAAAGGGGAGATAACGGAGGGCAGGTATGTGCCAGATCCAGATCAATGCAACTACTGAGAACTGATAATTAAATTTTCAGTGTGAGCAATTATATCTCAGAAATCAGCAAATTCTACAAATCAGGGATTGATTTATTATTTTGTTGGTTGTGTCTAGACTTAAGGAAGTGATGGCAAAATATGTCAATAAAGTAAATTCGACTTCAAAGTGTGTTGGGGATACATTTTTTTTTCTCGAGAGCTGGTTGTTAAGCATTTACCAGCATGCCCTTGAGATGGAAGCAACTATTAACCCACTTCAATAGTCCATATTGCTAAGGAATAATTAATTACCCCTCGATCCTTAACCAATAGAAACACCATGGGTCTAACAGGAAGAAAGCAATATAAAACAAAATTCTCAAGGTTTTAATGACAGCTGAAGTTGTGTTACGTTTTTTCAAAGTTGCTTACTTTTCTTTTTGGGGAAAAGATCCATTTCATTTGGGTTTGTGGAGTAAAGGAAAGAAGTACACCTTGCTGACTTTAAGAATGCAATAATAAAGTGCCAGGTCAAAATTAAATATTGAAACTAATTTCCACACAGGGAAATGCATGTGCAATAAGTAATCAGAATGGAGAACAAAATGAAAAGGCCCCATTTCTCACCCTCGGCACAATGCATACAAATCCCCAGATTTGCCAGATGAATCTTTGAGTGGATTGGATTGTTTGGGTGCTAGCATAGAACTGACAGGAAGAGAAATTTCCACAGACTGTGAGTTGCCCCAGTTGCCTAAATCAACTTGAATAAAACTTGGATAAGAAGCAGTCTTACTAAACAACAAGAACTATACCTTGGAGGTTTCCTTTTGTAAAGCCATGTAACAAAATGCATACTTTTCCTCAGACCTAAAGAAAATGATCATGAAAAGCATCTTCTCACCTCCATTTGACCTAACTTTCCTATCTAGAACACAGAATTGGGACTAGGACACATAATAATAGCTCACGTTTATATCAGACAACCTGGGTTCACCCCCTAGTTCTTTGACTTACTATCTGCATGACCTCAAATAAGTTACTACTTCATTCAGGGCCTCCATTTTATCATAAATAAAAGGAAAGAGTTGGCCTAAGGTCCTTTTCTGTTCTAAATCCTATGGTTTCCCTATGATGCCTTATGTTCACAAAGCCCTTTACACATGTTACTTTGTTTGCTTCTCACAAACATGCAGAGTTGAGAATGAAAATACCATTACCTCTACTTATGGATGAAAAAATTGGGAGGAGGAATAACTTAGTTCACACGGCAGCTCTTGGAATCAGGTCTTCTGAGTCCAACTTTAATGTTCCTTTCCATCGTAGCATTATCTCATTCATTCATTCATTCATTCATTCTCTCTCTCTCTCTCTCTCTCTTTCTCTCGACTTTCAGATTCACTCATCCATTATAGTTATCCTCCTCTGACCCACTCTACATTGTAGGTCAAATATGTCAAGACAAAGTTAACTCTGAAATCAATTGCATCAAAGAGCAAAGCACAGATTGGGTCACAAAATCTTAGGAGCATAGATTTCCAGCTAGGAAGGTAACTTCAGAGGCCATCTATTCTAAGACTCTCATTTTACTGATGAAACTGTCCAAATTAACAAAGCATTAGAGACAGAATTTGAATGCAGTCCTCAGATTCCAATAGTATACACTTCCATTGTACCGAAGCTACCCATTAATTTTAAGTTTTAATGATTTATATATGCTCTACATTATGTTCTCTATTGTAAAACATTTTCATACTTCAAAATCATTTTAGAGTCAATCCTAGACTCATTACCATTTAACAAATTTGAGAAACTGTGGGAAAAGTCCTCTTAATATTCTTGCTTGAGATCACACAGCAACTGACTGGGAGAGATAATAAAAACTGAAAAATAAATGGAGATCCTACATGATTTTCAGTCCAATATGGATACCTATCACTGTAGTAATTTTTTAAACAAGCATAATCTGTTAGGAGCTAATCATACTCATTTTTGAAAGTCCAGCTAACAAAATATTCTTTACTTACTGTTAAATTGATAAAGCTGTGCCCGTGTTTCTATACAGCCACCAGGCATCCTGCTTTGTAGTTCAATAAGTTTATTACTTATTTTATTGACTTTTCAAAAAATAATCCGGCAATCCTTAGCAACATTTGAAAGAGTTATACCAGACTAGAGAAAAGGACTGGGAGTAGAGCAAAATTTAAACAGAACAAATATATTACCACTGAGAAAGGGTTTTGGTAAAATTGGGGAAAACCTACAAGCTCCTCTTGTCTCCCTTGACTGCTTAAAAGCAATATCCTGAGGACAATGTACAGATGTCTTTAATGTCTTGGAAGGGTCACATATCTTCATAGACTATACAGTCTATTATCTGGTTAAAATATCATCATTACTGTCCTGAAGTTCGTTATTTCTTGTTTCATTCTTCTCCTAATTCTAGCCCTACACAAAGCCTACAAGAATAAGGAGAAAGGTTTTCACAAGGGTAGTAGGTAGCTATTAGAAGACTGTTCTGGACTGGTGTAGGGTTAATGGAATACAAAATCTTCCCTATCCATTAATAGGCCTATGTGACCACATGTGTTGCTTTTTCCCTTGGAACATAGGCCATGTTTCCAGGTCTAAAAGTACACAGGTATTTCAACCACGGCGGTCTTGCTGCTTTGAACTTCAGCACACAGTTGTGACACATCCTGAGTCATATGGAGCCCATCGGGTGATTCAAGGAGATTTATATTGCCTTGGGGGGAAGGCTCGCTTAGCAGGGAGGCTTGCTTAGGGGGACACTTGTGACACCTTTTGCATTGGGCCAGTTAGGCACTGAGTCACATGGGTTATGATGCCTTCTGGCTCTGACCCTATTACTTGAAAGCTATATATAATGGTTGGTATTTTATTTGGCTCATTCAAGGAAAGAATGTTTCTTTGTGATTTGGCCAGACAAGACTCTGGGTAGCTATTGTTAAGGAACACCTTCCCGCCTCAACTTTGAGAACCCAGGTATTGGTGCTCCTTGGTCTGGTGATTAGGTATCTATTACTTTGTTTAGACAGTTAGAGCCCTATCTATTGGATCTCTGTGTTAATTTCTCTATGTATGTTCTCTGCTTGTGTTTTCTCCACCTTCAGGGTACTGACCTTTCCCCTGAACTAGTGAATGACATATATGCTTAATTAAAGTAAGATTGTTGACCCCTTTGAAGCTATCTTTCCTTCAGAAAAGCAGATCAAAGAGCCTGTGCTAGAAGGCCATCCTGGGTGTGCTAGGGTGCTTGCTGATACAACTGGGCTGACATCTGTGATGGTCTGTACAAAATCCCTTAACGACACAAGGTCCTGATGTTGAATCGACTAGGTGTGTGACAAAACTGGCAGCTTGTGACTGCTTCCAGCATAATATTCAAAGCTCAGCAAATGAACACTTATCTTCTACAATATTTACACTTTCCCATGGCTTTCTTCTGCCTGTGAGAAAGGTAGGAAGGTTGCTCAAGATTGAGTATAGATATTAGGATGTGTAAAACAGGAAATGCATTACATTACAGACATCAGCATCTTGGGGAAAGACTTCATTAGCAAGGAGAGGGAAAAAAATCCATTTTCCTACTTGCAGTCTTTTTGTTGAAGATATTGACAGAAATTTTAGCCATTAGTCTCCTTCCAAAAAGCTGAAGTTATTGTCACAATGGAAGCCAAAAGCACACTTGGAATTTCCAAAACCAGAATAAATGTGTTCTCCAAATGCAGGACTGACTGTATACTAAAGTTGGAGGATAATTAAAAAAACAGCCAAACTTTGCTATGAGTATCTTAGTATAATGAAAAATGCATCCTTCTTTTTTTTGGTAATGCATTTGTTATAATCTAAGGACTTCCAGGAAAGATACCAGTGAAAGGTACAGAGGAGCCCAACGTTCCCATTTTTACAACAATCATGGTTTAAAAAATAATAGAGTGCCAGATCAAACAGTGACCAAAAAAATCCAAAGAATTTTAGCAAACTCATCAGTACTGCCAAGTATGAACAAAGGGGATCTTGATAAAGAAGCCAGCACAAATGTAGGCAAACAGGCAGTGTGGTAGGATGAGGATCTCTTATTTCCACAACAAAGATTAGATTTCCCCTGCTTCCCAAAACTAGCATTAGTTTTCCCTAAAAATTACCAGAGCTGTCTCTGAGACTTGCTTGACTCCTGCCTCCTTTGATGAAGCTTTCTGGGAACTTACAGTTATAAAAGCCCCACCCACAGGGATTTAAAGCCCCTCTAACCTGAGGGATTTCAGAAGTTGCTCTAATGATCAGATATGTTTCTGTATGGAGACAAGGGAGGCTGGGGATAAGACAAACTAGTGTTATGGTATCATTGCTGCATGTCCTTGCTGTTTTAGCATAAAATAACTGCTCATTAACCATTTAGTGACTTTTCAAAACCTCATTTCATCCCAATGTCAAACCTGAACAGGGAGCTAGTGTTAAGTCGACTCTTAATAGACTACAAACTCTAGCATAGGAGTCCCTGGCAAAACCTTAACTGAGAAATCCCCAGGTCAGCGTCCTGACCAGGGAGCACTAAAGCAGCACAGAAGGGGCAGTGTTCTACCAGGAAAGCTCCAGAAGCTCAATAGATCAAAACAGCACCCTCAGTGGACAGGAGACATAATGCTCTATAGCAGTGGTTCTCAACCTTTCTAATGCCATGACCCTTTCATACTCATATGTGGGCATATCTGCATGTGGGTGGACCTACCTGGAGATGGATAGAGGAGCCATGTCTCAGTTCCTAAGACCATCAGAAATATGTGTCCAATGGTTTTAGGCAACCCCTTGTGAAAGGGTCATTCAACCCCCACAACCCACAGGTTGCGAATCACTGCTCTATAGCTTCTACATTAAAAGACTGGAGGCCTTGGAATATGATATTCCTGAAAGTAAAGGAACTAGGCTTAAAACCAAGAATCACCTCCCCAGTGAAACTGAGTATAATCCTTTAAGGATAAAAAAGATATTTAATGAAATAGAGGACTTTCAAGCATTCCTAACAAAAAGACCAGAGCTAAACAGAAAATCCAATTTTCAAACACAAGAGTCAAGAGAAGTATAAAAAGGTAAACAGGAAAGAGAAAATATAAGTGACTCAATAAGGTTAAACTGTTTATATTCCTACACAGGAAGATGATACTTGTAACTATTAAGAACTTTATTACTTTTAGGGCTGTTAGAAGGAGTATACAAAGAGGGTGTGGGTGTAAGGTAACTATTATGGGATGAAATCTGCCCCCCCCCAAATTAAAGGATGAGAAAGAAGGTTGTACTGGGAAAAGAGGGAAGGTAGAGGTAGAATGGGATAAATTATCTCACATGATGAGGTACAAAAGAGCTATTACAATGAAGAAAACATGGGGTGGGCAATGTTTGAACCTTCTTCTTATTGGAAGTGGCTCAAAGAGAGAATAACATACCACCCAGGTATAGAAATCTATCTTGCCATATGGGAAGTTAGAAGGGGATATGGTTAAGAGAAGGAAGGGATGGTAGATTGGGGAGGTAGTAGTCAGAAGCCAAACACTTGTGAGGATGTACAGGGTAAAAAGAGAGAAAGAAAAGGATAAAAAGGGAAAAACAGGATAAAAGGAAATATCATAGTAATCATAACTGTGAATGTAAATGGAATGAACTCATCCCCAAAATGGAAGTAGATAGCAGAGGGGATTAAATACAGAACCCTACAATATGTTGTTTACAAGAAACACATTTGAAAAGAAAAAAATATATATATATATATACACACATACAGAGTGAAGATAAGGGGCTGGAGAAAAATCTACTGTGCTTCAGCAGAAGTAAAAATAAAAATGTAGGGTAGCAATCACGATCTCAGACAAAGCAAATGCAAAAATGTATCTAATTAAAAGAGATAAGGAGGAAAACTACATCTGGCTAAAAGGTACCATAGACAATGAGGTAATATCAAAACTAAATATAGATGTACCAAGTGGTATAGCATTTGAAATTCTTTTTATTTATTCATTCATTCATTCATTCATTCATTCATTTTAAACTTTATTGACTTGTTTATTTACTTTTAGTTTACAAGATTCAGTTCCAGAATCACTTGAGTTTCAGATTTTCTCCCCTACCTTCTCCCCACCCCCCCATGATGGTGTACAATCGTGTATGGGATCTGTAAACACTTTCATATTGTATAATAGTCTGTTTGTAGAGAAACGTTGTAACCAAGGAATAGTTTACCTGTCAGATTTATGGAGTAGGGAAGACTTTATGACCAAAGAAGAGTTGGAGAACATAATAAAATGCAAAATGGATAATCTTGATTACATTATATTGAAAAGTTTCTGTGCAAACAAAGCCAATGTAACCAAGATTAAGAGGGAAGTCGGAAATTGGGAAAGAATATTTACAACCATGGTCTCTGATAAAGGACTCATCTCTAAAATATACAGGGAATTAAGTAAAATTTATAAGAATACAAGTCATTCCCCAATTGATAAATGGGCAAAGGATATGAACAGGCAATTTTCAGAGGTAGAAATTAAAGATATCTTTAAGCATATGGGAAAAATGTTCTAAATCACTATTGATTTGAGAAATGCAAATCAAAACAACTTTAAGGTACCACATCTCACCAGTCAGATTGGCTAAGATGACAAAACAGGAAAATGACAAGTGCTGGAGAAGATGTGGAAAAATTAGAACTCTAAAGCATTTTAAATTCTTATAGGAGAAATTGAGTTACAGGAGGAAATAGAATGAAATAAAGGAAATAGATTATACTTTAGTGGGGACCTCAACTTTCCCCTGTCAGAGCTAGAAAAAATTAGCCACAAAATAAATGAGAAAGAAGTTAAGGAAGTGAACAGAATTTGAGAAAAGTTAGATATGATAGAACTATGGAGGAAATTGAATGGTAATAAATATGCCTTTTTTCTAGCAGTACATGGCACCTACATAAAAGATGACCATATATTAGAGACATTCAAATACAGAAAAAACAGAAATATAAATGCACCCCTTTTCAGATCATAATGCAACAAAATTATGTTTTATAAAGGACCATGGAAAATAGATTAAAAATTAATTGGAAACTAAATAATCTAATCCTAAAGAACAAGAGTTCAAAACAAGGAACAAATCAAAGAAACAATCAATAATTTCATTAAAGGGAAGGACAACGTATCAGAATTATGGTATGCAGTCAAAGTAGTACTTAAGGGAAAATATATATCTCTAGATGATTATATCAATAAAACAGAGAAAGAGCAATGGGAATGCAATTAAAAAAAACAAAAAGAAAAAACAGATTTAAAATCACCAATTAAACACCAAATTAGAAATCTGAAAATCAAATGACGGATTAATAAAACCATTGAACTAATGAAACTAGGAGAAGGAAAAAAAAGCCAATAAAATAGATAAATTATTTGTTAATTTGATCTTTAATAAAGAAAGAAGAAAATAAAATTACCAGTATCAAAAATGAAAAAGTTGAATTCACCATGGAGGTATTTTGCCCCATCATATGCCAATAAATTTGACAATCTAAGTGAAATAGATGAATATTTACAAAATATAAATTACCCATATTATCAGAAGAGCAAATAGAATAAATAGCCCTACCTTAGAAAAAGAAATTGAAAGCCATCAATGGACTAAGAAAAAATACCCAGAGCCAATACTCATAAGTGAATTCTATCAAACATTTAAAGAACGATTAATTCCAATATTATATAAATTATTTGGGGAAAAAGGGCAAAGAAGGAGAACCACCAATTTCCTTATATGATAAAAATGTGGTGGTGATACCTGAACCAGGAAGAGCTAATATGGAGAAAGATACTAAAAACCAATTTCCAAAATGAATAAAGACCAATTTCCAAAAATGCAAAAATTTTAAATAAAATACTAGCAAGGAGATTGCAGCAATACATCACACAGATCAGGCACTATGACCAGGTAGGATTTATATCAGGAATGCAGGGCTGGTTCAACATTAGGAAAATTATCAGCATAACTGACCATATCAATAACAAAACTAATAGAAATCATATGAATATTTCAATAGATGTAGAAAAAACTTTTGACAAAATGTGGCACTCCCTATTAAAAACACTAGAGAGCATAGGAATAAATGGAGCTTTTCTTAAAATGTTAAATAATATTTAAATAAAATCATCAGCAATCAGTATCTGTAGTGAAGATAAGGTAGAAGCCTTCCCAATAAAATCAGAGGAGAAGAAAGGATGCCCATTATCATTACTATTAAAGTGTTAACGATAGCAACAAGAGAAGAAGAAATTGAAAGAAGTAGATTGGGTAACGAAGAAACAAAACTCTTTGCATGTGACATCATGGCATACTTGGACAATTCTAGAGAATCAACTAAAAAGCTAGTTGAAATAATGAGCAACTTTAGTAAGGTAGCAAAAGCTATAAAATAAACCTACCTAAATCATCAGCAAAGTCCAGCAGTAACAGATAAAAAATAAATTCCATTTAAAATAACTGTAGACAATATAAAATACTTGGGAGTCTACCTTCTAAGACAAACCCAGAAACTATATAAAATTATGCAACAATTACAATTACACAACACTTTTCACACAAATAAAGTCAAATCTCAACAATTAGAAAATTATCAATTGCTTGTCGGAAGACTGGGCTAATATAATAAAAATGACAACTCTGTCTAAATTAATTTACTTATTCATTGCCATAGCAAACAAACTACTGAAAATTATTTTGTAGAGCTAGAAAAAAAGAATAACAAAATTCATATAGAACAAAAAATGAAGAACATCAAGGGAATTAACTTAAAACAAATGTGCAGTTTCTCTGCCCTAGATCACTTGGTAATTAGAAGTGAGTAGCTATTTTGCTTTGAGATCATGAGTGGAGTTTTCCAGCGTGAAAAAGAGGCCAGTGAGGACCATGGAGGTTCCTCTTCACCATCCCAACAATACTAGGACACGGATGTGCCTGAGCTAACCTGCCATGAGGGATCCTTGGATGATGCCCTTCCTGACGCTGAGTTTGCCATGGATCCTTCATCATCCCAAGACATACATATCAAAGGAATCATGTCCTGCAAAGGGAAAGGTGGCGCCATTTTGAAGGGCAGACAGAGAGCTTCCTTCTCCAATCAAATGTGGAAAGGGAAAAGGTAATGATAATTAGGCTGCTAAGAAGGAGCAGTTGAAGAAGTTGCTAAGAAGATTAAGAAAGGACATGCTGTGCTGGCCAGTCTGGAAGAGACAGAGCCTGAAGAGCTCCTGGGGGAGAAGCCTGTGGAGCTGGAGAAGAACAACAACCAGCTGCAAGCTGAGACCAATGTGGAGAGGGAGGATGAAAACAATGAGGAGGATGACGATGAGGAGGAGGAAGACAACAATGAAGACTTGGGATACCACGCTTAGGTGGGCTGGCCTGGAAGAGGAAGAGGGCCCTGAAGATGCAGGCATCCAGGACCAGCCTCACCAGCTCCCTCCCTTGGTCTCTGAGCTCCCCACTGTCCACTGCCTTAGTCTGTCCAGGGCCCTTACCTGCCCTCCCTCTGCCCTTTATGCTTTCCCACTTCTTGCAAGTCCCATAGGAGACGGAGGGAAACCTCAATAGTTTTGCTTCTTAAACTTTGACACTTTCATCTGGTTCATAATTAAACAAAAGGCAAATTGCTAAAAAAAATGTAGAGGAACGTGGCCTAGCTGTTCCAGATCTTAAACTGTATTTTAAATCTGTAATCATCAATACAATCTGGTACTGGCTAAGAAACAGAGTGATAGATCAGTGGAATAGATTAGGCACACAAGACAGAGTCATAAACAACCATAGTAATCTAGTATTTGATAAGCCCAAAGATTCAAGCTTTGAGGACCAAAAAAATTTTACAATTTAACAAAAACTGCTGGGAAAATTGGAAACAATAGGGCATAAACTAGGTATAGACCAACATCTTTTTAAAAAACACAATTAATTTACTTTTAGTTTACAACATTCAGTTCCACAAGATTTTGAGTTGTTAGATTTTCTTTCCCTCCCTCCCCAAGATGGCATGCAATTTGATATAGGTGCTATATTAAACATATTTTCACATTAGTCATGTTGTAAAGAAGAATTAGAACCAATGGAACAAACTATGAGAAAAAAAGGAAAAAAGAGAGAGAGCAAACGGTATGCTTCAGTTGGCATTCAGATTCCATAATTCTGCCTCTGGATGCGGATAGCATTTTCCATCATGAGATTTTTGGATTTCCATTGCTGAGAAGAGCCAAGTCTATAAAAGTTAGTCATTGTACAATGTGACTATAACTGTATACAATGTTCTCCTGGTTCTGCTCCCCTCACTCAGCCTCAGTTCGTATAAGGGTTTCCAGGTTTTTCTGAAGGCCACCTGCTCATTATTTCTTATAGCACAATAGTGTTCCATTACATTCATGTACCATTGTTCAGCCATTCCCCAGTTGAGTTTTCTTGTTTACATCATTCATTTTCATGAGATTTTTGAATTACAAATTTTTTCCCCATCTTTCCCCTACCCCAACCCCAAAACAGCAATCCCATTGTAAAGTCCCTCCCCTGGTCTGCTCTATAACTTTTTGATAGCGCAGGGAGGGTCTCCCTACCCCAGCCCCTGTATATATTAATTCCTAGTTGCAGGTATTGCAGAGCTTTAAATTCTAGATTCTTTCGATTCCTCCCTTGTCACCCACCCCCACTGGAAGGACAAGCAATTCAATACAGGCTGTGTATGTGTGATTATAGAGGACATCTTCATAGTGGACATATTGTGACAGTGATCATATGTCCCTCCTTCCTATCCCTCCCCTACTTGTTCTGTTCTCTACCCTGACCCTGTCCCTTTCCTGAAGTGTGTGCTTCCAGCATCCCTCCCCCAGACACTGCCCTCCCTTCCATCCTCTCCCCTCTCATCCCCATGCCCC
>CM053597.1:139104101-139150524 GCA_028646575.1 Pseudocheirus occidentalis
TTGAGTTAATCTATTTTTTAAAGTGTTGTTTTCTTCAGTCAGGTTGTTGACTCTCTTTTCATGATTTTCTCGCATCATTCTCATTTCTCTTCCCAGTTTTTCCTCCACTTCTCTTATTTGGTTTTCAAAGTCCTTTTTCAGCTTTTCTGAGCCCCTACTGCAGAGCTACCTTTCTCTAATCCCTATTTTTCACGCCTTGGTAGCTGTGGAGATGCTGGAGGCACTGTAGATCTTCTCTCTTGTAGACTGGCTGTGGCTTGGCTCTGCTCCTCCTCATGGCCCTGGGGCCTGGCCTCCTTAGGTTTCAGGCTGGGCTGGCCTTGGCTCCCTTTCTGCCAAGCTGCCTTCAGAGAGAGATGTGTTCTCTGTATTTCTGTGAGTTTGAGAGTCCTAGAATTTGTTTAGGGTCATATTTTATGGGTGGTTATGATGGCTGTGTAGGAGCTGTGTAGCCTTGCTGCTTCTACGCTGCCATATTGGCTCTGCCCACCTCAGTTTCCAATTCTTGGTCCTCACAGAAAGATTTGCTATAAATATTTTTTGTACATGTGTATACTCTTCCCATATGTATGATCTCTTTGGGATACAGCCCTAGAAGTGTTGTTGCTCTTTCAAAGGAGGCCAACATCTTAAACTGTATACCAAGACAAGCTCAAAATGGGTACATGATTTAAACATAAAGGGTAAGAGCATAAGCAAATTAGAGAAACAGGATACTTTACTGGTCAGCACTATGGAGAGGGGAGGAATTTATGACCAAACAAGATGTAGACAATATTATGAGATGTAAAATGGCTAATTTTGATTATATTAAAATAAAAAGCTTTTGTACAAATAAAACCAATGAAACTAAGATTAGAAGGAAAGCAGAAAGCTGGGGAAAAATTCATACAGCAAGAGTCTTTGATAAAGGCCTCATTTTTCAGATATGAAGAGAATTGAGTTTAAAGATTTACAAGATTACATATCATTTCCTAATTGATAAATGGTTGAAGCACATGAACAGGCAGTTATTAATAATATCAAAGCTTTCTACAATCATATGAAAATGTTCTAAATCATTATTGATTAGAGAAATGCCAATTAAAAAAACTCTCAGGTACTGCTTAACACCTATCAGTTTTGGCTCATATGACAAAAACCAAAATTACAGATACTGAAGGGGATGTGGGAAAACTGGGACAATAATGCACAGTTGGTGGAATTGCGAACTAATCCAACTATTCTGGAAAGCAATTTGGAACAGCAGCCAAAGGGCTATAAAATTTTTGATCCATAAATAGCACTCCCATGTTTATACCTCAAAGAGATCTACAAATAGGGTAGTGGGGGAAGAAGACCTATTTGTGTACAAAAATATTTATAGCAGTTCTTTTTATGGTGGCAAAGATTTGGAAATTGAGGTGATGTTTATCAATTGGGAAATGGCTGTGCAATATGTGGCATATAGTAATGGAATACTATTGTGTTGCAAGAAATGATGATGAGGAGGATTTTACAAGAATCCTGGAAAGACTTACACGAACTGATGTGAAGCAAAGTGAGCAGAGTCAGAACAGCGTACACAGTAACAGCCATGTTGTATTATGATCAGCTGTGAATGACTGAGCTCTTCTTAGCAATGCAGCGATCAAAGATAATTCCAAAGGACTCACTGAAAAATGCTATCCACCTCTAGAAAAAGGTCTGATAGAATCTGAATATAGATCAAAGCATACTATTTTTCACTTTATTTTTTTCATGGTTTTTTGTCTGTGTTTTCTTTCACAACATGACTAATGTGGAAATGGTTTGCATGATTGCAGACCCAGATCAAATTGCTTACCATCTCAAGGAAAGGCAAAGGGATATAGAGGGAGAAAATTTGGAACTCAACATTAAAAAAATGAATATTTAAATTTGTTTTTACATGTAAATGAGAAAATTTTTATTTAAAAAAAAAGACACAATGCTCTGACTCTAAAACCCCTAAAAGATTGGCTGTAGACCCCAGAAATGCTCTAAGTAGTAGGAGGAGAATTCTTAAGGGATAGAAGCAAAAATGCTCTGATCAAGGAATGGAGAGGATGGGGAGACACAGATGACCACTCAGTCCCCTAATAAGAATTATCCAACTACTGAACTCCAAGTAGGAACACTAGAATCTACCAGTCTTCTGAGCACAGAAACTCCAAAGGAAGTAGAAGCAGGAAACCAGGATCGAATGAGGTCTAATCATCCCATTCAAGAATATGGGATGAGGTAGAGCTTGGTCCAAGCACTAAATCCTAAATCATAGAAATATATGTAAAACCACTGAATAGGATGAAGAACTATGAGCTGAGTCACCCAAGAAGAAAACAGCAGAAAAGAAAAAGAGCGTCATGACTATAGGCAGAACTTTAGAAAAGACAATGGGTTGACCACAAAGATTGTAAGATAATCTAGAGGAAAATAAAGTAAAATTTAATATCATAAGAAATTAAAACTTTGAAGGAAAGACTTGAAATGAAAATAAATAGTTCAGAAAGAAGGAGCAGCAGATCAAAAACATGCCATTTCAATTTTAGCTCACTAGGATAATTCACACTCCTTATTCACCACCATGGTTGAAAAGAGATGGTTGGGGAAGGGGGGTACAAGGAAGAAAAAAGTATAAAAGGGATAGGATTGAAGGAAATACACAATAAGTATAACTGCATGTAAAATGGAAAAAGCAGAATGGTTTATAAACTAAAATCCAACAATATGTTGTTTACAGGAAATGCTTTAAAAAAAGATTTACACAGAATTAAAATAAGGGACTCGAAAAACATATTATACTTCATGCGAACTATAAAAACAAAGATGGAAATCATATCCTCAAACCAAAGTAACAGTGAAAGTGTATACAATTAAAAGAAATAAACAGAGAAATTACATTGTATTGAATGAACCATTCATAATGAATAAAGATTAAAACTTACTAGATATGCACTAACTGGCAGAGTAACTAAAAATTAAGTCAGCTGAAGGAAAAGTAAATCAAATTACATAGAGGAAAAAAAGACAGTTAAACTATAATAGTAGGATACTTCAAAATACCATTTTAAGACTTAGACAAATCTAACAAAAAGGTAATAAAGAATGAAGCTAATACCCAAGTAGAATTTTAGAAAAGTTAGATTTGATTGATCTCTTGTTATTATTAAAATCAAATAGAAATGATTTTACTTATTTTTGTGCTGTGTATAATACAACATCTTTACAGAAGTTGTATTAGGGTATTAAAATCTCATAAATTAAAAAATAGTAAACATCTTTTGCTGACAAAAATTCAATAAAACTATGTTCAATAAAGGGCCTTGAACAAAATAATTAAATCAATTAGTAATTAAATAATTTATTCTTAATGAATTTGTGAGTCAAAGAACAAAGGTAAATGGAAAGTAATCTCAGAGTGAAGGCGTTAGCATTAAGAAACCTGGGAAAGAAAAAGTTAGGATGTTTGTGGGGATGTGAAGAAAGCCAGAAAGTAGAAGCAAGGAGGGAGAGCATCCCAGACAGGGTGGACAACCAAGAAAAAGGCATAGAATTAGGTGAGTGGTCTTGTGTGAGGAACAATAACGAAGTCAATGTCAGAGGATTATAGAATATGAGAAATAAAGTGTGATATAATTGGAAAGGTAAGAAGGTCTCTAGAAGTCAAACATAGAATTTTTTTCAACTTAGAGATAATAGACAGTCACTGTTGTTTATTGAACAGGGAAGGGACATGATTAGACTTATACTGGAGAAAGAACGTTTTGGTAGCTGGGTAGAAGATGGGCAACAGTGGAAAGGTATTTGAGACCAGAAGAATTGTTTTTTTTTAATATTCTTTAAAAAAATTTTAATTTAAAACATTTTTGTTTATTTTTAGTTTACACCATTTATTTCCACAAGATTTCAAGCTACAAATTTTCTCCCCATCTCTCCCCTACCCACCACTGCAAAGCAGTGATCCCGTTGAATGCTCCCTCTCCTCTCTTGTATATCCTCCCCCATACCCTCTCTGACTTTCCAGTAGGGCAAGATGGATGTCCATACCCCTGTATATCTTATTTCCCAGTTGCATGTAAAAATGTATTTTAAAAAACATTTGATTTTATAGCTTTGAATTCCAGATTCTTTCCCTTCTTCCCTCATCAGCCACCCTTACTGGGAAGATAAGCAATTCAATATAGGTTGTACATTTGTAGTTACACAAAACATTTCCATGATGGATAAACTGTGAAAGACTGACTATATTTCTCTCCATCCTATCCCACCCCCCTACTTGTTCTATTTTCTCCTTTGACCCTGTCCCTTTTAAAAATGTGTGCTTCTGACTACCCTTACCCCCCAAATCTGCCCTCCCTTCTATCATCCACCCTCTTATTCCCTTCACCCCTACTTTCCTGTAGGGTAAGATACCCAATTTAGTGTGTATGTTATTCCCTCCTTAAGTCAAATTCAAGGAGAGGAAGGTTGACCCCTTCCCTTTTGCCTTCCTGTTCTTCCCCTCCATTGTAACAGTTTTCCCTTGCCTCTTTTATATTAGATAATTCACCCTATTTTGTCTCTCCCTGTCTCCTCTCATTATATTCTCCTTTCACTTCTCAATTTTACTCCTTAAATATCTTGCCTTACTATTCAATTGATTTGTGCCTGCTGCCTATGTATACCTGTACACATATATACACACACTCACATATGTATTCATATGCACATATAGCCTCTTATATAGACATCGATATGTATGTATACATATGTACATATACACACACACACATTTATATTCCCTTCAACTATCCTCATACTAAGAAAAGTTTCATAAGTCACAATTATTATTGTTCCATATAGGCATGTAAATAGTTCAACTTTGATAAGTTACTTATGATTTCTTTTCCCTGTTTACCTTCTCATGTTTCTCTTGCTTCTTGTATTTGAATGTCAAATTTTCTATTCAACTCTGGTTTATTCATCAAGAATGCTTGAAAGTCCTCTACTTCATTGAATGACCATATTTTCCCCTGAAACATTATATTCAGTTTTTCTGGGTAGGTGATTCTTGGTTTTAATCCTAGCTCCTTTTATCTCTGGAATATCATATTCCAGGCCCTTCAATTCCCTGACGTAGAAGCTGCTAGATCCTTGGTTACCCTGATTGTGTTTCCTCAATAGTGTACTTGTTCCTTCCTGGCTGCTTGTAATATTTTATCCTTTATTTAGGAACTCTGGAACCTGGCTATAACATTCCTAGGGCTTTTCTTTTTGGGATCTTTTTCAAGAGGTAATTGGTGAATTCTTTCATGTTCTATTTTGCCCTCTGGTTCTAAAATATCAGGGCAATTTTCCTTGAGAATTTCTTGAAGGATGATTTCTAGGTTCTTTTTATTATCATGGCTTTCAATTCTTTCTCCTGGATCTATTTTACAGGTCAATGGATTTTCCAATGAGATAGTTCACATTGCCTTCTATTATTTCATTTGTTTGGATCTGTTTTATAGTGTCTTGATTTCTCACAAAGTCATTTGCTTCCATTTGTTACAATCTAATTCTGAAGGAATTATTCTCTTCACTGAGTTTTTGAAATTCCTTTTCCATCTGTCAGATTTGGCTTTTTAGGGCATTCTTCTCCTCATTGACTTTTTGGACCCCTTTTGCCATTTGATGTAGTCTATTTTTTAAAGGTGTTATTTTCTTCAGTCAGGCTGTTGACTTGCTTTTCATGATTTTCTTGCATCATTCTCATTCCTCTTCCCAATTTTTCCTCCTTGATTTTCAAATTCCTTCTTGACCGCCTCCATGGCCTGTAACCAGTTCTTATTTTTCTTGGGAGCTTTTGATGCAGGAATTCTGACTTTGTTGTCTTCCTCCTGTTCCATGCTTTGGTCCTTTTTGTCCTCCAAAAAGGATTCTATGGTTGGATCGAGTTTCCTCTGCTTGCTCATGTTGCCTGTCACTTACTTGACTTTTGAGCTCATTGCCATGGTAGAACTCTGCTTCCAGAAGGGAGAGAGCTTTGTCACAAATTGTTGGGGTTTTCCCATTTGCCAGAGCTAATGTTGGGTGCCCTCTCTGCAGTCCCCACAAACTCTGGCCCACTGGCCACACACCCCAGGACCTCCACCCAAGACAGGGATCCAGATCCAAGCAGGTTAAAGCAAGAGCGATTACCCTCAGAATGGTGGCTTGGTCCCTCTACAATCTGCAGGCCAGGAGCTCTGAAGCAGCCATGGGGAGGTGGCTGCATGGCTGCCACACCTCTGCCACTTCTCATTCTGGGGGCAGGAACTGGACACATTCTTGCGTTCCCCCCATTTCCAACAAAGTTCCACACTGATCTTTGGCATTTATGGGCTGGTAATTCTGGACTCCACCACTGCTGTTGGTGATACATTCTCGAAGTCCTCTCCAGCCACTGCTAGTTGGGGCTGCCCTGGGACTAAAACCACTGGCTCACGAAGGGGTAGGCTTGGCTCCCAGAATGCTGCTGTGGACCCTTCCTGTAGTCCTGCAGGGCTGCCTTCAGCAAGAGATTTGTTTCTTTCTGTCACTTTGTGGGTTCTGTAGCTCTAAAGTTTGTGTAGAGTCATATTTTATAAGGATTTGAGGTGATTATAGGGGGAGCTCATAGAGTTTTCCTGCTACTCTGCCGCCTTCTGGGCTCCACCCCCCATGTTTTAGTTTTTTCAATAAAAATCATAAAATAGATCATTTGTCTTTCTTAAAAAGAGAGAGGAAAACAATGTCCAGTATCAAAAAGGAAAAAGGAAAATTCATAAGAAATGAAGCAGAAATTATGGAAAATATTTTAAAATGTGTCTATATGCCAACAAAACTGCCAACTCAGATGAAATGAATGCACATTTACAAAAATATTAAAATATCTGGATGAACAGAACAAAAAACAATGAATTTAAAAACTCAAAGACACATATAAATTACTAAGGAAAAAAAGAGGGACTGAATGGATCTCCAAGTAGATTCAATCAAATATCAAGAAAACAATTAATTCCAGTATATCATAAACTTTTTTTAAAAAATAAGAAAAGAAAGGATACTCTCAAATTACTTCTAATGATGTAAATATAGTTTTGATACTTAAAATTAGGGAAAGAAAAAGCAAAGGAAACTATAAACCAGTATCCCAACTAAATAACAACATAAAAAAGTCCATAAAAGTATTAGCAAGTAGATTTAAACCTATCACATTTAAGTAATATGAGGAAGTAATATTTATAATAGTAATGCAATGTGGATTCAGTATCAGGAAAAGTATAAACAAAATAGATGTTAGAAGCAAAAAAAATAACCCCATAATTATAAAAATGGTACAAATAATGACAATGTTTGGCAAATGATTTGACAAAACAGTTACATATCTAAAATCCAACATATATGGAATGGAGAAAGGTTAGAGAATTTTCCAGTGAGAGAAGAAGTAAAACAGAATTGTCCATTATTATGTCTATTATTTGTGAAATTGCAGCAACATATCAAGAAAAACATTGATGAAAAAAATACCAGGCAAAAAAGGAGACAAATCTATTGCTTTTGCAGAGAATTTGATGTTTATTTAAAGAATTCTATAGTGTCAAGTAAAATCAATTAATATAATTAATATTTAAATAATATAAATGTTCAGGATTTCTATATATTACCAAGAAAAAAATAAGGAGAAGGAAAGAGAAATTCCATTCAAAATAATTATAGAATGTATAAAGTTTTGGGGAATGTAAATAGCAGGAAATACACAAGAGCTATATGATTCCAACTACAAAACAATCTTTACAGAAATATACATTAATAATTGGTGAAAAATCAATTGCTCAGTATTAGCTTTCCAAATAATAAAAGGGATGATTTCACCTAAATTAATTTCCTTTAGTACTCTACCATTCAAACTAGCAAAGAATTACTTTATAAAGCTGGAAAAAACGATCACAAAATTCAGAGAAGACAAAGTAAAGAATCTGAAAGAAAATAGTGAAATGAACTAGAAATGAGGGGGAACTGACATTTCTAGTTCTCAACATACATTACAAAGACATAATCATCAAAACTAGTTGGTACTGGTTAAAAATGAGAAAAGGCAATCAATGGATATGATTAGGCACACAGCTTCATGAACTCACAGATCCTGAATACTAGGGTAAGGACTTCCCCCTATTCAACAACACCTGCTGAGAAAACTGGAAAGCAATCCAATAGAATCGGATTTAAAGTAATAACTCACCCTACATACTAAGTTCCAAAAAGATAGATTACTTAAATATAAAAGATTACATCACAAATAAGAGAATCGAGGAAGAAAGTCCCTTCTGCAATTATGAATACAAGAAGTATTCATGACCAAACAAAGGATAAAAAAGATAATCAAAGATAACAGACAATTTTGATTGCTGAAAAGCTGACCAATTTTATGCAAACAAAATCAAACATGCTAACATTGGAAGGGAAAGAATTAACTGAGGAAAAAGTTGCAGCAAGTTTCTCTGATAAAAGTCTCATATGCAAAAGTATATTTATAACTACAGTCATAATCAAGACAGTAAAGTAGAAGTAATACAGACTAGTACCCCTACAACCACTTCAATACTGTGTAGGAAGAATTCCAGGTCAAGCACTGAACAGGAAATTGAAGGAGAAACTTCAGTGGATCATCTTCCCAACCTGAAAGAAAAAAAATCAGACGTTTAGGCAAGTCAGTAGAACAGAAATTAAAGAAATAGGACACAGGTTCAGAGCCCAGAGCATCAGGTTAAGCCAATAGTTTTCAAATGCACAGAGTTGATGAGCTCTTAACTAAGTTAAGAGCTCAAGATGTTCAGGGCTGAGGGCACCAGCATGGGGTCTTCCAGAGGGGCCAGCAACAGAGATTCAACACATAGGCCCTAAGTGTGAGGGTTGCTCAGGGCAGATCATGAACCCCAACCATAATATCAGCACAGATGGGGTCTGCCAAAGGATCAGAGTAGCAGATGCCCCAACTGCTCTCAAGCTAGACCAGAAGAACCATCTGCTGGGTTGCCTAGAGCAGACCTGTGAAAGAATTACTAAAAAGAAAAAGATAAAATATTATTATAAGGACAGAGATGCTGCAAACATAAACCCAAAATTAGAAAAGAACTATAAAACACTTACAAGTCCCCTAAGAAAAAGCAGCTCATTCAAAAGCTCAATTAAAATTCTCAACAGTCATAATGTAAAAAATTTTAAAAACAAGTTTTTAAATGGTATTATAGATAAAGCAAGGGCAATAGAAGAAAGAATTAGAAAAGAAATGAGCTATGGAGGAGATACTTGGAAAGAGAATTAACAGCTTTAGCATAAAAGGTACAAAATCTTACCAAACTCCCTAAAAATTAGACTCAAATAAAAGTTTAAAACTTTTATAATGTAACAATAAACTATTAAAACAGTCAAGAGACTGAAACAATAGAAGAAAATGTAAGATGTCTCATATTTTAAGAACTGACCTTGAAAACAGATCAAGGAGAGAGAGTTTTAAGAATTTTGAAGCCCTCCTCTCATTGAGGTCCTCCTGAAATCTCCATTTTGAGGAAGGGCACATGCCAGCCATTCTACATTCTTCTCACACTTCTCACTCTTACTCTTCAGAATTTATCATGTCTCAGCTGCCTTCTCACTCTGGAAACTCCTTCAGTTTCAGCACCTTAGCATAAAACATCCCTTTGTCCCTGAAGCTACCTTTTCCCATTAGAGAGTCCCTCCTAGAATGTGCATTTTTAACCAGTGCAGCCTTCATTCATGGCCCAGCTCTGCTTCTGTTTCTCTGGATTTCCTCCCTACCTTAATGTTTTAACTCTCTTTTATGTCTCTTATGTTCTATGGCAGAAATTATTTTTCCTTTAGCGTGTATTTTTTATTCCTGGTACTTAGCAAGTGCCTGACATGTAGTAAGCTCTCAATTTGTACTACAAATAGCCAGAAAGAGAGTGCCAGGTACTGAAAAACCAAAGTCAGTACCACATAAAATTTACGCACTACCACTACAAAAGAACAAAGAACATGAAATATCATGCTCTAAAAGGCAAAAGATCTAGGGTTACAACCAAGAACAACTTATCTAGCAAAATTAAGTGCAATCTTATAGGGGGAAAATGGACTCATAATAAAGTATAGAACTTTGGGGTATTCCTAATGAAAAGATGACAGCTGAGTAGAAAATTTCAACTACAAACAAGGAAGTTAAAGAGAAAAACAAAAAGGTAAATACTAGCAAACAATCAGAAAATATTTTATAAGGATAAAGTCTTTGCTTTCTAACGGGAGGTTAGAAAATTAGAAGTAGGGGCGGCTAGGTGGCGCAGTGAATAGAGCACCAGCCCTGGAGTCAGGAGTACCTGAGTTCAAATCCGGCCTCAGACACTTAACACACACACAAAAAAACTAGCCGTGTGACCTTGGGCAAGTCACTTAACCCCAACTGCCCTCCCCCCCCCAAAATAGAAAATTAGAAGTAATACAGTATCCCTTAAAAACAATGATGTCAGGAGGCATCATTGAAGGAGTCTAATATGATGGAGGACCCAAGAGTGAATTTGATGATATTTTGATGATCCTAAAAGAATAAAGGAAGAGTTGGGGAGGGGAGAATAGATATGCTTGGGAAGAAAAAAAAGAGAAATGGAGGTAATAAAATTTATTATCTCACAAAATTGTGGAGATGCAAGTATAGGTTTGTACAAATGAGAAAGGGAGGAGGTGGGCGCTACATGCACGTCATTTTGAACTGATGCAAGGTGAAGAGATCAGAATCAGAAGAACAATTTATACTATTGTGACACCATTGTAAAAATGAATAATTTTGAAAGACATAAGAAATCTGAACAATGCAATGATCAACAATTAAATAGGAACAATGATTAATAATGTTTTTCACCTCCTGACAGAGAGAAATGTAGAGTGATACATGCACTTAGGGATGTGACCAATGAAAGAAGGTGTTTTGCTTAATCATGCGTATTAGTTGCAAGTGCTCCTCCCCAATCAGGGAGTATGGTAGGGATGAGGGAGAAGGAGAGGTCAGAGGGAAGATGCCTATGAATTTAAAAAATGTATAAGAACAAGGTGCTTCCTAAAGGCTAAATGGTCCAAACTACGAACAGGAAGTTGTTAATGGAAGCAATCCAAATTATCAACAGCCATGTGAAAAAACACTAAAAATTGCTACTAATTAGATAAGAGGAAATTAAAACAACCCAGAAGCTCTGCCTCATGCTAAGCAGACTAGCAAAGATACAAAAGTAAAAATAAAGATTATTTGGGGGACTGCAAGAAAACAAACACTTATTGCTAGTAGGGCTATGAGTTGATCTGGCCATTCTAGAAAGCAATTTTGAGCTAAGTTTAAGCAATGTCTAAGATCTGTAAATTCTGCATGACCTTTGACCCACTATACCAGAATTAGACCTATACCCCTAAAAATGTCAGATAAAGAAGAAAAGAACAAATACAGACAAAAATAATAATGGCAGCAATTTTGTTGTGGCAAAGACCTAAAAAATAAAAGAGTAGGTATCAATTGGGGAATAATCAAATATGACATATGAAGGCAATGGAATATTATTGTGCTATAAAAATGATAAAAAGAGCTTCAAAGAAAACTTGGAGATATGTAAAATGAGCAGAAACTGGAGAGCAATTTATATAATAATAACAATGTAAAGAAAAAAAACTTGGTCAAGTTTGAGATTTCTGATCAATGTAAAATAACCAACCACAATTCTAGAAGAGTGCTGACTAAGCACGCTCCCAGCTTCTAACAGAGAGGTGTTAGATTCAATGTGCTGAATGAAACATACATTTATACACTATGCCGACATAGGAATATTTTTATTTGATTATATGTATTTGTTACAAGGGTTTTATTTCTCCTTTTTCATTTGGGAAGACTGGAAGAAGTAAAGATCAATATTGATAGGGTTGTTGAGAAAAAAAAACAGGGAAAGAATGCAGATGAAAACAGAAGGAACTTCTAAAGAAAATAGACAAGTAGGAAGACTTTAAAAGTTTTAAGTTGAGTGTATTATATACCTAAAAGGACAAACCAGACATAGATGATAGATATCAGTGGTTTCACGTATAATCTTCTTTTCTCCTCAGTAATATAAAATGGTTGTTTTACTTGGTGTTTGTTAAATTCAGGATAAAAATAAACATTTAAATATATTTAATATATTCTAAATTACTTTTTTTGTTTATAATGTTTTTATGTTCACATTAGTCATTTCAAACTTGCCCTCTTTTAACCTGGCTGTAGGCAGCAGTGATAGAGTTCTAGGATTGGAGTTAAGAAGACCTGAGTTCTAATTCAGACTCAGCCACTAACTATATGTCTGACCCTGGGTAATAACCTCTGATTCATTTCTTCAACTGAAAAAAATGTGGATTATAATAGCATCCACCTCCCAGGGTCATTGTAAGAATTAAATGAGATAATGATTTTAAAGTGCATAGCAAAGTGCCCGACACATAGTAGGTGCTGTATAAATGTTTCCTCTCCCTTCTTTTTCTCTCCCCTAATTATCCATTATGGTGAAGAAAAAAAAATTAAGTGAATGTATGACAGAGAGATCCCATCTAATAATGCATTCATTGTTCTGTCCTAATAATCCTTTGCTTCTTTTCCATGATCAGTCAGTCTAATTACATTTTATTAAGCACCTGCTACATACAAGAGCCGGTGCTAAGTTCTGGGGTTATGAAGAACATAAAAAGCAGTCCTTTTCCTCACAGAGCTTACATTCAAATAAAGAAGACAGGTATATAAAAGAGTAAATGAAAGATATGGTAGATATAGAGACCCATACACAGATTCACACATACATATATGTGTACATGTGTTTATTTGTATCTGTATATATATTCCTCAAAGGGATATGCACATACACGTATATATACACTCATACATACATATGTTGTCATTTGTCCTTTGTTTTCAAAGAGGACTAATGACATTACAGGTGATGTCTTGACTTGCCAGTGAATTAGATTTAAGTAATAGAATCATCAACCTCACTCTCTGCTCTAGAGTCCTCAAAGTCCAGTGGTAGGACAAAACTCAGGATGACTGGCAATGACCCAGGATGCAGTGGATAACCTTGGTGTCTTCATTGCCTGACCAAGGTCTAAGCGTTTCAAAGCACCTGCTTCAGTCGCCTTCATGGTCATTTTTCTCAACCACACATTCTCTGACGGGAACTCTTCACATTCTTGGGGTAGGCTCACTCCCCTCCAACTCATGGAAGAGTTTGAGGTCTGTTAGTTACCTTCCACCCGGTTTAGCTCGTCTACTGAGACCTTTACTGTAATGCTGCTGCTGTACATGCTACAACTTCTTGGAGCCACAGGGAAGAGTTGGATGAGTTGGATACACCTTTCTCCAGAGGTACTAGTTCTCCTTAAACATGCCATATACCTTTGTGGTGTCTATATACCAGAAAGTCATTCATAACCCAGAAAGGCTTTCTCCAGAAAGTAGCACTTGATTTGAGTCTTAAAAGAAGCCAACTAGTCAAAGAGGCAGAAAAAAAAGATTATTTCAGGAATGGAAGCTGGTCAGTGAATGTAACCTGTGTGAGAAACACCAAGTAGGTCAAAATTGTCTGATTGACTGCAAAGTATGTGGAGAGAAATGATGTGTAAGGATGAATGTGTAAGAAAGAGAGAAAGGGGCCAAACTTTGAAAACTTTTTTAAAGCCAAACAGAGGAGTTTATACTTCTTAATAGGGCTATACTTAGCCCTAGAAGGGCTAAGCATTTATTAAATGTGAGGGTGACATCACCAGACCTATGTTTTAGGAAAAATCACTTGGTCATCCACGTAGAAGATGCATCACAACCTCAGGGTCACCCTTGATTCTTCTCTATTACTCACCCCACATATATGATCTATTGCCAAATTTTCCCTGCTCTACTTTCACAATTTCTCTATATTTGACTTTTCAAACCCTCCTCCCATCCCTCGAACTTTGGCTCAGTCTCTTATCTTTTGACTTGACTATTGCAATAGACTTAAATTTAATCTCTCTGCCTTGTCCTTCCCCATTTCAATCCCTCTTCCACATGGCTACCAAAGAAATTTTCCTAAGGCATAAATCTGATCTTGTTACCTTCCTACTCAATAAACTCCTATGGCTCCCTATTATCTCCAATTCAAATGTAAAGTTCTTTGTTTAGCATTAATAGCTCTTCACAATTTGACCGTTTCCTTCCTTTAAAGTCTTTTTATACTACACTCCCCTCCCTACACTCTACAAGATTGAGAAAATACATTGTATTCGACAATTCAGATATCTTTGGTAATTTTGGAAAGAACAAATGCAGTTGAATTATGTGGTTGGAAGCCAGATTTCACGTAGTTAAAAAAGAGAGTGAGAAGAGAGAAGGAGGCACTGAATGTAATTGGTTTTCTCAAGGAGTTTAGCTATAAAGGAAAAGAGAGATATAAAAGGATAATAGGGATGGTCAAAGCAAGTGAGGATATTTTAAGGAAGGAGGGAAATATGGCCTTGTTTGTAGGCAGTATGGATGGTCCCAATAGATTGTGAGAAACAGAAGATAAGAAAGCAATGATAGTGGGGGCAAACTAATGGAAAACATGGGATAGGATATAGAGGGGTTGTCGTCAGAAAGGGGAAGGGCCATCTCTTCATTAGAAACAGCAATAAAAGTAGAGAAAGTGGGTGGGGGTGTTCCAGGGATGTGAAAAGAGAAGGAAAGAGGGAGTTTTCAGGAAATAACCTCAATATTTTCCTCGGATGAGAGGATGGAGAAGGGGTAGCATGGGAGGCTTTAATAGAGAAAAGGAGATTTGGAGCAGCTGTTGCAGTAATCAGGATGGGAAACTGATTAGGGAAGAGAGATTGCTTGCAGGCATGAGGGCCCATGAGACTGCATCAATTGATAGTGGACCCACTGAGGATGGATTCATGATTTCCATTCATTCCATTCCATCCCAGTTTATTTCAGCAGGTCACAAGTAAGAGTGAAAGTGGTAGATGATGGGATAATCTAGGTTTGGAATTCTGAGCAAAGCATGATCCATGACAGTTCAAAGGATGAGAGTGGAGGACAATATAGAGTTGAACTGACTGGTTCATTAATGGATTGAGATTGGCAAGAGAAAAGAAAGGATATCTGTAGGAAGGTGTGAGGCAAAGGGGGAATTAGCTGGGTAAGCAACGTGGAAGGACTGGAGGTCACAGTAAAGACAAATAGGAGGTTTAGGAGAAATAAGGGATTGGGCAAGATGGGAAAGATAAAAATTATAATCAAATATGGGAATTTGGGAGATCTTGAGCATGGAAGTGGAATACTTATGAGCTACAGAAACATAGGCATATGGGGTGGAAGAATGACCTCAGTAGACTGAAGAACTAGAAAGTTAGTGTATTTGAGGGAACATTACCACTGTATATGTTGAAGCCCCTTAGTTTTAATGAAATAATTGAGTGGAGAGGAAGGCTGTGAACCAGGCATTGAACTCACTGAAGCAAAGAAAGCAAATGTCCAGAGTTTTAGTAAAAATGGCTTCTTGAACCTGGAATGAATTTTAAATTTCATGAACCTCACAGTAACAGAACTTCCTGTGTGACTGCAGTAGAGGGAGAGTCTGAAAGTGAGGCAGTAAGAAGGATAGGATTTGAGTCAGGAAGACATAAGTTCAAAACCTACCTCTGACTTTTAAGTGAACAAGTCACTTAAGCTCTCTCAGTCTCAGTAAAAGAGGAATAATAACACTGACCTTACAGGATTGTAGTGAAAAAATCAAATGATTCAATATATACTATCATTGTGATTATTAATCATTGAGGAGCAAGGGGTATTCCTGGATGAATATGAGGGAAAGTAAAGCCAGTACTGGAAAGGGTGGCCAGAGAGGGATCTAGGTCTCAGTGAATGCCAAAAGATAAAAGGAAAAGAGAGGGAGTTATATTTTTGTGGTTTCCATCTACAGTAGTGACCCCTGTTTGAGCCTGGGCAGCAGAATTATGTATCACAAACAGTTGTTGGTATGACCCTGGTTAGGTGAATTCCCATGTGTGTAACTGCCTAGAGGCAGAAGTGACTATTAAGATTTCTTACACACATCAGGTACTACACTAAGGTTCCCTGACTGATTGTCCTTTTAAAGGACCTCTCTACCTGGACCTCCTCCTCCTGTTGGAAATGTGCTTAAACCCCTTTCAATAAAAGGTCTTTTTTGCCACCACTTTTTTTGCTACCACCTCACTGTCTTGGTACTTCCTATGATTTAAAGCCAGCCCTCTATAGCCTACAGTAGCATGGGTTTTAAGAATAAGATAGACAGTTAGGATTGGGAATTAGGGTTTGTTCTTTGATATATGAGATTCCATATCTTTCAGATGGGGAAATTAGGAAGGGGTGGGATTATATTAACCTTTGGGAAGTAGGTCCAAGTTGAGTTCCTGTGAAGTCTGAAGAAAACAAGTAATTTTAAAAAAATGTTTTATTGATGATTTTTGTCCTTATAGCAGTCATTTTACCACCCTTCTCAAACTAAACAACTAAGCAGTCTTTGTAGCAAAGAAAAATAATTAAGCCAAAACACATTGATTATGCCTGAACATGTACACCATTATCTACCCTAATAGTCATCTGTCTATCTGCCATGAAGGGAGAGGTGTTTTTTATTATCAACTCTCTGGAACCTTTATTTGGCTTTTCAATGACTAGAATTTCAGCTTAATTTTTTTTTCATTTACATTATCACTTTACAGCTCACCGAAAGTCTATTAATGTGCCTGTCTTTCCATAGCCCCTCCAACATTTGCTAATTCCATCCCCTAGAACTAGAGAAAGGTAAAAGTTTTAGTAAGGGCTCCTTGCTGCCACTTCCAGCTTGAGAATAAAAAGCAGAGGGGCCTTTGCAGCTACTTTCATATCCTGGCGAGCTAGTTTAAAGAATCAAACTGAATTGTATTTCTCTGAGCTGCATTCTGATTGAACAATGCAGGATCCAATTGAGTGAATAACTGTCAGGATGGTCTGTATAGTTCAGAGATAGCTAGTCTGATGAGCTTTGTAGTTCTCTGGCTTAAAGAGGACTGCTATTCACATTAAAAGCTAACATTTTCTAAATGATCCTTTAAAGGTTATGGTTAATTGAAAGAACTTGTAAAATTGTGTTTGAGTAGAAGAGATAAAAGAATTCCCCAGCTGAAGAGTGGTAAGGATCAACTGTTAAGCAATGAGCAGAGCAGCAGTTTCTTGTGGTGCTGATGTTCTTCAATGATCAATAACATTGAAGCCTGCTGTCCAGAGTTGTGAATTACCCTAAACACATGAGGTTTTCCCCTTCATTTGTTTACTTGTCAGGTTCTTGTAAGTGTGTACTTATAGAATGGCTGTAATGCATTCAATAATGCATTGAGGAGAGAGCTTGATCCAGGTTTAACATGAGTGTTGTAAGATACTTTATTACTTATTTTGCTTTACTGTCAAATAAATGGTTATTTTTAAGATCCCAGAAATGTCATTATTGTGAGTCGTTAGTTGTATTGATATCATACACTGTATGAATGTGGTACCTTATGAGTAGCTGGTTGTATGTATAGAAAATGCATTGGAAGGGGGCTTGAGAGCTAGCGTAGGGGAAATGCTTTTTCCCTCCAAAGGGTCATGCTTAGGACAGTTGAGTAATTTGGATATAACTATGATGGTGATCTGTCTGTGGGAACTTATATATGCTTGCGTGAAAAGAGATTGGAATAAGGAGAGAGAAGTGGGATGTCTAACATACCTAGATGTGAGACCCCTATATCATATAAAGTAGTGATTGGACCCAACCTGCAACACATATCGGATGCTGCATAGTGGAGACATCCAAATAGACTCACACATTTTATTGAAGTTTCACCAGCATGGTTTCATATCCACCTAAAATCTGAGATTAAGTGGACATCCTTCTGGTCCCAAGATTTCTAATCACTCTCTTTACTACATAAAACTGTGTAGTGATGGGTTCCAGCTACAAGTAAAGGGCAGAGGAAGAGAGGAAGCTAGGGCATGGGTTACCATCCCCATAACACCCTCTGAAGGCCCAGGCAGAGGGGATCTGCCAGATGAGCAGTGGCTAGGCACTTAAGAACCTTCCTAGAGGCTCCCCTCCACCCCTAAAATGGAGTGAGGATGCCAGCTAACTTAAGATAATTTTTAGAAGAAAAGATACAATAGATGGGTTGAATAGTCTCTAGCCCCTATGCCCAAGTAAGATGGTCAAATTCTGTATCAGGACAGGTCCTCCTCCAACTCTCGCCAACCTTAGGTTAAAGAAAGCCTTTCTGCCTAGTCTTTCAGTCCAGTAAGCACTGCAGCTATATCCTTTCTACTTCCCAGGCTTTGGTGGAGGCTTGAGCCAGAAACAGAGGCTTAACAAATCCTAAGATTCTTGGTGAAGGGGATGGCCCAAGAACAGTGTTAATCTAATGCTGAATCTGATGCCCCCGTCATGCAGTATCCTGTATATACTGCACACTGGGTCTAATCACTACTTGTGATATAGGGGTCTCACATCTCTCACCTAGGTGTATTAGACACCCCACTTATCTCTCCTTATTCCAACCTCTTTTCACACAAGCAGATGCAAGTTCCTAGAGATAGGAACTTAAATCAACTTTAAAATTGGATTTTTAAATAAAATGGGACATATAGAAGGTAGAAAATTCAAACCAATAAGCTCTAAATGAGAACACACAAGGTAGGAGAAAAGGTATCACCATATATTTAAACATCTGCTTGAAGGCTACTATCTAATTTAAAAAATGAAAAACAAGTCTGTTCACTCCCTTCTTTGTCTCTCCTCTAGTGGGTATATAATTCTTGCAAAAACTAGTAAGAATTTTTAACTACAAAAATAATAGAAAAAGATATCATTCCTCTTTAGAAATGGTGGAAAGACCCCTCACATTCTAGTTTAAAGAAATGGACCAAATAATTTTTTTAGACATGACCACCACCAAAACTATTTGATAGAAAAGTGAGACAAATTAACTGGAAAAATATGTTCTTATTCATTGCTCATGGTTGAAACATGTCATATAATGAAAATGGAAATACTACTTAATTCACAAATGTTTTGCTATATCATTTTCATGACCAAAGGAAGACTTTTTAGGAGTAGAAAAAGGTTAATTTGTAAGAAAAACAAGTCTATAATCTCAAGGAAACCAAGCAGAAAAATACAAATGAAGGAGGTAAATTATATTACAAAGCTTTGATCATCAAAATTCTTTGGTAATAATTAATAAAGTTTTCATCTCTCTTCAGATTCCACTCCTGACTCTTCTGACTTTCTCAACCATGCCACAGTAGCCTTCTTACCCTGGAAGTTTATTTCTGTCCTGTGACATCTTTCTCTGATTGTTAGGTTCTTTCCATAATTCCCATTGTAAGGAAAGTGACCAGGTCATATATTTATTCCTCTCTGGGCTCTACTGCTTAACTCTCTAGACATTATCCAACATGCTTCAGCAACATTCTTGATTGGAAAGTTCACTTGTTTGACTCCTTCTGATTGGTTATTCCCAACATCACCATCTTAAGAAAAGTGGCCATGACATCTATTTCTTCTTTTCTCTCCAGGATCTCCTTCTAACTCTCAGATTTTCTCTGTTATGCCCCATATATGTACATTTCCCCTCATCCTCCCCCTTTCCAGCTTATCTTTATGTCCTGTCTTCCAGAATTAGAATTTAAGCTGCTTGATGGCAAAGATTGTCTTTGACTTTACTTATATTTGTATTCCCAACATTTAACACAGTTCCCAGTTTGTAGTAGCCCATAGTGTTTGGTACTGGCAGTGGCACATGCTGGAAAAGTAGGAAATAATGGTGATAGGTAATGTCAGCCTAGGAATTCAATGAAACTAATACTACATCCTGGGAGGAAGTCTTTCTTTTTGAAAAGGAAATTTTAGGAAAAAAACAAACAGAAAATAGTTTGAAAGAAAATCTATTTAGACTGACATCTTATACCATACACTACAATAAGCTTGAAATGGATTCATGACAAACAGCATTAAAAAAGTACAAGAGAATGAAATCAAAGATCCTTCACAATGATGCATAAAGGAAGGAGGAAAAAAAAACCTTAACTAAACAAGACATAGAAGAGATCATTAAAAAACAAACCATAAGAAACCATTTCAATGACATATAATTAAAAAGATCATGCACAAGTAAAATCAGTCAAGATAGAATTAGAAGGGAAATGGTAGACAAATTTTTGCATCAAACATTGCTGCTAAAATTCTGATGTCTAAGCCACATAGGAACTAAGAGAAACATATAACATTAGTAGCATGCACTAATAGAAAAATGGTAAAAAATGTGCACAAACTGCTTTCAAAAAAAGAATGGCAAACTAGAAACATGGAAAACTGCTCCAAATCATTACTAGTCAGAAATTTAAATTAATTTTTAAAATTTCATTTTTATTATGCACTCAACAAACACAAGCATTTTGAAATACAAAGAAGAGAAAAAGAGGGTTATATATGAATCCGTGTACTTTTAGTGTATATAGGGTATTTTTGCTTTTTTTTTTTTGAGGGGCAATTGGGGTTAAGTGACTTGCCGAAGGTCACACAGCTAGTTTTTGTGTTAAGTGTCTCAGGCCGGATTTGAACTCAGGTCATCTTGACTCCAGGGCTGGTGCTCTATTTACTAACCGTCCCTATATGTAGTTTTTAAAGTGCTTAATTTAATGTTACAGTAATAAAATGAGACTGCTTGTCTGTGTCTCTTTCTGAAAATTTCCCCCCATTTTGTGTATTTTTAAAGGTTTCATTCTCTTTTTATCTTATCTCTCTTCCACATAGTTGCAAAAATATGTCTTGCCTTTCTGCTGCATTTTTGTGATGTTTTAATGTCTTAACTAGATCTTATATTCATTTAGAGCAGCGGTTCTCAACCTGTGTGTTATATTCAATTTGTAACAATGAAAATACATCCTGTATATCAGATATTTATGTTATGATTCATAACAGTAGCAAAATTACAGTTATATAGTAGCAATGAAAATAATTTTATGGTTGGGGGTCACCACAACATGAGGATCTGTATTAAATGGTTGCGGCATTAGGAAGGTTGAGAACCACTCATTTGGAATTTATTTTGTTACATGGTGTAAGAAGTTAGTCTAAATCTCATTTGGACAATAATGCTTTCTATTTGTTCTGGGAATTTTGTAGAATGGAAAGTCTTTAGTCCAGACTTTTGGATTCACTTAACGCAATGATACTGTGTTCAATGACTTCTGGATCTTATTTGCCTAATTTGTAGAATTAATCAATTTTTCTCATTTTGAACCAGAACCAAATACTGTTGATGATTACTGCTTTATATTATAGTTTAAGATTTAGTTCTGTCAGACCTACTTTTCTTTTCATTTTTAAAAATTAACTGACGATGTTCTGTACCTTTTTTACCCCTAGATAATTAAAAAATATATTTTAACTGGTTCTTTTAAAGCAGTCTTTTGGTAGTTTGATACAGCACTACATTTATAGCCTATTTAATATTGTCATCTTTATTAGTATTTATTACTTTATTAGTATGACCCAACCAGGAGCAAGTAAGATTTCTTTGATTGTTTGTCTTTATTTTTTTTTTTGTTTGTTTGTTTTGGAGGGGGGAAGGCAAGGCAGTTGGAGTTAAGTGACTCGCCCAAAGTCACATAGCTAGTAAGTGTGTAAAGTGTATTAGGGCGGATTTGAACTCAGGTCCTCCTGATTCCAGGGTCAGTGCTCTATTCATGTCTTTATTTCTTTTGCGTATTTTGTAGTTATATTCATATAATTCCTGTGTATGTAATGGTAGGTGGAGTTCAAGTAATTATAAATAATCATTTTGAATGGAATTCCCCCCCCCATTTCCTTCTGCTTGTTTTTATTGGTAATATGCAAAAAAAGATAATTGTGGGTTTATTTTTTATCCTCCTACCTTATTGAAGTTGTTTTTTTAAAAACTAATTTTTAATCAAATCTCTGCTTTCTAAATACACCTTCTAAATAACTCCAAAAAGCAATAATTTTATTTTTTCTTTGCCAGTACCAATTCTTTTATTTTCTTTACACAGACCCATTGAAATAGCTAGAACTTCTAGACCCTTATCTAATAACAGTGATTTCAGTGTACATCCAAAGTTTGTCCTTGTTCTTGCTTTTGCCTCAAGCATTTCATCCTTTAGTAATGCTTGGACTTGTTTTTTTTAAAATAGATGCCCTCATTTTAGGGAAAAGTCCACTTGTTTGTACACTTCTTCATGTTTCTTAGAACATAAATGGGTGTTGTATTCTTTCAAAAGCTGTTTTTGTATTGATATAACCATGTGATTTTCATTATTTGTGTCTCTGGATTTTATTTGCCCTATAACATTTAAAGTTTTCCCAGTATTGAACCAACACTGCATTCTTGGTATGTCTAATCTACTTACAATATTTAATATGTTGTTGCGACATAGCCTTTTTGATATTTTATTCGATGTTTTTGCATCAATCTTCATTAGAGATATTGGTCTATGGTTTTCTCTGTCTAAAATCTCCTGGCTTAAGTATCAGTTTATCTCAAAGAAAGAGTTTAGTAGGTTAAAAACAGAAATATAAATGAAAATAAATCTATAGTTTCTCCTCATGCCGTACAAATTGACAGTGATGACAAAAGATGGGAATAGCAAATGTCAAAGGGGCTATGGAAAGAGAAGCAACTCTTTCTAGTGTCATAGACTATTAGTGGAGTTGTGAAATGATTTGACCATTCTACTTATCAATTTGGCATTATGCAAGAAAAATGATTCAACTGTCTGTATTATTTTTTTAAATTTATTTACTATTACTTTATAACATTCAGTTCCACAAATCTTTTAATTCTAAATTTTCTCACTCCCCCCTTTCCCCACCTATGGCAGCATGCACTCCCATATCGGTTCTACATATACCTTCAAATTAAACATTAGTCAGGTTGGAAAAAAGAATTATAGCCAATGGAATGAACAACAAGAAAGAAGGAACAAAACACAAAAGAGAGAGAGCAAGTGGTTTGCTTCCATCTGCATTCAGACTCTGTAGTTCTTTCTCTGGATGTGTATAACCTTTTCCATTATGAGTGCTTTGGAGTTGTCTTATAGCCTTGCATTGCTGAGCTGAGCCCAGTCTATCAGAGTCAGTCATCACAGATACGTTGTATCTGTAATTGTGTACAAAGTTCTCCTGGTTCTGCTCCCCTCACTCAGCATCAGTTTACGTAAGTCTCTCCAGGTTACTATGAAGTTCATCTGTCCCTCGTGTCTTATAACACAATAGTCTAATCCACTTTTAAAGGTAAATTCTGAAGTCCAAGAGATGAGATAATGGGACCAAGGTCATAAAAGTTGTAAGTGGTAGGGTTAGGTTCCAAACCTGGGTCTTCACATTCCAAAACCAGTGCCTTTTTTTGGACCGCCCTGCCTCTCAGATCACATCTGGGAAAGAGCTTTGAGCAGAAGAACATGATCTCTAGATTCAGGGGCTCACCATCCCTAAAGGCCCCACTACCAAGAGTGAGGCATCATGGGCATCTTATATCTCCCCCTGCAGGTAACGCTGGAATCATCTGTTTACTTGACTCTGGTGATACATAGTGGCTGCTGCCTCTTGGCCACTCTCACCTCCTTTCTGCCAATTGAGACCAAAGGCTGGGGTCTGTAGGAGTTCAGCCACTGGGAGTGGGGTCAAGAGATGGTGGGAAAAGGATCCCACAACATGGGTGTGACCAGGTCAAATTCTGGATCACAGGAGTGATGGCGTCTAGAGTGGCTGGATGTCCCAGAAGACCAAGAGGGAGGAGGTGGAAGTGATTCCTAGCAGGATCAGGCTGTCACTGCCAATGTCTGACTGTCCATATTGTTTGCCTCAATGATTACTGTACTATACTGAAATGTATAGTTATCCCTTCCACATCATGATTTTCCCCATTGCAGTTTCAATATATCATGGGGTGGCATAAGAAATTAAATGGGAATTTGGGGGGAGTTTTGCAGAAGCTACAGATGACCCAGAAAAAGTTTAGAAACTCAGAAATGCACAAAACACATTATGGTATTGTATAATAATATCAATACATTTTATCTTTTAATGCCATAATAATTCAGACTTCTTGTCTGGCCAAAAATTTTACATGGATTTTCCAGGTCACAGGGGCACTTCACCCCAACCCCTGCAATATGGAAGGGATAGCTGTACTTCAAAAAACTAAATGCAGAAACAAATGTTCAGTATATACCAAAAGTATACTTTGTCATAACTTTGACAGTTTGGGGCCGTTAATGAAGATTGGCACATGATTAATAAAAACATTATTGTGAAATTACAAATAATGACTTAGAGATTCAAAGAAATATGGGGAGGTTCTATTAACCAATCTAGGACATAATAAGTAGATCCAAAGGAAAGAAGTTATACAATGACTATAGCAACGTAGATAAAATGACCGCTAAAAAGTAAAAATCAGGGAAAGTACCAGAGAATAGATAATGAACCACATACCTCCCTCTTATGGCAGAGAAGTAGATGACTACTGGAAAGTATTATATTGTATGGTTTTTTTTTTTGTGCTTCCTTTTTTTGTTTGTTTTTTTTCTTCAAGGGAGTATTCAATCTGAGAAGGATGATAAAATGATTATGATGTTTAAAAAAGGACATATGGAAACTTTTTTAAAAAGAGGAAATTGTAAATAAACAGATCAATAAGCTTACTCTGTGCTAGGTTCTCTAAATAGAGATAGAGATAAATTTATGATTTTATTGGCATTAGGAATTTCCAGATCAGGAAACTTCTCTTCCCAATGTTGATTGGCACTTCCTTATCAATTTATAGCATTAGAAAGTTATCTAGAAAACTGAGAAGTTAAGCAACTTGCTTGGGGTGGGGGTGGGGGGGGAAGATGACATAACCAGTACTGAACAGAAGCGATACTTGAACCCAGGCCTTCCTGACTCAGGTCAACTGTCTTTCCTGTCCCATGATGCCTGATGCCTTCTGGTACTGGATATACAAAGTCAAAAATTCAATAGTCCCTTCCTTTATTAAACTTACATTCTATTGGGGAAGACAACATATATACTTGTCAGAGTATGGCAAGTTGACAACTCCCAATTGCTCTTCTATGAATATAAATTATCTGAAAATAAGAATGATTCCTGACTTTCCATTTAAACCTATGTTATTCAGATCCCTAACTTGTGCAAGAAAGATTCTATTTCATTACAAAATACATTTAAGTAGCATTGCTAGCTTTAATGGAATACTGAATGTGTGGACCAATTTTACCTTTTGAATAAGAACAATGGCTAATCCTTTGGGCAACAGTTGAGATAAATTTAAGCAATTTTCCTTAATAGGACTACACTTGTATGGGATGTTATAGCCCAGGTCTGATTCATGTCACCCTACCACGGGTAGGGAACCTGTGGCCTCGAGACCACTTGTCAAAAGGCTGTACTTGAGGACTTAGAGGGCCATCCATGGCCTCCTTGAGACCATAGGTTCCCTTCCCCTGCCCTACACCCTCCTTCTCCCCCTTGCCCAAGGAGCATGCCCGACTCAGGCTTGGTAGCCTGTTAATTCAGGTTCAGTGTTGGTATGAAATTGAATACTTAGCAAAATAATAAACAGTTAACAAAAAGAGGTTTACTTAGCCTTAACATAGAAAGGACATTCTGTAAGACTAGAGTAGCACTAAGTTCTGGTAGACAGGGCTTCCCTCATTTCCATGTGGAAATTCTTGTGGTCAGCAGGGCAAGGTAAGGTGTCTTACAGGGTCTTTGGACTTCCACCTAGTCTAAAGAATACTGGCCACACCTAGCAGGCAAGCCTTTTTCTACTCTTGGACAGAAGCAGCTAGGTGGATAGGGAACTGGGCCTAGAGCCAGGGCCATCTGAACTCAAACCCAGTCTCTCCTCATTGCTTCTCCCCCAGGTCAGTCTTCCTGACTCTGCTTTCTCACTGGTTGTAGCCCATGCCTGGAATGGTCCCCTCCTTGTCAAACTCTTAGCTTCCCTGACCTTCTTTAAGATTCAGTTAAAATCTGACTTTCAGTAAGAGACCTTTCCTGGTCTCCCTCCCCAGTGAGGCACTTGACTATATTTCCCATCACACTGTATGTCTTTTACACGTACAGTCATTTTCTCATGCTGTCTTCCCCATTATCACGTGAGCATCTTGAGGCAAGAGATCTTGCCTTTGCCCTTCATATCCCCGGTACTTAGCACAGTGATCAGCACATCGTAAATATTTAATAAATGCTTGCTGCCTCACTGGCTGATTTAGGCTGGTCTAATATTTCAAGTTTAGAACTAGAGTGAAATGAGACACTTTGGGAACATCTAAGAGTTTAGCTGCAACAGAAAAAGCATAATTAGCAAGGACAAAACATTGATTCAGTGGGGTTCTAGCTTCCCTGCCTCAATATTGGCCATTCTGGTCTGCTAGCCTAAGGGAGAACCTCCAGACTCCTTTTCTGGCTTCTGTATATTGGCCACAAGGAAATTAAGTCAGTGCTGTTAGCTATAATCCTGCTATTGTCCTTCAGTTGTTTCAGTCCTGTCTGACTCTTTGTGACCCCACTTGGCAGAGATAGTGGAGGGATTTGCTATTTCCTTCTCCAGCTCATTTTACAAATGAAGAAATTAAGGCAATCAGGGTTAAGAAAACAGAATCATACAGCTAGTAAGTGTCTGAGGCTGGATTTGAACTTGTGAAGTCTTCCTGACCCCAGGCCCAACATTCTATCCACTGTGCTACCTAGCTACCTCATAATCACCTAGGCTAATTCAAATACTTCTTAAGGAAAGCTAAGCTAGCTTTCATAGGTAAGAAATTAGGAAAAGCCAGCCCAACTAGTGTGGCAGGACCCTGGGAATTATCATTCCTTCTACAGGGTAATAGATATTATTGAAATAATTACACAGTCTCATCTGAAACTCTGAACAAGCAATTTTTAAAGTGACTATTTTGGTGAACCTTTTAGCTCAGTCGGCTTCATTAAGTTCCTGACTCATCCAATTCCACCTTCTTTTGACTGTGGTGGTGTGTGTGGGAGCATACCTAGGAAACGTAGGGGATGGCATTTTGTAATTGATTGCTGTCTCTAGGTTGGAAGTCCATTTACCTCTTAAGAAATACTTCAGTTCCCCCTTCTCCCCTCACTACAGCCCTCCTCTCCGCCATGGTATGACACAGCAAAGATGTATAAGTGACGTTCCATGAACAAGTCAATATTTAGAAATATCAAAACCTGGGCACTCCCATGTTTTTATAAAGTTGTAGGGTAAAATAATCATTACCCTCAATCTTTAAAATTAACTGTTGAGGAATATTAATTATCCTGACATTGATGCCTCAAAATAATACAGCTAACAATGTCGAGTGTTTTCATCTGCAATGTCCAGTTCTGTTTTACTTCGATATGGGTTCCATTGTAGGCTGCCTCTATGCATGACTTGCACCGTGATATAATTCATGAGTGATACTAAATGAGGCCTTTTGTGACGGCTGGCATTCATCATCATCAAAGGTTTGCTTAGTGCTGTGTGCAGACCCCTGAAGCCTGCCTTTGAGAAGTTACACTGAACTGCAGCCTTTTCCCCAAAGGCCTTCTTTATGATATAAGGCAGGAAGACAACACCCATTTGCACACTCATAATTTACCCGTCATTAATAATGAAAAATGATTCATGTGAACAGGCTAGAGTTTAAAACCAAAATTTGTTGCCTAGTCAAGCCATCAGTTTTGATGAAATAATGCCACTCACTAGCTTTGTCAAAGATGGGAGCCTTGTGTCAGGATGACATAGCAGTTTTGCATTTGGTACATTCATCTAACAGGATGTCAGGAGATACAGACATCTTTAATTTTCAACCAATACTAATGCTGTCACACTGCCTCCACTCTGGCTGTCCTTATTTCTCTCCCACCAGAATCTTGTACTCTTACCCTAGGATACTGCTTTTTGCTCTATCATTCCAGGAACAAGGCCCTCATATTACTTTTTGTTACTCCACACTTGCCCTTTTCCTCTTCCAGCTTTTATGTGTTGATTCCCCCATTAGCATATAATCTCATTGAGGGCAAAAATGCCTTTGCTTACTTATATAGTCAGCCCTGGCACATGGTATTTAATAGCTACTCTTTTTGTCTATCTGTCAATTAAAAAAAATTCTGGTTAGACGGATCCCTCATCTTTTTCTTACTTTCTCTGATTCAAAACCAAAATGAGAGTATTTTACCTTTCAATGATCCCCTAAGGAAGGAAATAAGAGGGAGAAAAAGAGCACTAAGGTGTTTTTCAAATCTGAGATTAAATGAATGTATAAGAATTTGTTCCATGAACACTTATTAAGGCCATGGTCACTCACTCCCATTACATGTTTTACCCTTAAAACATTGGTCACTGTGGGAAGGGCTGGAAAAATATATCCGTGGGAAAACAAAACAAAACAAAACAAAGCCTAAAACCCTACTCTGCAAGTGCTCCAATATCAAGGTTCTAATGTTAATATTACTACTTTTCCCAACAGCCACTTTCTCTCTTCTCAACATTTGTATGTTTAAATGAACAGTTGATAGCAAAGGGGTAGTCACAATTTCCAAGTGACAAATCTTGATGGAGAAAGATCAGAAATATGCTTAAACTGATACTAAGACTGAGTACATGTACCACTCATACTTTCCTTATTGAGATTACTCCCAAAATCCTAAAATATTATTCCATCTATAAAAGGCCTATCCTTTCCAAGAAGGAGGGAAGTATAAAATAAAGGGACTCTATTAGAACCTCTCTAATTCTACTCCTGAAGCCATTTGGCATTAAGAAATAAGTGGTCAGAGCAATGGCTTTGAAGCCAAGCAAACCACAGATTCAGTATAAGACAATGGCATGAAAAGTCAGTTAGGATATCAACGAACATGACCTTAGCCTCAGTTAAGATGAAAATAATGGTGAAAATAATTAACATTTATATAGCATTTGAGTGCTTAGGTGGTACAGTGGATGGAGTATTGAGCCTAAAGTCAGGAAGACTCATCTTCCTGAGTTCAAATGTGGCTGCCTCAGACACTTACATAATAGCTGTGTAACCCTGAGAAAAATCACTTAACCCTGTTTGCCTCAGTTTCCTCATCTGTAAAATGAGCTGAAGAAGGAAATGGGAAACTACTCCACTGTCTCTGCCAAGAAAACCCCACATGGAGTCATGATGAGTCTGAAATGACTCAACAACAGTAATGCAACACTTTGTGATTTTTAGAACACTTCATAAATATTATCTAATTTTATTGTCATCTCACAACCTGGGAGGTTGGTGCTATTATTATCCCCATTTTACAGAGGAAAGGACTGAGGCAGAGGTTAAATGATTTGCCCAGTGTCACAGAGATAATAAATGTTTGAGGCCAGCTTTGAACTCAGGTTTGAACCACATTTAGAAAAGATGCGCCTAAGCTGGAGAGTATCCACAGGAAAGCTCAGAGAATGGTGAAGGGTTTTGAGTTCACATCATAGAAGGACTGTGTTAAGTAATTCTGGATGTTACAAAAAAAGCTGGATAGGGAGGGGGATATGACAACTGTAATCAAATACTTTAAATGTCATGCTCTAGATGAGGGATCAGATCTGTTCTACATGACCGCAGAAGGCAAAGTTAGGAATAATTGTTGGAAGTTGTCAAGAAGCAAATAGAAGTTTGCTATAAAGAGAAGTTACCTAAAAATTAGACCTATCCAAATGTGGAAAGTCTGTGTCACAATGTAATCAAGCCAACAAACATTCATTAAGTCCCTACTATGTGCCAGGTACTGTTCAAAGATCTGGGAATACAGAGAAAGACAGAGACACTCTACCCTTACGCTGGTCATAATCTAATAGGGAAGATAACACACAAACAACTTTATACAAACAAGATGTATCCAGGATAAATTAGAGGTAATCCTTAGAGGGAAGGAGCCAGAATTAAGGAGGATGGGGAAAAAAGCTTCTTGAAATGGGAGGATTTTAGTTGAAACTTGATGGAAGCCAAGAGGTAGAAAGGAGGAGGGAAAGCATTCCAGCATGGCGGATAGTCATTGAAAATGCAAGATGTTGGCAGATGAGTATCCTGTGTGAGGAACAGTAAGGAGACCAGTGTCACTGGCTTATAGAGTATGTGGAGATTAGAAAGGTATAAGGGGGCTTCCCTTATTAGAGTGAAAGTCCAGATAACTGTGTTCAGGAGTGTGGTTTTTTTTCATGTTTGTATTGGACACCCTTTCCAACTATGAAATGCTATGATTCTATGAAGTGATTTGCTTAGGGTCACACAACTTGTTGGTGACAAAACCGTAACTAGAAAAATCAATTTATCTGACTCACTGTCTCAGAATTAGTCTATCAGTCTGCACAGTTTAGGCACCAACCTTCCTGAAAGGAATGGGCTGAAAAGATATTGTAGTGGAGCCCAAACCCCCAAGTAGACACTGGCTTTCACAAACTGGGGTCCCTAGAGGGTAACTGACCATTCTTGTCAAGGTTCTAGGGATAACTCCAAAGACCTGGGCTTTCTAGTGTTGTTGCTCGTGAGTCTCCACCAGGGTTATCACCAACACCAACCAGTTGACCCCGTTAGCTCATAGGAAAGGGAGTTACTGAGAAGGTATAGCAAAAGCAGCTGGTCCAAAACATTCACTCCAAGTTGGGGGTGTGGTCCTTTTGCACTTAAAAGATCCCTAGAGAGAGTGGACTCAAACTTTAAGAACAATGATAGTGAGACAAAATGTGTGGGGAAGGGGTATTTCACTTTCCTGGACTACATGGAATTTTTCTGTCTTTTTGAGTCTTCCCAAAGTTCTCCTTAGATGTTGCTTCATGCTGAATGAGGTCCCTGCTTCTGTTAAATTCAATCAGCACTTCTTACATGAGGATCCATACTCATTTGTAGCTGCTTCTGCTGTAGTTGGCCATCAATGTGTCTGGTTGCTGATGGGACTTCTGATGAGACCTCTGGATCTTCTGAACTCATAAGTTCTATGCCTGAACCTGTTTATCTCATCTGATTGGCTTAAGATCAAAGAATAACAACCACCAGAGATGCTCACCCTTTTACAACCAATGTGACCAGATTGAAGAAAAGGCAACTAACCATCTTCCTGCCCAATTATCAGAGGCTTCTCAAAGGAGTCATGCCTCCTTGAAGCTACAAAAGAAGAGTCATATAGAGAAGAGTGCCTTCTTTTGTATACCCACTCAATTCTGGCTCAGCAACTTGAATGATCAGTTCTTCCTGTTTGACTGCCAGACGAGTCCACTGTCACACTGTATGAGCCCTTCAATCACATATGGCCTAGAAACCAGACCTGCTACAGTTTTCCCATACTTACTTGGACTGAAACCAGACTAAAACTCCCGCACACTCCACAGACCATCTAGCCCAGCAATACTGCAACCTTTAAAGATTTCTTTTAGTCCTAGAATACAAGACCTTCCATTCTTCCATTTATATGTTGTTAGCATCTTCGAGAAGGAAGGTGATAAACTGTCCCTCTCTACCTATTTTTCCTCATTCGTTCTAAAAGGACTATTTTAATTCTTACCTATTCTGAACATGTCGAATCAGAAGACCTGGGTTAAGTCCCATATCTGATAATCACTACTTGACTTTAGGCAAATCACTTAATCTTTCATTTTGTTTCTTCATCTGTCAGACAGGAATAATAGTCTACCTTCTCTCAAAGGATTATAGTGTCATTGGTCTAGAGTTGGAAGAGGCCTCAGATGCCTAATGCAACCTCAAACATTTTACAGTAGAGGAAACTGAGGCCCAGGGAGATAAGGTCTCACAGGCCTTAGAGGTCAAAGGCAGGATATGAATCTAGATTTGACTCCAGATTCTTTACAATGTACCACACTCTCTCTCAAGCATAGCTATGAAGTAATTAACTATGATACTTTATATTTTTGTCATTCAGTTGTTTCAGTCATGTCCAGCTCTTTGTGACCCCAACTGAGGTTTTCCTGGCAAAAATAATGGAGTGGTTTCCCATTTCCTTCTCCAACTTATTTTACAGATAAAGAAAGTGAGGCAAACAAGCTTAAGTGACTTGCCTGGGGTCACTCAACTAGTAAGAGCCTGAGGTCAGATTTGAATCAGGTCTTCCCAACTCCAGGTCTGGTGCTCTATCCACTGGGCCACCTGGCTGCAATAAATATAAGCTTTTGTTGTAAGTGGGATTATAGTATCAAAATTACTTAGACTCGGTTGATACAGTCCTGTTTTTGCTAAATCGTTTTTTTTTCTCCCTTAAAAGTGTTTGTTACAGTGGATGTCTGAACTGTTATGGGAGAAAGAGAGGAATATTTTCAGAAATGTGATATTAAAATGGAAGTTACTGATGCAGGTGTTTTTAAAAGCATTTTAAAGAAAAATAAAGTATTTGTGTTATATACCTCAGGAGGTGGCTGTAAGGATAAAATGATATAATCTATGTGAAAATGTAAACTATAATGTGCTCTCCAAATATTAGATAGCTCTAGTCAACAGTGATTATATAAAGCATATCACTTCATCATTCAATATATTATCCTTCATCATCCTATGATTGTATGGTGTGTGTGTGTGTGTGTGTGTGTGTGTTAGTCTTATCTTTCTAAATAATTTTTAAGCTCTATGAAGGCAAGGACTATGCCACAGTCTTTCCCACTTACCACTACATCCACCTGTCTCCTACTTTTGTCTCCTGGATTTAAACCAGTACCAACTCTGATTGGCTATTCAGTAAGGATTTATCATATTGAATTTCCTCTAGAATAATCTGGTTAAGATTTTATGGCTTCCAAGAGAAGAGGGAAGAGAAGCTATTCCTTCCTTGATGGGAGAGTTAATCATGTTCCAAGGTAGTGTTTCTAGGGGTCATCTTTCTTAGGCTGCAAAATCCATGGGAAAACCCTTTACCCTTTGCCCTTCTCTGGACCTAGTCCTGTTTCTAGGCTGTTTGGCTTAGTCAAAATATAATGTGTCACAGTTAATTTTTACCACTCCTGATCACTGGCTCCCATTCTCTCTCTCTCTTTATGTTTAAGGGTACAAGGGGATGGTTTAGTTTCATAAATTTTCACACAGACTTCTCTTTTTCCATTGATTCCCCACTTCTCAGTCTCTGTGATACCAAGACTATATACCACTTATCCATTATATGTGACAGTATTATGAGAGCTTATACTGTACTTTTTCTTTAAGTAGTAGCATTTATTTATAACTAATCTCTTTGAGAAAGCATAAGCACTTGCACATTATAATAACAACTTCATACATCAATAAGAAAAACCAGTATAATAGCTTTTCCAATGAACACCCAAAATCAGATTAAAAACAAAAACAACAACAAAGAACAAAACCCTCAGTCCTATTTCCAAAAGGGCAGAGTGTAATAAAAAAACATTGATCCAATAAAAGAACAGCTGTGTAAAATATCTTTTCCTACCAACTCCACTAAATAGTGATTCATAAAAACAGGCACTAATGAATAGCTGTTAAAGTTAAAGATCTATGCAGACAATAAATTGTAGGTATGGCAGCAAGGTTTCCATTACAAGTGTATTTATAATTGAATTCAATGCTTGCAAAAGAGACCATAGAAATCCAATATCCCTCTTTAGTTGCAGAATACTTAAAGCTTGGAAAACACCCAAATAGTCTAATACTCTTTCTCTCTTTGCTAAAGCTTATGGGCTCTCTAAGCATCCCAGCTGCAGCTTTCAAGATATGTGTCCTTCACCTGGAGCTACGTGGCAGTAACTCAGAGACTTGTACACAGAGAGATATTGTGCCTTAGAGCTAAGGAATAATTGGGAATTCTGGGGTGCTATTCCTAGCTCTCCTGTTTTTTGGTTCGGATCCATATACACAGCAACTAATTTCCCAGCAACCTCCATTTTCTCAGCGGAGAATCCACTTTCCACTTTCCACCACTTTGCATTTTACATCCCTATTCATTTAATAGCCTAGTAAACCTCTCTTTTTTTCTGCACTCATTCCATTTGTTAAGTGAGATCTGTGTACGTAATGCAGATTGCAGTCATCGGTAGACAGGAACACCTGGAGAACTTCATCATCCACAGGGATTGCTTCTTCAATTTAGAATTTGCACTAGATCTTCTCCATCACAGTGACAAACATTTTTGGCAAGCAGACTATCTCCCTGTTTTATGCCTTGTCTGATGTTTATGGTCAGAGGGCTCTGAATGGGAGTATTTCTGTGGTTTTCTCTCTCAAGGACTCTTGAATGTTTTTAATGTGTGGATGGGGAAAATACTATTTGATGTTGTTCTAGAAAAGCCAGCCATAGCAATAAGAAAGTAAAAATTCAAGGTATAAAGGTCAGTAAAGAGGACACAAAATTAACCTTTGCAGATGGCATAGTGATGTTCTTGGAATATCACAGAGATTCAATGAAGAAACTAACAAATTATTAACAACTTCAGTCAGATAGCAGAACACAAAGCATTTCTATGGTATTAACAAGAACCAGGAATAAGCTGCGAGAGAAATTTTTCACAATAGCTTTAAGATTCATAAAATATCTGGCAGTTTACTTACCAAGAGGTGCTCAGGACTTAAAAGAACAAAACTACTCTTTACAGAAACAGAGTAGCAAATAATTAGAATGAAATAATAGTTTGTAGATGGGTCATATGAATAGAGTAAAAATCATACTAGTACCTGAAATAATGTACAGATTTACTTCTAATCAAATTATGAACAGGATGCCTTGTAAAACTAGACAAAATAAGATTCATTTGGAGGAATAAAACACCCAGAAACTTGAGGACAACAATAACGAAAAAGGCACAAATGCAAGGTGCATGGCAATACCAGATAGCAAGCTGTATTCAAAGCAATAGTTATTGAAACTGTTTAATACTGATTAAAACCTAGAAAAGTGCATGAGTGGGGCAGACAAGATAAGCAAGAAACATTGGCCAAAAAAACAATAAAACCAGTGTTTGATAAATTCAAGAACATAATTTTCTGGTTAGGACTTCCTTTGTGATAAGAATCACTAGGGAAACTACAAAGCAGTTTAGCAGAAATTAAGTTTAGGCAAACCCTTATGCCTTTTAACATAATAAATTCTAAATGAATACATAGCCTGGATATAAAAGGTCACATCATATTTTTTTTAAGAACAAATACAGGTAGGGTAAAATTCTTAACTAAGCCAAAGAAAAATAGCACTAAAGATAAAAACACACAATTCCAATTACTTAAAAAAACACTTTAGCGTGAAAAAAAATCAAGAGAAAATAGGAGAAAATGTCCAGTGGGAGAATAAATGTTTGCATCAAAAAGTGCTAATAAAATACTGATATCCAAGGTAAAAAGGCAATCAACAGATCTATAACCTCAAGTGACAATTCTTAGTAGATAAATGATAAAAATATGAACGAAAAGTTTCCAAAAGAAATGATAAACTACAAAATACCATTTCCTACTTACTAATAGAAAGAGGAATGTACATTAAACAACTTGGGAGATTTCACTTCATAATGCACAATTTGGCAAGGATTAGTAAAAATGGAAAGAGTACACTGGAGAAATGTGAGAAGTCAGGTGCACTAATATGTTCTTGGTGGAACTGTTATAGAAATTGATTTGGAATTATTCAAGAAAAGTGATCCAACTGCTTATTCCCTTTTATCCAGTGATCCCTTCTACCAGAGACATACCCCCAACAAAAGAAATAGATGTCCAATATGTAGCAAAATATTCATAATAGCACTTTTTGTGTGACATCAAGAACTGAAAACAGTATTGGGTACCCATCAGTTGAGGAAGAGAAAAGAAACACACCAGTATATTAATGTAATAGACTATTATTGTACAGTGAATAGTGGTGAATAACAGGAATTCAGAGAAGCATGGGAAGATTTATATGAACCAATGCAGAATGAAATAAATTGACCTTGGGCTCTCAGATATTTCAAAATTCCTAAGAAACACAATTATGACCTTTAAGAACAAATAATGAAGTATGGCTGGGAGGTAAGGACTTAGTGGGGCAAAATATTGAATATAATGACAGATGTGGTCATTCTGTTCAGTGTGCATATTATTTTTCTTTGTTGTGATGGATAATTCATTCCAGAGGTGGAGGGAGAGGTTTGCTTTTCCACCCCCCAAACAACTTTGACATAGAGGAGGGAAAGCACCAATACTACGTCTTTAAAAAAAAAAGGAGGGAGATGAGGAATTTCCAGTTCAGATGGCACGTAAACTCTAAGATATAAACTAAACTTCAGTGGGCAGGAGGTGAGGAGTGTCCCAAAGGGGAAATGACCAGAAGCATGTCCACTGACTGAAGTGGAAGTAGTACATGGACCCAAAAGATATGTGCTGTTCTTCTTCTTTCACATTGATTGAGTAGAAAAGTAGATTCTTTGCTCTTCTCTTTTTTGTGAGCAAAAAGCTTGTCTTGACCCTTTCTCTTCTCTCCGATACATGCATGGTAGACCCTAGTGGGCTTAGGACAGATATCAGTCATTCATTGCCATCTTCCTTTCTGAAATACTTGTATGTGTCATATTTGGGCCTTAACAATACTTTCATTAGATAGAAATCATTTTTGACGAATTTATATTTTCACATAAAAAGGACTTCGGGACTATTTCCCTTGATGATTTGTAGATTTGTTTCTCCAGCATTCCCATGAATCTGTGGTCTCATCAATTTGAGCATACACTCCAATGAGGAGGATCACAACTCATCCTTGTTTGTTATATTATATGTCTCTTTTTCATATCTGCCAATAAATCTTATACAGAGCCCATACAATTTTGATGTTGCATGGATACTATAGGCTGTACGGGACACACAGGCTGTCCCATCAGTCCTACATTCATCTTATTTTTCTATACATACATTTCTCTATTATCTTTTAAAACTCTTGAGTAATTCATTATTTCAGTATATTTACAGCCTACTAATAGCTACCCTAACTTCACCCCCATTTCCCTTTAAGCAAAATAACTTCAGCTATTTAGAAATCATGCTTTTCCATTACTCAAAAATAAAAAAAAATCACTGGAAGAATACTGATGTTAAAAATATGGGATGTAAAAGGCAGCTAGGTGGCTCAGTGGATGGAGCACCCAGGTTTAGAGTCAGAAAGACCTTAGTTCAAATCTGGTCTCAGACACTTACTAGCTCTGTGAAACCGGGCAAGTTATTTGAGCTGTCTGCCTCAGTTTCCTCAACTGTAAAATTAGGATAATTATAGCACTTCCCTCATAGGGTTTTTGTGAGGATGAAAGGAGATATTTGTAAAGTCCTTCAGATGTTACCTGGGCACATAGTAGGCACATAATAATAAAAAACATAGAACACTTACCATGTGTCAGACACTGTGCTAATAAATACTTAATAGATATTGTCTTCCTACCTCCCTTTCTCAACTATAAAATGAGGGAGAGGGGGTATGTCTGGGTGATCACTCAGGTTGTTCCAAATATGATTCCTCCATATTTCTGGCCTACTGTTCTTTACAGTATCACTTTGTCCTTTTCCTTATATGAATATAAGCTACTTTCTACAACGTATATGGCAGTACAGTGTGATGACAATAGCATCGTCTTTCAGATTTTTGTTGGTGTTGCTGTTACCGTGGGATTTATGACTTTCTATTTCTTTCTTGTACAGGCTACCACATGGAGCCCAACTCTGGCTCTGATTTTAAAGGCAGTAATTAAGCCCTTGAAAGTTATGATGCCAAAAGCTGTTGTGCAGCCCTATTGGTGGACTGTAAATCTTTATCCTTTCCTCCCTTGGGGCTCTTTCCCAGAAGCTGTCAAAGGCAACTCCATGTTTATGTGAGAGTCTCTTGACGCTTTACACTCATTGAGAAGAAATTAAGTCAAAGAGTATTCAGTGAAAATGGCAGGGTAATTAAATGAGCTGTGCTGTGTCCCTCAATTTAAACTCCAATGAAAGCTCAAAACACAGTAGAAAGAGGGTTATGGGGGCTCTCCCCACGTCCCCCACTCCCTCTCACTGGGGTTGGGTCATTGAGGACTTTGTAAGTTGTCATTTTGGACTCAAAGATCTAATCCTGGGGCATTCCCCAGGTGCCAAATTCGAGGCCCTTCTGTTAGAATTCTAAGTCCATTGAGCTGAAATATTCATGAATTTGCATGCTCTTGTGCCATGTCAACAAATGAACAAATATTAATCGTGTGCACATGGGATGAATTGTACTCAGTATTCTGAACTACATAATAAAAACTGGAAAGACTTCTGCAGTGTCCCTTTTGACTTCCACTTGATTTGAAGTCAGAGAATGAAACCTGTTGTGATTGAAACCATTCCATAGCTCAGGACACAACCTCCAGAATCAGAAAGGAAGAAGACTGTGCTGGAAGATGACCATAGATAAAAGGTCAAGAAATAGGGTAGGTGGGTGGGATAATTTTCAGAACTAGAATCAGTGGCCAGAGAGGCAGAGCCTGAGCTGGAAGCAGGGTTGTGGTGGCGGGGGAGAAGAGGGGAGGAGAGGAGGGTGTTAGAGAAGGAAAGCAATGTTTAGAAAAGAAAAAGGAACTGATAATTAGATCAAGTCATTTCCAACACAAAAATGTTGATATGTGACCTAGTAGTCAGACTGAAAGTTTTGCAATGTCTGTGTTTCACAGAAAATGTGAACATTTATTTAGTTCACGCTCTGTCCTGCAGAGAGGTGTTTCTATGAGCAGCCTAGATTAGGCCACATCTCTCATGTTCTTCTAAATCAGCTGCAGCTGGACAGCGTGTACCATTTCTGCAATCTGCATTACTTTCAGCGGAAACATCTCTTTCTAATCAGGTAACAGACAGGTCTTGAGGCATTCACTGTCAGTCTACTGATGGATACAATACTCCCAAATAATAGCAATGGAGAAATGTGGAGGAAATATGATCACTGCAAGCCTGCATTTAGGGAAAGAGATGAGTCAAAGATTGTGCTGGAAGCCAAAATTCAAAATTAATTGGAGAAAACTTGGGGTGGGGAAATGGCTTTAAAGATCAAGTAAGAGAACAGACCTCAAATGCCAGATCATCCAATCAATATTGTATTGTTATCTTGTAGCTGTCTAAGCCAATTTTCCTTGGTGGTAGAGTGGATAGAATACTGGGCCTAGAGACAGGAAGACCTGAGTTCAAATCTCACCTTAGACATTTATTTATGTGACCCTAAACAAGGAACATGACCTCTGTTTTCCTCAGTTTCCTCACCTGTCCAGAGTCACACAATGAAGTGTCTGAGGTCAGATTTGAATTAAGCCCTTGCCGACTCCAGATCAAGCATTCTCTCCACCGTACCACCTAACTGGCTCACGATTCTTTCTGATCATTCAGTAGAGCCTGGATGCTGGGCTGCTCAGATGTAAAGTCTAGCATGGAATCCTCTCCTAGAGCCCTGACAGGCTCACCATTCAAACATTCTGAAGCTAAAAGGTTGTAGCCATCTCTAACCTCTCACTTAAAAGCAGGAAGCATACCAGGGGTGGGGAATCTCCGGCCTTGGGCCTCAAGGCTGCATAGACTCGGTGGGATAGAGGCAGAAGTCAGACCAGGGCCTCTGGGCTTTGTGCCAGCTCCAAGTAGGAGAGACATCCTGTGACCTACAGTAGTAGTTCACCCTCCTTGTTTAAATACAACCAGGTAGGAAAATAGAAGAGCTTTGACTATTATAATGGCAATGAAAATGTTATTCCAAACCTCTTCTCTCCTCACCTTCTCCCCCATCTTCCACTATTCCAACTCCCTTCCCACCTGCCCTCAGCAGGTACCCTCATCTATTTCTCTGCTGAGTAAATTGGTGCCATCTGTGGTAAGGCATCTCCTCTCCCCTGCTTTCCATAGCTCAGTAACTTTATATCTTCCCCTTTTTGCCTGCTAAGCACACTTGTGTCCTTCCCATCTCTTCTGTGAATGTGCCTCATTGGCTGTTCTCTCTCTCACCTTCACTCTTACTCTCTCTACTGAACCCACACCCACCCCCTGCAAATTAGCCCAGGTCTCTTTAAGACCTCCTCATTTCATCCTGATAATCCTTCAAGCTACTGTCTAACCACTTTCTTCCCTTTCACTGCAAAATGTCTAGAAAAAGGAATTTGTTACACTTGCTGCTGCTACAGGCACTGCCCAAGCCCTCCTCAAGCCCGTGCAGTCATGCATCTGCCCCATCAGTCTGAAACTGTTCTCTCAAGGATTGCCAATGATCTGTTAAATGTTAAATCCTTTGACCTTTTCTAAATCCTCATTGTTCTTGACCCATTAGTCCCCCTTGCTGAGCACTCTCCTCCCTTGTTTTCCTTGACACTATTCCCTCCCACTTCTACACTTACCAATCTAACCTGCCTTTAGCCACACTAACAGAGGAAAGACAGGGAAGTTTTGGAGGACCCATGTAGTTTGTCCAACCAGCAGGCGTTGATGGAGATACTTTGCTAAGCATAGGCTACTCCTGGAATATCACACCACGTTCTTTCCTGGGTGGCACATTTCAGGAGGGACATTGACAAAGTGGAATACAGCCAGAGGAGAGTGACCAGCCAGGATTGTAAGGAAACATCCAGTGAACATAAGCACCAGTTGAAGCAATTGGGGATACTTTTCCTGGAAATGAGATATTCAGAGGGGTATACTTATTTTGTGGAAGAGTAAGGATTGAACTTTTTATGCTTTACCCCAGAGGGTAGAACTACGAGTAAAGCATAGAAGTTGCCAAAAGGCAGACTTTGATCCAATGTAAGGAAGTATGTCCTAATAATTAGGGCTATCACAGTGGAGAGGGCTGCCGTGGGAGGTAATGAATTCTGCACTGGAGATCTTCATGCAGAGGCTGGAAGATGACTTGTCAAGGAAGTTGAGGAAAGGATTTTTCTTCAGATATGGGTTGGATAAGACCACTTAGGAGGTCTTTTTCAATTCTGAAATTGTGTGATTCTTCCAGTATCTTCAGGGAACTACATACAGATAACAATTAATCTCTCCCTCTATCTAGAACTGTTCTTCATTCTATCACATCTTCCCAGAATCTCAGAATTTGAAACTTGTTAGGGTCTCAGTTATCTAGTCCAATCCATATACTCCATTATAATTTACTCAACTAATAGGCCTTCAGCCTCTGTAGACTACCAAGATCTCTGGGATTGCCCACTGGAGACCTCCACATGACGATGTTTAGTTTTAACAACTAAAACCTGCATGACATAATGGCAGTCAACAATTCATTTTCTTAGTAGATTCAACTAGTGTTTAGGAAAATATTAAATATATCACAATATTAAGTATGATTATGATATTATATATATTAAGCATAGTATAATTAAACATAGCATAATATCACTTTGTTTGGATATTATCATGGCTGTACAATAATGTTTCAAGTATGGTTGAATTTTCCAATACTTCCACTCCTGTATTATACCTGGAATACTATCTATGAGAAGGATAGGCACGGGAACTATGATTTCATTGATTAAAGGGAACTGCCAGGTGAGGAAACCCTTTCTCCCAATTCAGATCAGCACTCTCTTTATAATTTAGAGTTTTAAAGAATTTCCCAGAACACAGAAGGGTTAAGTGACCTGTCCAGAGTCAAATAGCCAGTATGTCAAAATTAGGACCCAAAGTTTTTTTTTGGCTCCAAGATCAACTTTCTATTCATCATACAAATCACACTACCTCTCTCAATATATAGTAAGCGTCCAAAAATGAATCTGAAAAATACTTCCTTCTTTCTCCCCAAAAGCTAGAGTAGAAAAATAAAGGGCTTTTTAAAGGAGTTAATAAAGTGAACACAATCATTTAAAAAAAGATATATGCAGCTGGTAGTTGAAGCTTTTTGCTATTTGCCAACAGAGCTTTATGTAACAACTGAACTTTGAAAGAATTTCATAATTCATTTAAAACTTAATTTTGTGCATTCATTATTAGCTGAGAAGTGTGCAAGTATGATAAAATAGCTTGCTAACAGCAGTTACCCAGGGATTACACAAACTGTATTGTATTATGCAGTTGTTCTTTTGCATATTTCAGTTACTGAGGGGGGAAATATTATAATTTGTAATTTCCATATTGCAAGATTATTGTACACTCTCCAATGATTACTCCTTCTATTTGTTTGGAATCTGTCAATTTCTGCACAATTTAATAAGACAATTTGACTTCCCAAACATCAGATGAATCTCTGAGGGTTGCATTTCAATGGAAAATTGAGGAGACTATGGCTTTTTCTCAGGAATACAAGCTCAGTATTGCTATTTGTCAAACTATTTTCTCACTACTTTTCCATTCCTTTTCCCTGAAGCTGAGCTGTTTGACTTCATCTTGTTAGAATGAAACTTTCAGGAAATGCTTAAATATCACCTTGCCATAGAAATGTGAAATATAAAAGAAATGATTATTAGAGGTTGGCTATGCAAATTTTAACTCCATTGCTTATGTACAAAGATTTATACTTGAACTAATGTGATAGTTCTTCCAAGAATCTTAAAATATTTCCAGAGTACATATTATATCAACCTATTAGTTTTCAAATAATATGAAACTGAAGAAATTTTGTTGGGTCCACAGGGCTTGCATTAGCTCCTCCTACATCTGCTAATTCCTTCCCTTCACATTTCCAGCTGTCAGGATCTCTCTCCTTCTCTTGATCCCAATATTATTATACTGGTTTCATAACAGTCTCTTTCACTTTGCTCTGCCTGATAAATTTATGCTGCAAACAGATTCTGCATCTAATACTCATGACATATCAGTTAATAAATCTGTTGACTGAATTCTGTCTAATTAAAGAGGTGCCTTCTGTGGATCCAGAAATATACTTAGTGTCAAAATATACCACTATGCAATATTCTGATTTATTGGTTCTCTTTCCCATTTCACTGCTATCACTGAGTTTAAACTTCTGGCTTGAGAATGTGGGTCAAAAGGATAGAAACAAAGTTTTTATATAACTGTTTTTTTGTTTCTATAAATATAGAAAATGTGTGCCTTGGTACACACCTGCACAAATACATATATACATATATATGCATACACACATAATTTCTAGGCAAAGTAAATATTTGTTGATCCCACGATATTTCAGGCCTTATATACTTTCTAGCTATGTGACCTTATGCTCCATCTACCCCACTTTTCTCATCTGTAAAATGGTGGTAATAATTGTACCTTGACATATGGATAGATTCATTTCAGATTATATTAAATCCTATGAATTCACTGCAATTGTCAAAACTGAGCTAGCTCCTGTGTGACATGTAACGTGTGAAATTCAAGTTTACTCAGAAAAATCAAACACAAAATCCCTTCTGCCTTTAATGATTTGGAAAAAAAATAATATTTAAAACAAATATTTGGCCTCACCAATAAGAATATAAATAAAGCTCTAATTCATTTCGTAATTATTCTTCCCTGCTGAAGGTCACTCTTAACTAGCATTTGAAATAATCTGTCTCTGTCTCTCTCTACACATGTGTGTATGTATGTATATGTATGTGTGTATTTTGAATGCAATATAACTTATGTAATATATATATTCCATTGCTAGACTGTAATGTACACATACAAATAAGAAATACAAGAATTTCCTGTCTGTAAAGATTTTGACTCTGAAAAATGCTGTTAAGGGAAAGAGGTTTTGTTTTTTTCTTTATACAAGTTTTCATTCAAAGAAATTTTAAGAGGAAAATACCTATGGGCAGTTCTGGTACAATGAGACATAAGGTTTCCAAAAAGCGCAGAGATATGTGAAATTGGGCAATAAAAACCACAGGGCTTATGGAGAAAATGGGGTTAGGGGCACAATGCTTGAAAATGTCATCTGTGACAAATTAAAAAAAGATAGGAACCTAATAAAAATGTAACAGTTTCATACATGCTAAATTGTTAAGAATGGCATAAATACTACCATAAACAGTGAGGCACCCTGGGCCGCAGTCTGCTCCCTGCTTGGCCTGGGCTCTGACTCTTAGCACCCCTGCCCGGGGTGGGAGCCAGAGTGTGCGCATGCGATTCAGCGCTCCTCCACCCACTGCTTCTAGTGTACCAGAAGACAAATAGTAAATATGGCACCTTACCCTGAGAAAGACCCAAAGTTGGAAGTGGGCGTCCAGATTCAGTTCCAGTCAAAGACACCACATGAGGACACTTCACGGGGAGATCCCCGTCCCTGACAATACCAGCTGCTGTCCTTTGCAGGTCACAGGTAGGACCACCCTATGACCCTTTGGCATCTCTGGTTGAGCTTTTCCCAGAGCTGGTGGCTTGGGAAGAGACTGGAGTCAAAGGGACAGGTTTACTATTGTGTTTCTTCTGGTATTTGGGAGGGGCATGTTAGGGGCCTCCCTCTCTTGTCTTCCCTTCCCTTCTGTGTCTGCCTTTGTAGGCCTCTACCTCTAACTCTCCTCAGGTGTCCCAGTAACTCTCACCACATCCTGGGTTGAGAAATATGGTTTCCATAAGATTTACCCCCATGTGGAGACAGGTACAGGCCCCACTGTGTGCAGGTAGAGTTGAGGGAGGGGCAATGAATCTATAGAGGTTATCCCTACCCTTCCCATGCATGTCTCATCAATGGTGCCATGTTCCTTGATGATAAAATCATGCAAAAGCAAAAGCCCAAACCCCAAATTTTCCTTATGCTCAAATTATTCTCTAATATATCACTTGTGTCAGAATAAATTTGAGTTTTCAAAATGAGTGTTGTTTGTATTGGTCCAAATCATTTCAGCTGAGCATTATTGAGAGGCCAGGTGGAGGATTAGCCTTTTCCTTAAAGTTCCTCTCAGCCTTAAAGATTTCATCATTATTCATATGTGGGCTAGCTCTCCAGTATCCTATGATTCTAGTCTTTACCTATTATATGTTCAATTATATGTCTGCTTTATAAAGGCTTTATTATATATTATTAATGATAATTTGATTAAATGAAGACTACTTAACCATAATTAGTTCATTTAAATAGTCTGGACAGCATCCCTTAAGTTCAACAAAGTAGGCATTGTACTATAAATAGTAAGAGTGGGGTGGAGCCAAGATGGAGACATAGAAGCAGCAAAGTTTTGCACCTCCCACACAGCCACCTTAAATACCCAGAAAATATGACTCTAAACAAATTTCAGGGCTCTCAAACTCACAAAAATACAGAAACTCATCTCTGGCTAAAGGCAGCTCAGCAGGTGGGGCTCATCATGGGAGGCGAGGCCAGAACAGCCCAAAATCATGGCCAGGCCCCAGGGCCAGGAGAAGCTGCAGCTGGAGTTTGCAGTAGAGTGGATTGGAAGCACCTGGGGCAATCTCCACATTTATCAAGCTACGTAAAACAAGGCTAAGAGAAAGGTCAGTGGAATTCAAGCTAAATTTTTTTTGGGGGGGAAGCAGTCCAGCCAAACTGCCCCCAGGGCATGGAAGCAGCCCAACCCAGGCTGCTTCAGAGCTCCTGGCATGCAGACCACAGGGAGACCAAACCAATTGATCAAAGGCAAAGGGCTCTTGTGTTGAACGACCTGAATCCTGATCGTGGTCTTGGGTGGTGGTCCTGGGGTGCGCTTTCAGCAAGCCAAAGCTGGGGGGTATAGCACCACCCTAAATAGCTCCAGCAGCTGTGAAAACCCCAGCATATTGGGACATAGCTTTCCCCCCTGGAAGAAGTGTTCCACAGAGCTAAACAATCAAGCAAGTAATTGACCGACCAACATGAGAAAAAGGAAGCAAACTAAGAACAGAAATAAAACACTAGAATCCTTTTTTGGGGGACAAAAAGGATCAAAGCATGGAATGGGAGGAAGACAATACAGTCAGAACTCCCTCACCAAATGCTTCCAAGAAACATGAAGATTGCCTACAAACCATAGAACCACTTAAAAAGGACTTTGAAAACCAAATAAGAGAAGTGGAGGAAAAATTGGGAAGAGAAATGAGAATGATGCAAGAAAGAGTCAACAACCTGACTGAAGAGAATAACACCTTAAAAACAGATCAAGTCAAATGGCAAAAGAGGTCCAGAAAGCCAATGAGGAGAAGGATACCTTAAAAAGTCAAATTTGCCAGATGGAAAAAGAATCTCAAAAGCATTCTGAAGACAATAATTCGTTCAGAATTAGAGTGGAACAAGTGAAAGCAAATGACTTTATGAGAAACCAAGATACTATTAAACAGTTACAAACAAATGAAAAAATAGAAAGCAATGTGAAATATCTCCTTGAAAAAAACCACTGACCTGGAAAATAGATCCAGGAGAGATAATTTGAAAATTATTGGTTTACCTGAAAGCCATGACCAAAAAAATAACTTGGAAAGCATCCTTCAAGAAATTCTCAAGAAAAATTGCCCTGATGT